>JAVSCE010020305.1:0-25793 GCA_032199065.1 Smutsia gigantea | reverse complement strand
TATGTGGAGTATAAGAACAAAGAAAAAAACTGAAGGAACAAAACAGCAGCAGACTCACAGAACCCAAGAACAGACTAATAGTTATCAAAGGAAAAGGGACTAGGGAGGATGAGTGGGAAGGGAGGGACAAGGGGGAAAAAGGGGCATTATGATTAGCAGATGTAATGTTAGGGGGGCATGGGGAGGGCTGTACAACCCAGAGAAAAGAAGTAGTGGCTCTATAGCATCTCACTATGCTGATGGGCAATGACTGTAATGGGGTTGGTGGGGGGGACCTGATGAAGGGGGTAGTTTAATAACCATAATATTGCACATGTAATTGTAGATTAATGATACCAAAATAAATTTTTTAAATTAATTAATCAATTAATTAATTTTTTAAAATGGGCAGAGGATATGAAGAGACAAATCTCCAAAGAAGATATTCACATGGCCAACATACACATGAAAAGATGCTCCACATCACTAATCATCAGGGAAATGCAAATTAAAACCACAATGAGATATGACCTCACACCAGTAAGGATGGCCACCATCCAAAAGTCTAAGAACAACAAATGCTGGTGAAGATGCAGAGAAAGGGGAACCCTCCTACACTGCTGGTGGGAAGGTAAGCTAGTTCAACCATTGTGGAAAGCAGTATGTAGGCTCCTCAAAAAACTAAAAATAGAAATACCATTTGACCTGGGAATCCCACTCCTTGGAATTTACCCAAGGAATACAACTTCTCAGATTAAAAAAGACATACGCACCCCTATGTTTATTGCAGCACTTTTTACAATAGCCAAGATATATGGAAGCAACCTAAGTGTCCATCAGTAGATGAATGTATAAAGAAGATGTGGTACATATACACAATGGAATAATATTCAGCCATAAGAAAGAAACAAATCCTGCCATTTGCAACAACATGGATGGAACTGGAGGATATTATGCTCAGTGAAATAAGCCAGACAGAGCAAGACAAGTGCCAAATTATTTCCCTCATTTGTGGAGTATAACAACTCAGCAAAATTGAAGGAACAAAATAGCAGCAGACTCAGAGACTCCAAGAAGGGACTAGTGGTTACCAAAGGGGAGGGGGTGAGAAGGTGGGTGGGGAGGGAGGGTGAAGGAGATTGAGGGGTATTAAGTTCAGTACACATGGCATGGGGGCTCACGGAGAAAACAGTGTAGCACAGAGAAGGCAAACAGTGAATCTGTGGCATGTTTCTACACTGATGGACAGTGATTGCATTGGGGTAGGGTGTGGACTTGATAATATGGGTAAAAGTAGTCACCACATTGTTTTTTCATGTGAAACCTTCATAAGAGTGTATATCAATAGTACCTTAATTAAAAATTTTTAAATATATATATATAAAATAAAATATGCTGACCTTGTCCAAATCACTAAAATATGTATGGGGACTTCTCTGGTTCATTCAGTTGATATTATCATTGCACAACTAATTCAAATCAGACTAATAAAGATAATAGCAATGGCTAGTGCCTATTCGGTATTTATTATGAGACAAGTTCTTTATACCCATCATGTAACTGAACACTTAAAACAACCTGACAAGATGAGTCATAATAAAAACTCTAGGCGACATTGACTGAAACTCTAGTGGTACATTCATTTTCAGGGGAGGAAAAAGGCATAGTGGTATAAGCGTTGTCAGAACTGGAATTCGAAGCTATGTGTCTCGGACCCCTGCATACTTCTGACAAGTATTCAATAGAAAACAGGGAGCTAAAGATCGAGTTCAGTGATCATTTCCTGGTTTGGTGAACCAAGCACACGGTTCATTTTCTTAAAATCACAGCACTTCAGGAGCAGCTGAAAAGAATTCTACTAGCAAATGAGATTGCCTCACTCTGTAAGTGTATTCTGAGGTTAGGGGGCGTGACTAGCCAGTTGGGAAGCAGAAGGTTACCACTTAGGTTTGATGAGAAAATGTAATTTTTGATCAGGTGAGGATTTGTAGTTAGCTTTCTATCATGGCTATACCAAATTGCCACAAATGTAATAATTCAGAACAGCATACATCTATTATCTCACAGTTGTATAGGCCATAGGTCCCGTGGGCGGGCTAGTGTCTGTATTTCAAGTCTCATAATCAAGGTGTTAGTAGAACTGTTTCCTTTTGGAGGTTCTGGGAAAGAATCTACTTCCAGACTCATTCAGGTTGTTGGCAGAATTCAATTCCTTGAGACTAGAGATGAAGTCCCCATTTCCTTGCTGGCTGTGAGTTTGAGGGCCACTTTTATCTCCCGGAGGCCTCTTTCTGGTCCTTGCACGTGAGCTCCTGCACAGCAGAGCCAGGCACACTGCACCAGCTCCTTATAAGGTTGCCATCTCTCTCCTGCTTCCTTTGCTTCTGGTGTATCTTTCTGGCTCTTCAACCTTCAGCTTCAACTTCGGAGGGCTCAGATTGTCAGTTTACACCATCCAGGATTATGCACACTAACCCAGAATAATCTTTCCATTTTAAGGTCCATAACCTTAAAATCACAGATGCTGGGGACTAGGAGATGGAAATATTTGAGCTCTCATTATTCTGCCCACCACAGGATTCTTCTGTTTATAACTGATTGTAGCTGATTCTGTGTATACCTGATTCTTCTGTCTACACTGGTTCTCAACTCTAGCTTTGTATTAGAATCACCTGGGAACTTGAAGCAGTGCTTATACTGGACCCCATTCGAAATGAAGTGAATCTGAATTTCTTGGAATAGAATCCAAGGAATGATCCTTTTTTTAAAAGAACCAGAAAATTATAATATGCTTGATAGGGTTAAGAATACCCCAAAACACCAGGTTTCTCCACCTTGATTAAATTCATTTTGTAAGTAATGCATTCTAAACACAGTTGCTGTATACCCTCTTTATGCCCCATTCTGCTAGGGTTTGGAGTCACAAAGATGGCGGGATGCATGTCCTATTCTTACTGTGTTCACAACCAGTGGCACAAACAGACATGAAAAGGAATAATTACATTACCTGATATGTCTTAAAATAGATATTCGAGTAACTTAGGGAGTTCTGAGATGTTAATTGTGCTTGGGAACATTGCAGAATATTTTGCTTGATTTACACTTAAAATAGTTATTTTTAAAAGTGTCTGACTAGTACCTAGAGCCAGAGTAATATAAGTGTTTCCAGGTTTCGGCATGGCCCAATGAGGATACTGTATGTATATTGTGCTTCCCAAAATTTAACAGGCCAAAAATTTCCTTGGGTGTTAACTAAAAATGCAGATTCCCAGTTTCCTCTCCCAAAGACTCTGATGAATGGGGTCTATGGTAATGCTTAGACATTTTAACACGTTCAGTAAATTCTGGTGGTGATTTTGAAGCTGGTGATGCATGAACCCACACTTTAAGAAACATGAGTTTATGCTACATCAGTGATTTGGTAGTTGTTCATTCAGTAGTCTAAAACATAACGCATGTCCCAGGCAATATTATCAAAAAGGCTTACAGTTTGTGTTTCTTACATCAGTCACAGATCTTTAAGTAAAAGTCTCTTTATATTTAAATTTTGTTATTGCTTTGTGTATTGAAAGTGTTAGAGACATTCTAGACATGGATGAAGGTGGGGAATTAAAACTTTATACTGACATCTCTTTTTCAAAAACTCTGTTGGAAGGAAAGACAGTATTTTGCAAGAATAATTTTAACACAGAGAGACAGGTTTTGCCAAAAAATAAGCATTGAGGAGAAAATAAAAGATAACTAAGATTCTGTACTTTGACATTTTTCAGTGGCACAATCTATTCCACATAGTATAGAATGACAGAAAGAATCTTCCATTTGTCATACAGGTGTTGAATTTGGTATTGGAGGAGAGCACTTAATTCTTGTTTCGACTCAGGAGAAATGTAGGTAGGTTAATATGCCACAGAGGGAGGCGTGTACTTAGACAGGAAACAGCTTCACTTTGTTCACACAAATGGTCAGGATACTTAATGGAAAATTAGGTATGTGTGGGAAATGCTTCTGTTAGCCAACTTTATAGTGACTAGATAAATAAATGAAGAGAATATGGCTTGGAGCCTGTAGAAATCAAAATATTTTGAAAATAGAGGATTAGAAGATGAAAGCTGTTTGTTTTGTAAAATCTTGAAGTTAACATTAACTTTTAATATTATGGTTAGGTGACTCAACTAAGAATGAGAATTATAGTAAAGAAAAAGAAATTAATGGAAAGTGTATTTAAGAATAATAAAATTTGAGAAAAGAAGCAGGTTTGTAAGGCACTGGTATGTATTTATAGGATTTAGTTTTGTGTTCTGATAAGTTAGTATTGATTAAGTCTGATTTAAATTATTTATGTAGAACAAAACTGATTTTATTCTGAAGTAAGCTAAGAAGATTGGTTAAAAATTTGGTCTTGGAAATGAAAAATGTCTTGTGATGTGGATCTATGGTAATTTTGAGAAATGAAACCAGAATGATGTTACTTAAAGCCCTGAGTAACTACTAGGAAGCTATGTTTCAAAAGTTATTTGAAGTTTTAAGACATTCTTCATTTCTCAAAGTTCTTTCTGTGATGAAGTAAATCATTTTTATTTTATATTGGTGATTCATTAGGCAAGAAGCATGGAGACTTCTTAGAAATAAGGTATTTTTTATTCCAAGTGTATCAGCAAAGGAATTTTATTTCTAGTAGTAGAACAAAATCTTCCACTTTAATTTTGAGAAGTGAAAATAAAATAGTATTATAGGATTGATGAGGCCAGCAGTTAGAAAGGGAAAATGCCAGTAACTACTACTAATACCATTGCAATTACAAATTCACATAAGAGTTTAAAGTTTTCACAGTTTTAGAGAAGTTCTTTTCCTACTAAATAAACATAATCCCACTTAAAAAAATGCACTGGTAGATTTAGTCATTTAACTTGATTTTAATTATGTACTTGATTTCTCCTCAAAATTAAATGCAAACTACTATTTCACAAGGCAACAAGCAACTCAGTTGTCAGTAAATAATTTAACAGAATCTAAGAAAGATTTACCATGATTTGCTCAACAGCTTTGGTCAACTAATATCAAATGCATTCTGGCAAAGATCAATTTGAAATAAGCTAAGTATAGAAGAGAGAACCACTTGCTGAATGAATATATTAGAGGCAGTATGCAAAGAACCAATGAGCTAAACCAGAGGAATAGAATTAGACATAATTCTCTTCATAGCAATCAAGCCATTACATCTACCAATAGGAGACTTAGTCTAAATTGACCTTCAGAAGTATATGCAATGGCATTACCTACATGCCCAGTCATGACCCCTCCATTACTGACCTACAGAACTCTTGGTAAAAGGGGTGATTCCTTCATAATTACCATTAATTACACATAATTAACCACATGTGTCTGCTGGCAGGGAAATTTGATAGGTCCTTTGTAAAGAAGATGTCTCAAGTGATTTGCTTCACCACATAAAATGGACATTGTCAGGTCTCAAGGAGAGTACAGCTGTCCACCATGTGTTTGAAAGACTGCCACACCAACTTGCTGCATTCTTGATAAAAACCAGGGCCACAGAACTGCCCCCCTGTTTAGGAGCTACAAGTTTACACAGTGCAAAATACAACTTGCTCCTAGTAACACATTTTCCAGATTACCAGGGATTAGGGTGAAAAAGGAAATCTATAAAAAGTGGAATTCTTTCCACTGGTAAATATTTTGTGAGTTGAACAGAATATTCTTAAATTATTGGTTCCAGGATGACCTTAGTGAACACTAAGATATATTTCACTAGAATACTTTGTGGAACTCTGATTTTGAAGCCTATTAGATAAGCAACAAAAATAACTATTAGTGTTGGGTGAAATGTTTTTCAAATAGTTGGGTTTGGGAAAACTCCAAACGTTTTCGAAGCACATTCCCCTTCAATTTTTGAATCCATGTATATATTAAAGGTAATTTGATCCTGACTCATGTTAAATCACCAAAGCATTGCTTAAAAAAAAAACTATCTGAATCCCAAATAGAATAATACTTCTTTGCTTTCTAATTTGTATATTTCTGTAATATATTTAATATAGAAAAATATGAACTATCAATATTTTAAAAGTGGCTTAACCTTTATGATTTTCAGAGTCAGTAAACTACTCTTCATTCAATACCCAAACAGCCACAGAACTCAAAAACTGAATAGTTTTAAGGTCCTTAATTTGTAAGAAAGTAAACACGGTGATAACAAGAACTTTCCCAATCATCGCTGTCAGTATAGATTCAAACACTATCTAAAGTCTTCTAATAGAAGAAATGATAATTAATAGTTGTGATTAGTGCTCTTGATCATAAGTTTAAAATCCTAGAGTACTTTATTGGTTCATTTTTTTCACTCATTTATTCATTCACTTACACAGCAAATGTAAATTAACTGCCAGTCACAATAGATAAAAAGATTCTGGCTTTGAGAAATCATACCAGCAAGGGAAAGAGACATATGTAATCAAGACTAATAAAACATTCCAATAAATGATTAAAGAGTTATTCAAAGGAACGTTAAGCTATGATTTCATATCAGAGATTATTTTTATCATGTTCTAGTTCTTTGAATTTTACTTAAATAAAATATTAAGTTAACTGCTCCATGTCTCAGCCATTCTGGATAAATAAAAATTGATGTAAATTTCTCCATGTAGTGTGAAACAACAAGGATTTGTCACAAAATAAAAATAAATTGTAAGCAAATGAGATTTTTTTTAATTGAAAGAGCTTAATAAACATTTTTTATGGTGGTATTTTCTTTGAAAAGTTCAATTTATCATGGAATTGTTTAAGCTCATTAAAAATATTAAATTATTACATCAATCAATATTTCAGGTCATGACCCCTGGATTTAAGAAATTATTTAAGACAATGTCAAATATGATCCAAGAGAAAATGTGATTTGAGTCTGGAGACAATTGTGCATGTAAGTATTGGAAAATTAGATTTTCTCATGACAAGATGCAATAAAAACTAAAATATCAACTCATTAATTACTGAACTGTAAAATCTTTGATTCATTGTTTTCCTTCTGTTAAAATTTTTTTATATCTCAAATTACTACAATGCTTCCTGAGTTTTTGGTTGTATTTTTTTTTAAGATCAACTGAAAATAAAAATCCAGTATAATTGATAGAAGAGAAAACATTATTCAGAAGATTGCTACAATTAAAAAGAAAGGCTGCTTCTAGGTGAGTCAGGATAGCCAGCAATGGCATAAATTCTATGTGCTAGTTAATGATGTGCTCTTATTGAATGTGGTAATAAAAATAATAAAACACGTGGAAAAGATTTTTATAATTTTTATTCTAACATTTGACCTACAATAAAAATCATAACAAATTTCCTAACAAAATTAAATTTAAGTTCGTAGTTCACTGGCAAATAACTATTGACTGGAATTTTTTATCTTCGTTAAAAAATATTTTTTACACATTCAGTTAAGTAAATGTATTTTATGACTATACCATAGTAATCTATATCTCATAAAAATACTATCAGAGTAGATTGCTCATGAACCTTATAAGGAGTAGGCTTCATACACTTTACCTCAGCAATGTCTGTCTCCTAGAATTAAGAAGTTAAGGGGTAGTGTTTTAGAGTATTTTTCATTAGCTCAGAATTGTATATACCATTAGAATATTTAACAGAAATACTTAATTTGGTATTGTCCATCTCCTGTAACTTTATTTTAATAATGTAGATGACTTAGGGAAATCCTTTATTTCTTGGTTAAAAAAATTTAAATCCTGAAATGATGAATAATTTCTGCTAAATTATAAGGCCATTTTTATGACATATGGATGTTGATTCTCAAGAAATTGGCCAAAGAATAATTTTCCCTTTTAAATTAAAAAGTCAGAAAATTGAAAATAAGATGAATACTTATAGGAAATGAAGTATATATTTATAAAGCATAAAAATACTTACAGGAAATAAAGATAAACTTTACAGTAAAGTATGCTATCAAAACTTGTGCTTTCATGTTCTTGTGAAACTGTTTTGATAATCTTAATCATTTTATCACACTTTGGTAAGACAAAGAAAGCAAGATGTTGTCTAATTATATATGTCAGAAGCTTTCCTGTTTGCAAGACTAATTAAATAAAATTAAAATAGGTTTAATTAAGCTCTTTAGTACGTTAAGCTATGGTGCTCTCAATATTTGTAATACGTAATTCTTCAAGCAAAATTGTGGTTTTAAAATAAATTTTCTGTTGAGAATCATATGTATTTATTTCATAAATACTGATGAATTATATTCCTTTCATTTTTCTACTGCAGTTTGATTTATATTATATTGCACATTTTGACTTTAATGATGGAGAAAAAGTGTATCCTGTATTTTCTGTTTCTCTTGCCTTTTTGTACGGTAAGCATAAATTCCTTTAATGTATCTCCCTTTCCATGATTATTTCTGTTTTACCTTCCAATATACATGTAATTGATAAAGGTTAATAACAACAAAATGACACTGAGTTATTTGATGCATAAATTAAGTACATTTTTATGTCCAATCAATGCAGCAATGATTTATTTCTTTTCAGTGTATACTAGGCTTTTAATCCTATGACAGGCACTACAGGATGGTGGGGTAGTAGTGGGGGAAGTGAAAGTGGAGAAGATGAATAGATACAAATGTGAAAGACACCAAAGGGAAGTAGTTACCAGAGTTTGGGGGAAGGAATGGCTCTGTGGTACAGTTGTAGAGAGTAAATCAAATATTTTCATAGTAGATCAAATATTTTAATACTTGATTCCTCATTAGATATATTTAAAAAGTAGAGCTTCCAACCTGATGATTTTCCTCCCATTCTGCCAACTGACTGACTTATATTGATTGAAAAGCACTTCAGAATTATGCAGTGTTTTAAATTAATTTCCTTATCAATTCATTCAAATAAATATTAAGTGTCCTTTTTCTGACAGACACAGATGCTAAGCTAAGTTTGGGCCAGGTGTGTAGGTGAGTGTGTGCATTCCTGCAGCTTCTGCATGTGTATGTCAGTGATGTAGGGCTGGAGGCGGAGGATAGACTAAGATGGCTAAAAAGCAGTTGCTATATGGGAGGGGTCATATGCCTCATACTTTTAATTTTATTTTTATTTACAGAAATATTTTGCTCATATTTGTTTCCGTCTCACATTAAAACAATGAACACACTTTATCTCATTATATGTTTGAAAAATTGAGAGACATAATCTCATCTAATTCCATGCCAGCAAATTATTTTCCTGTGGTATTTCCAAGAACCCCACAAAGATCCAAAGGAATTCAAGAAAAATATAGAAACCCTAAATGGGAAACAAGCAATACTATATTCCTGTCAGCATTTGTATTTGAAAACATTCTCAAGTCTAGGAGCAGTCCGAATTCTGCACTTCTTAGATGTTATCTAAGGTAAATAGATGACAATCCAAGAAACAGGACTCCTGCTTCTTCAGCTCACACCCTCCACTGAGTGTGCCAACGAGCTGCAGAGGCCAACATTGGTTCCCTGCAGGTAATTCTGTAACAAACTATTAATCTGATCATTGTAATTTAAAGAATTGTGACCATTTCTCTTGACTTCATTCAGGAAGTGTGCAAAACTGAGTTTTAATTTCAAATAAGAATAAAAATGATATGATTTTATGTAATTCTATAAACTTCCTGAGAAAAGAAGGAAAAAAATGTTAATTTTCTTGATGTTGTTAATTTCCATTTATTACTTGTGCAGCACAACTGCTGCATGAATCTTTATTAGAAAACTAAAACCAATCAAAGAATGAAAGACTTAATGTTTAATGGTGGTTAGGTGATGGTGAAACTGGTGCCACACACTGAGAACTTTAGTGATTAGAACCTTACTAAATTCAGCTTCCTGCTAGAGAACCAGAAAACTGAGAATAAGGAGACAGGAGTAGAAATATAATTGCTTATGGAACACAGTTAATAGAAATAATGCAAAGGTGAAGAAGAAATAAGACTGAAGAGAGGTTTATACGAGCTTCATTTACAAAAAAAAAAAAGTCAGGTAGAAATTGAAGTGGAAGTGAAGCTTAAAATAGTGCTACTAAATTGGAAGAACATAAATATATACTTTGTTCTAAACTTTTATTGATCTGCATACAATAACTACTCTATTTACCAACATCAGAAATGAACTTGTCCATTTTTTAATTACCAAAATATAATGATAAAAATGGCAACATGTTTGAGCATTGATCATGTGCCAGATATTTCCCTTCTGTTATCTTAATACCATTTCATCCCACTTACAATAAGACTACGTAGGTTTAGGGAGGTTAAATATGTTGCCTACATCCACAGAGCAAGTGAAAAATACAGCTCTGTATTCTAGAGCACACATCCTGGAGCCAGCTTCCGAGCTGCCTGCAGACTGCGCTTCCCGGTGCTGCCACTGGCAACTTCAGTGGTTGCTGGGAATTGAACACGGTAAGGATATTTATACCATGGAAATTGGCGAACACCACAGATCAGGGATTTTTCCCTCCAGAGTCAGTTGACCATGCACTTATTCTTTTCCACTGTGACATACTGCCTGCAACAGACACTCTCAGAATTCTGAAGTTTTCTTTTTTATTAATCCCTTAGATCCTCGTCACAGCAGAATCGGAAGAGGAGGAGAGCCCTGATCACTTAATTCAGTTGGGTGTTACTAGAAATAAAATCATGACAGCTCAATATGAATGTTATCAAAAAATTATGCAAGACCCTATTCAACAAACAGAAGGTAAACATGAATATTTAGTTTTTAAATGTACTTGATATATTTTTTAAAGAAAATTACCCCGTTTCATCATTTTGGGTTCCCTAGGTCCATTGTTACAAATGGAAACTAGTCACTGGTTTCTCTGATGTATGGGCAGTTTTAATTATTTATTTATGAAGAACATTTTATGACATAATTTATCTTGCTCCTTTAAAAAAATTCTAATAAAAAATATGTGCAACAAGGATATTTTTAGCAACACTTTTAATGCATAAAAATATTTAAAATATCAAATATGTGTCTTGAATTAAATCAGTGATAGTTGATCTTTATTTTATGTAATTAATATTTCTTTTCCTCACAATCTGCTTGGTAAGAGACTTGCATAACAAAATGACAACTTTTTTGGCATAACACATATTTTGAATATTATACTTGGTAGCAAAGTTAATGCAGTCTTACTGGTTTTGTTTCCACTTAAGTACTTAGATATTTTTGTAGCATTTACTGAGGGCCTACTAAGTGCTAGGTATTTGCCTTGATTCTAAACATATAATGATGAGCAGAGTTGCCATAAGAAGAGTTGCCAGGTTTAGAAGAAAAAAAAAAAAACAGGCCCTGCACTTTATCTGGCAACCTTAAAGACAGGGTTGTCTTCAAAATACAAAATGCAAAACTCACAGTGAAACAAAGCAAGAAGTAAAGACTTAAAATTTTCTAAATTTTGAAACTATCAGTGCAAACAGATATTAAAATTTGGGGAAAAATATTTGATAGTATAATATACAATGTTTCTTATAAAAAGAAATGTTAAAAGTAGGTTATTAGTAGTATTTGTAATGTCAAATTAACTTGCTTGTGACAAAAAGGAAAAAGTGATTTTTTCCCACATTGGTCAACTTTTAGAATCTTAATTTAACTGAACAATATAATTTGTTCATTTTTGGAGAAGTATTTAGATATATCTGTCCAAACACTTTTTTATTATATTTTTCAATTATAAAATATCTTTAAAATATGCTAGACAATGACAAATTATCTGCTATTAGGTCATTAGGGGTTGAATTATCAAGTAATTAAAAATTTGTGTACAAATTTTGTGTTAATAATTTGGCTCTCACCTTATTCCATTAAAATGTAAGTATTATTACTTTAAAATTATTGAATTAACTCCTTCCAAATCATGTTCATATATGTAAAAGTAGTCTTCAAATCTAATTGCTGAACAATAGGGATATCTTAATGTGGGTTTCATAATAAACTAATCTGTGATAAAGTAAGTTTAGGACCACTGCATAATAAATCTTCATCTTGGGGCATCATAATGCACCTTGTAATTTTAAATAATCTAGAAGGTCTTGCAATGAAAACCTGTCTTTAACTTCAAGTGTCCAGAGTGTATTTAACCACAGAAACTTTTCTAGTGGAATACCTACTCATGTCTCACTCAAATGCACTACAACAGAGTTTGAAAGATTCTGGACCTTGCAATCTGTCATGTGCCAGTGTTGCTGTTTATCATGGAATCTTTTGGAGCAGTGATAAGGACTTTTTGAGATGCTTATTAAAATGATATCAGGAAGTTTTTTTGATAGGCCACAAAATGCATTAATAATATATGGATACACTTTTAAATAAGTGTTAGGAAATTACTGGAAAGAAAAGTGAGATTACCTGAAGTTCTTAAAAAAATTATAATTATTGAATGAGGATTAAAGATGGCGACGTGAGACGTGAGACAGAGACCTCCTCCTAAAACCACACATAATATGAAAATGTAATTAATATAACTACTCTGGAAAGAGCAACAGGAAAGAAGGCTGCACCAGACTGCATACACCTTGAGAAAAGAGCAGACCTCACAGAACAGGGTAACATACCAAAGCTGTGACCCATAGGGGCCCAAGCCCTTCCCCTACCCCAGATCACCAGCCAGAGGAAGAGAAACAGAGCCAGGAGGGAGTGGAGGCCTGGGACTGCTCAACACCTACCCTGGCGATCAGCTATGGGAGAACAAACCTACATTGGATGGAGCTCTGGTGATTTAGTGTGGTTGGAAAGCTAAGACAGGTGGAATACCTGGAGAGATGGAGATTCCAGCTGCTTGTGGAAAACAGGGATTCATATCCAGCTGATCTGGGTGGGCAGTCTGAGAGAAATCCTAAAAGTGAGAGGGCTGCTAGAGCGGCAAGGATTGCACAGAGCTTACTGCTCAAGAGAGGACAGGAAGACAAAATCATACGGGTGCACTCTGCCCAGCAGGCTGGGAGCTTAAACGACCTTCAGGCGCTCCATCCCCCTGGAAGGCTGCACAGATCCAAGGCCCCCCACTGTGATATGGAGCCTGCTGTGACTTCCTCCTGTCTAGCCTGCACCTGGCTCAGGCTCACAAATGGGCAACCCCTGCCCTGGTGTCAGGCCACCAGAGGGAAGCCCCACCTATGGCAGCTATAAACAGAAAGCATAGATGCTTACACCTGCGTGTTCAGCCCACTGATTCTGGCAGTGGAGAAAGGATAGCAGCCAAGAAGCAGGAAACAGCTCTTTCCTACCCCAAGCACCTACACTGCTCCCTTGTGACCCCCAACATTCCTCCACAGCGTTAGCAGCTCCAGAGAATAGAGCTTCTGGGCACTAGAGGGCACCACAGGCAAATTATGAAATGTCAAAGGAACTTGGTTCAAAGCAAAATTATGAATACACCTGAGAAAGATTCAAATGAAACAGACCTCATGAATCTTCCTGAAAGAGATTTCAAAATAAAAATCAATAACATGCTCATGAAGGTACAGAAAAATATTCAAGATTTCAGGAATTAATTTAGGACGGAGATCCAATCGTTGAAGAACACAATGGAGGGTATTAAAAGCAGAATAGATAAAGAAGAGGAGATGATAAATGAAATAGAAATTAGGGAAGAGGAAAAAAAAGAAGCTAAGTCACACAGAGAAAAAAGGATCTCTAGGAATGAAAGAATACTGAGAGAACTGTGTGACCAATCCAAATGGAACAATATTCGTATTAAAGGGGTACCAGAAGAAGAAGAAGAGAGAAAGGGATAGAAAGTGTCTTTGAGGAGGCAATTGCTGAAAACTTCCCCAACCTGGGGAAGGAGATACTCCCTCAGGCCATGGAGGTACGCAGATCTCCCAACACAAGGGACACAAGGAAGACAACACCAAGACATATAGTAATTAAAATGGCAAAGATCAAGGATAAGGACAGATTATTAAAAGTAGCCAAAGAGAGAAATAAGATCACATACAAAGAAAAGGCCATCAGGATATCATCAGACTTCTCAGCAGAAACCCTACAGGCCAGAAGGGAGTGGCATGATATATTTAATGCACTGAGGCAGAAGGGCCTTGAACAAAGGATACTTTATCAGCAAGACTGTCATTTAAATTTAAGGGAGGGATTAAACAATTTCCAGATAAGCAAAAGCTGAGAGAATTTACCTCCCACAAACTGTCCCTACTGAGTATTTTGGAGGGACTGCTATAGATGGAATTGTTCCTAAGATTAACCAGCTGTCACAAGAGGTAATAAAAAGGGATAGACAAAGAGTACAGAATATGATATCGAATATATAAAGAATGGAGAAGGAAGAGAAGGAGGGGGGGGAAAAAAAGAACCTTTAGATTGTAATAGTATACTAAGTGAGTTAGACTCTTAGATAGTAAGGAAGCTACCCTTGAACTTTTGGTAACCACGAATCTAAAGAATGCAATGGCAATAAGTACATACCTATCGATAATCACCCAAAATGGAAATGGTCTGAATGGACCAATCAAAAGACATAGAATCACTGAATGGATAAAAAAACAAGACCCAACTATATGCTGCCAACAAGAGACTCACTTCAAACCCAAAGACATACACAGACTGAAGGTGAAGGGATGGATAAAGATATTTCATGCAAACAATAGGCACAAAAAAGTAGGTGTTGCAGTACTTGTATCAGACAAAATAGACTTCAAAACAAAGAAAGTCACAAGAGACAAAGAAGGACATTACATAATGATAAATGGGTCAGTCCAACAACAGGATATAACCATTATAAATATTTATGTAACCAACACAGGAGCACCTACATATGTGAAACAAATACTAACAGAATTAAAAGAGGAAACAGAATGTAATGCATTCATTCTGGGAGACTTCACACTCCACTCGATCCAAAGGACAGATGAACCAGACAGAAAATAAGTAAGGAAACAGAGGCACTGAACAAAACATGAGAACACATGGACCTAACAGACATCTACAGAACTCTCCACCCAAAAGCAGCAGGATACACATTCTTTTCAAGTGCACACAGAACATTTTCCAGAATAGACCACATACTAGGCCACAAAAAGAGCCTCAGTAAATACAAAAAGATTGAAATTGTCCCAACCAACTTCTCAGATCACAATGGTATAAAACTAGAAATAAACTGTACAAAAAAACAAAAAGGCTCACAAACACATGGAGGCTTAGCAACATACTCCTAAATAATCAATGGATCAATGACCAAATTAAAACAGATATAAAGCAATATATGGAGACAAATGAAAACAACAGCACAATGCCCCAACTTCTGTGGGATGCAGCGAAGGCAGTTCTTAGAGGGAAGTATATAGCAATCCAGGCCTATTTAAAGAAGGAAGAACAATCCCAAATGAATATTCGAAATTCACAATTATTGAAACTGGAAAAAAAGAACAAATGAAGCCCAAAGTCAGAAAAAGGAGGGACATAATAAAGATCTGAGAAGAAATAAATAAAATTGAGAAGAATAAAACAATAGAAACAATTAATGAAACCAAGAGCTGGATCTTTGAGAAAATAAACAAAATAGATAAACACCTACCCAGACTTATTAAGAAAAAAAAAGAATCTACACACATAAACAGAATCATAAATGAGAAAGGAAAAATCACGATGGACACCACAGAAATACAAAGAATTATTAGATAATACTATGAAAATATATATGCTAACAAACTGGATAACCTAGAAGAAATGGACAACTTTCTAGAAAAATACAACCTTCCAAGACTGACCCAGGAAGAAACAGAAAATCTAAACAGACCAATTACCAGCAATGAAATTGAATCGGTAATCAAAAAAAAACTACCCAAGAACAAAATTCCCATACCAGATGGATTCACTGCTGAATTTTATCAGACATTTAGAGAAGACATAATAGCCATTTTCCTTAAAATTTTCCAAAAAAACAGGAGGGAATACTCCCAAACTCATTCTATGAAGCCAGCATCACTCTGATACCAAAACCAGGCAAAGACACCAAAAAAAAAAGAAAACTAAAGAACAATATTCCTGATGAATATACACCCAAAAATGCTCAACAAAATATTAGCAAGCCAAATTCAAAAATATATCAAGAGGATCATACACCATGATCAAGTGGGATTCATCCCAGGGATGCAAGGATGGTACAACATTCAAAAATCCATCAACATCATCCACCACATCAACAAAAAGAAGGAAAAAAACCACATGTTCATTTATACAGATGCTGAAAAAGCATTTGACAAAAATCAACATCTGTTCATGATAAAAACTCTCAAAAAATGGGTACAGAAGGCAAGTACCTCAACATAATAAAGGCTATATATGACAAACCCACAGCCAACATCATACTTAACAGTGAGAATCTGAAAGCTTTTCACCTAAGATTGGGAACAAGACAAGGATGCTCACTCTCCCTGCTTTTATTCAACATAGTTCTGGGGGTCCTAGCCATGGCAATCAGACAACACAAAGAAATAAAAGGCATCCAGATAGGTAAGGAAGAAGTCAAACTGTCCCTGTTTGCAGATGACATGCTATTGTACATAACAAATCCTAAAGAATCCACTTCAATATACTAGATCTAATATCTAAATTCAGCAAAGTTTCAGGATTCAAAATTAATATACAGAAATCTGTGGCATTCCTATACACTAACAATGAACTAGCAGAAAGAGAAATCAGGAAAATGATTCCATTCACTATTGCATCAAAAAGAATAAAATACCGAGGAATAAACCTAGCCAAGCAAGTGAAAGACCTATACCTTGAAAACTACAAGACACTCCTAAGAGAAATTAAAGAAGACACTAATAAATGGAAACTCATACCATGCTCTTGGGTAGGAAGAATTAATATTGTCAAAATGGCCATCATGCCTAAAGCAATCTACAGATTTAATGCAGTTCCTATAAAAATACCAACAGCATTCTTCAACCAACTGGAACAAAAAGTTCTAAAATTTGTATGGAACCACAAAAGACCCTGAATACCAAAAGCAATCCTGAGAAGAATAAAGCAGGGGTGATCTCGGTGCCCAACTTCAAGCTCTACTACAAAGCTACAGTAATCAAGACAATTTGCTACTGGCACAAGAATAGACCCACAGACCAGTGGAACAGAATAGAGAGTCCAGACATTAGCCCAAGCATATATGGTCAATTAATATATGATAAAGGAACCATGGATATACAATGGGGAAATGACAGCCTCTTCAACAGCTGGTGTTGGCAAAACTGGACAGCTACATGTAAGAGAATGAAACTGGATTACTGTCTAACTCCATATACAAAAGTAAACTCAAAATTGATCTAGGAACTGAATGCAAGTTATGAAACCATAAAACTCTTAGAAGAAAATATAGGCAAAACTCTCTTGAATATAAACATGAACAAATTCTTCATGAACATTTCTCCATGGGCATGGGAAACAAAAGCCAAAATGAACAAGTGGGACTATATCAAACTAAAAACCTTCCGTACAGAAAAGGACACCATCAGTAGAGCAAAAAGGCATCCTACAGTATGGGAGAATATATTCATAAATGACATATTCAATAAGGGGTTGACATTCAAAATATACAAAGAGTTCATGCACCTCAACAAATGAAAAGCAAATAACCTAATTAACAAATGGGCAGAGGATCTGAAAAGACACTTCTCCAAAGAAGAAAATTAGGTGGCCAACAGGCACATGAAAAGATGCTCCACATCACTAATCATCAGAGAAATGCAAATTAAAACCACAATGAGATATCATCTCATCTGAGTTAGGATGGCCAACATCCAAAAGACAAACAACAACAAATGTTGGTGAGGATGAGGAGAAAGGGGAGCCCTCCTACACTGCTGGTGGGAATGTAAATTAGTTCAACCTTTGTGGAAAGCAGTATGGTGGTTCCTCAAAAAAGTAAAAATAGAAATACCACTTGACCTAGGAATTCCACTCTTAGGAATTTACCCTAATAATGCAGTTTCCCAGTTTCAAAAAGACATATGCACCCTTATGTTTATCACAGCACTATTTACAATAGCCAAGAAATGGAAGCAACCTAAGTGTCCATCAGTAGATGAATGGATAAAGAAGATGTGCTACATATACACAGTGGAATACTATTCAGCCATAAGAAGAAAACAAAACCTACCATTTGCAACAACATGGATTGTGCTTGAGGGTATTATGATCAGTGAAATATGCCAGGTGGGGAAAGACAAGTATCGAATGATTTCACTCATCTGTGGAGTAAGAACAAAGAAAAAAACCAAAGGAACAAAACAGCAGGGGATGCACAGAACCCAAGAATGGACTAACAGTTACCAAAAGGAAAGGGACTGGGGAGGATGGGTGGGAAGGGAGAGATAAGAGGAAAAAGGGGCATTATGATTAGCACACATAATGTATGGGATTGCATGGGAAGGCAGTACAACCCAGAGAGGACAGGTAGTGATTCTATAGCATCTTACTATGCTGATGGACAGTGAGCGTAATGGGGTATGTGATGAGGACTAGATAATGGGGGGAATCTAGTAACCACAATGTTGTTCATTTAAGTGTATATTAATGATACCAAAAAAATAAAAATATAAAATAAATTATAATTAATTTTGATGTTCAGGCCAATACAATTTTTTTCTATTTCCGTGAAGGCTAAGACTGATTCTGAGATTGCTGTACTTCTCTGTTAAAACTAATATACATTTCATGCAGCATTCAGGTTTCTATCCATGTTTAACTAACGAGGTGGAAAATTATTTAATTACAGAGTGTGATAACATTGGAACATTGGTAATTTTATTTTTCTATGCCTTTTATAAAACTTTATATATTTTCATGTAAAATGATGGTAAGAGCAAAATGTAGCCCATTTGAAAAAAGAATTTGATGGAGGGACTTAAGTGAGTGTGTCATAGTTTATATGATGAAGTAGGAAATACTGGAATATTCATTTGTCCATTTCAGGAAATACTAATATCTTGTCCAAAGAGCACAATTTCTAAATATAACATGCTTTCCATTTCCTATATTTTTTGAATTTCAAGCTTAGGGCCACTAATTAACCACTACTCTATGGTTAAGGACAACCAGCAAAGACCACGTGACTATTGAACAAAGAACTACCTTTAAGAATTAGAATTAAACCTAAACTTTTAATATATATTTTAAGATATTTCTAAATTTAATTTAGCCATTGGTGAAAATCCAAGTAATTGCTATAGATTATGATGTCTTCATTTCCAGTAGACAGTCTTCATTCCCTGTCAATATGAGCTCACTGTTAATACTTTGTGTCTTCATGTATAACCAGAGGGATTGTCAACCCTAATTCTTCCTTCGTCCTTAAGGCATTTCCTGCAACAGAACCTGGGATGGCTGGCTGTGCTGGAGTGACGTCGCCGCCGGAACCGAATCAATGCAGCACTGCCCCGATTATTTCCAGGATTTTGATCCTTCCGGTAAAAGCAAAATTTATATACAAGTCTTCTTGACCTCTATTTAATAAGTCCTAGCTTAATTAATTAATGTTTTCTTTTTTCCTTTTTATATTTAAAGAAAAGGTTACAAAGATCTGTGATCAAGATGGAAACTGGTTTAGACATCCAGCAAGCAACAGAACATGGACAAATTATACCCAATGTAATGTTAACACACACGAGAAAGTTAAGGTACATAATACTTATAAATTGAAATTGAATTTATGCCATCTATTTAAAAAGTTAGTTTCCAGTACAGTATTGGAGAAAATTTAGCTAGTGTTCCATTCCATTGTAAAGCCTTGTCATATTATACTTGAGAAACAAAATGAAGAAAAATATCTTTATAGAAATTATTATTGATTCTGTCGTTATAGTGAGAAGGCAGTGTTGCTAGGTCATAGTGTAACTTACAAGTCAGTGTCTCTGTATTAGCTTCAAATTTTCCCAAAAAATTACTTTAATAGTGTAAGAAAAGGGAAAATTTTCATTTGTGGTGGAATTTCTAGAATTATATTCAGGAATTGTGCACACATAGAAGGCTTTCATTCTGACTGGTAGTTAGGTCACTCTCACATTCCCACTTTTAACACCACACATTAAAGTCAAGGTTAGTCATAGCATGCAACAACAATAAAACTTTGATAGAAAGTACATGCATATATTTTCACGTGTGTCTAGAGAAGCGGTTGTTTTAAAACTTAGTCCTAATACCTGACGTCCTGTTTCCTGGTCACCCTTACCAGCTACGTGACATTAGGCAAGCTGTAACCTCTCTCTGTCTCAGTCCCCCTTATATATAAAATAACAATAAATGTACCCTCACATAAAGATTGACTAAATATGAGGAAAATACTTAGAAGACTAAGAAGCATATATTAAGCCCTTGATAACTCTCAGGTATCCTTATAATTTTAAATCATGTAGTCTTTTTTTATTCAAAAAAGGATTTGAAGAAAATTGTAAAAACACAAATAAAATGGTTAAAAGTAAACAGAATACAAACAAAAATCAAAGAGAAAAAGTCAAAACGAGGAGAAAGAAAATATTTGTACAGATCACAGGCTCCTATAAATTACTGTATTGAGATTTGTCTTGGAGCCTTAAATTTGTCAAAGTAAAAAGAAAAACCCTGCTGGGAAAGAAAGCCTCATCTAGCATTTCAGACTAAACAAACAAACAAACAAGTCATCAAATAGTATTTGATTTAAGGTGCACAAAGTGAGTGAAAATTGTCAATGTCCCCCAAAATATAAAATACTAGTTTCACATATTACATAACCCAGATCAATAAAATTATTTCTTTATTTATTGAATATATGACTTATAATTATTTAAATAAAAAGGGCATAAAACTTATAAATTTTGATGTCCTTAATAAATTTGCATAGATATTCTTCATTCCAGATATAGTACAGTATTTATTGGTATGCAAGCTAAATGGTAAAGCTATCAATCACATGGTTTTTAAAATATAATACATTCTATTGAATTTGAGCTTATGTACATGTAGTATTATAGTATTGATAATGAGCCTTCTTTTTTTATTCATATAAATTATAGACTGCACTGAATTTGTTTTACTTGACTATAATTGGACATGGATTATCTATTGCATCACTGCTTCTCTCGCTTGGCATATTCTTTTATTTCAAGTAAGTATATGTAAAATATTTTTCTAATTTACCAGTTGTCTTTGGTGAATGCAGTGTTATGTGCATGGTTATATCACATTCTGATAATTTATATGAAATATAGATGATTTATAATGTTTAAAATAAATGGAAGGTTTAAAATAATTTGAAATATGTTGACCTTATCCTGACTTTGTAAAGAGGAACTTGATGAAATGTCTTTACAAACTTAGTGCATGTGAAGATGAAGTCACGTGGGAAGAAGGAAGCCAAGATCAGTATGTAAACCTGTCTGCAGTTGCTTTCGACACTGTTCAATATTACAGGCCTTTTTACTTGAATTTTTAACTTCTTGGTCAGTTTAGTATCAGTATCCATGGAAGAGTAGGTAGAGTATAAGAACCAGTATTTTGTGCAAATGATAGCAACAGCATTTAATAATATTATTAAACTTTTACTTCACAAAAACTACATATCTACCCTACATACAAACAAGTACATAGAGATAATTAGTTTCAAAGTAGCTGATATTAGTCAGGATTCCTTTTTTAACATGAAGACTCTAGCAACTACAACTCAGTATAAAGAAAATCAGCCTCCACTGTAAAGTCATAAAATTGTTACTTTATCATAAGATAAACTCATCAAAGGGTTATTTAAGACAGTCTTAAAGACTTTCCTGGGGAAAAAGTTATATTTTAAATATTTTTAACCCTTAATTTAAAAAAATGCAGCCCTTAGTTAAAAACAATCTATAATCTTGAGAAATGAGATTTGCAATTATATTTGTAACATTAAAAAAATTAAAAACAGTTTAAGCATGTTATTAATTTTCTTTTTTTAATATAATTTATTTTATTATCATTAATTTACAATTACATGTGCAATATTACGATTATTAAACTACCCCTTCATCAGGTCCCCCCACCACCCCCATTACAGTCACTGTCCATCAGCGTAGTGAGATGCTATAGAATCACTACTTGTCTTCTCTGACTTGTACTGCCCTCCCCGTGCCCCCCCCAACATTACATCTGCTAATCGTAATGCCCCTTTTTCCCTCTTATCCCTCCCTTCCCGCCCATTTTCCCCAGTCCCTTTCCCTTTGGTAACTATTAGTCTGTTCTTGGGTTCTGTGAGTCGGCTGCTGTTTTGTTAATTCAGTATTTTTTCTTTGTTCTTATACTCCACATAGGAGTGAAATCATTTGATACTTGTCTTTTTGGGCTTGGCTTATTTCACTGAGCATAATACCCTCTAGCTCCATCCATGTTGTTGCAAATGGTAGGATTTGTTTTCTTCTTATGGCTGAATAATATTCCATTGTGTATATGTACCACCTCTTCTTGATCCATCCATCTACTGATGGACACTTAGGTTGCTTCCATTTCTTGGCTATTGTAAATAGTGCTGCAATAAACATAGGGGTGCACCTGTCCTTTTCAAATTGGGCTGCTGCATTCTTAGGGTAAATTCCTAGGAGTGGAATTCCTGGGTCAAATGGTATTTCTATTTTGAGCTTTTTGAGGAACCTCCATACTGCTTTCCACAATGGTTGAACTAATTTGCATTCCCACCAGCAGTGTAGGAGGGTTCCCTTTTCTCCACATCCTCGCCAACATTTGTTGTTGTTTGTGTTTTGGATGTTGGCCATCCTCACTGGTGTGAGGTGATATCTCATTGTGGTTTTAATCTCCATTTCTCTGATGATTAGTGATGTGGAGCATCTTTTCATGTGCCTGTTGGCCATCTGAATTTCTTCTTTGGAGAAGTGTCTATTCATGTCCTCTGCCCATTTCTTAACTGGATTATTTGCTTTCTGTTTGTTAAGGTTCATGAGTTCTTTATATATTTTGGATGTCAACCCTTTATCAGATACGTTTTTTATGAATATATTCTCCCATACTGTAGGATGTCTTTTTGTTCTACTGATGGTGTCCTTTGCTGTACAGAAGCTTTTCAGCTTGATATAGTCCCACTTGTTCATTTTTGCTTTTGTTTTCCTTGCCCGGGGAGATATGTTCATGAAGAAGTCACTCATGTTTATGTCCAAGAGATTTTTGCCTATGTTTTTCTAAGAGTTTTATGGTTTCATGACTTACATTCAGGTCTTTGATCCACCTTGAGTTTACCTTTGTGTATGGGGTTAGACAGTAGTCCAGTTTCATTCTATTACATGTAGCTGTCCAGTTTTTCCAACACCAGCTGCTGAAGAGGCTGTCATCTCCCCATTGTATATCCAAGGCACTTTTATCAAATATTAATTGACTGTATATGTTTGGGATAATGTTTGGATTTTCTATTCTGTTCCACTGGTCTGTGGGTCTGTTTTTGTGCCAATACCAAATTGTCTTGATTACTGTGGCTTTGTAGTAGAGCTTGAAGTCAGGGAGTGTAATTCCCCCTGTTTTATTCCTCCTTCTCAGGATTGATTTGGCTATTCGGGGTCTTTTGTGGTTCCACATGAATTTTAGAATTATTTGTTCCAGTTCATTGAAGAAAGCTGTTGGTAGTTTGATAGGAATTGCATTGAATCTGTAGATTGCTTTAGGTAGTATAGCCATTTTGACAATATTTATTCTTCCTAGCCAAGAGCATGGGATGCATTTCCATTTGTTAGTGTCCTCTTTAATTTCTCTTAGGAGTGTCTTGTAGTTTTCAGAGTACAGGTCTTTCACTTCCTTCGTTAGGTTTATTCCTAGGTATTTTATTCTTTTTGATGCAATTGTGAATGGAATTGTTTTTCTGATTTCTCTTTCTGTTAGTTCATCATTAGTGTGTAGGAAAGCAACAGATTTCTGTGTGTTAATTTTGTATCCTGCAACTTTGCTGAATTCAGATATTAGTTCTAGTAGTTTTGGAATGGAATCTTTAGGGTTTTTTATGTACAGTATCATGTCATCTGCAAATAGTGACAATTTGACTTCTTCTTTACCAATCTGGATGCCTTGTATGTCTTTGTTTTGTCTGATTGCTGTGGCTAGGACCTCCAGTACTATGTTGAATAACAGTGGAGAGAGTGGGCATCCCTGTCTTGTTCCTGATCTTAGATGAAAAGCTTTCAGTGTCTCACCGTTAAGTATGATGTTAGCTGAGGGTTTGTCATATATAGCCTTTATGATGTTGAGGTACTTGCCGTCTATACCCATTTTGTTGGAGTTTTAATCATGAATGGATGCTGAATTTTGTCAAATGCTTTTTCAGCATCTATGGAGATGATCATGTGGTTTTTGTTCTTCTTTTTGTTGATGTGCTGGATGAAGTTGATGGCTTTTCGACTGTTGTACCATCCTTGCATCCCTGGGATGAATCCCACTTGATCATGGTGTATGATCCTCTTGATGTATTTTTGAATTCGGTTTGCTAATATTTTGTTGAGTATTTTTGCATCTATGTTCATCAGGGATACTGGTCTGTAATTTTCTTTTTTGGTGAGGTCTTTGCCCGATTTTGGTATCAGAGTGATGCTGGCTTCATAGAATGAGTTTGGAAGTATTCCCTCCTCTTCTATTTTTTGGAAAACTTTAAGGAGTATCGGTGTTATTTCTTCTCTATATGTCTGGTAGAATTCAGAGGTGAATCCATCAGGCCCAGGGGTTTTGTTCTTGGGTAGTTTTTTGATTACCAATTCGATTTCGTCACTGGTGATTGGTCTGTTTAGTTTTTCTGTTTCTTGCTTGGTCAGTCTTGGAAGGTTGTATTTTTCTAAGAAGTTGTCCATTTCTTCTATGTTTTCCACCTTGTTAGCATATAGATTCTCATAATATTCTCTTATGATTCTTTGTATTTCTGTGGGGTCCGTCGTGATTTTTCCTTTCTCATTTCTGATTGTGTTTATGTGTGTAGATTCTCTTTTTCTCTTAATGAGTCCGGCTAGGGGTTTATCTATTTTGTTTATTTTTTCAAAGAACTAGCTCTTGGTTTTATTGATTTTTTCTATTGTTTTATTCTTCTCAATTTTATTTATTTCTTCTCTAATCTTTATTATGTCCCTCCTTCTGGTGACTTTGGGCCTCATTTGTTCTTCTTTTCCAATTTCAGTAATTGTGTCTTTAGACTATTCATTTGGGAATGTTCTTCCTTCTTTAAATAGGCCTGGATTGCAATATACTTTCCTCTTAGAACTGCCTTTGCTGCGTCCCACAGAAGTTGTGGTTTTGTGTTGTTGTCATTAGTCTCCATATATTCTTTGATTTCTGTTTTGATTTGGTCGTTAACCCATTGATTAATTAGGAGAATGTTGTTAAGTCTCCATGTATTTGTGAGCCTTTTTGATTTCTTTCTAAAATTTATTTCTAGTTTTATACCTTTGTGATCTGAGAAGTTGGTTGGTAGGATTTCAATATTTTTGAAATTACTGAGGTTCTTTTTGTGGCCTAGTATGTGGTCTATTCTGGAAAATGTTCCATGTGCACTTGAGAAGAATGTGTATCCTGTTGCTTTTGGGTGTAGAGTTCTGTAGATGTCTGTTAGGTCCATCTGTTCTAGTGTGTTGTTCAGTGCCTCTGTGTTTTACTTATTTTCTGTCTGGTTGATCTGTCCTTTGGAGTGAGTGGTGTGTTGAAGTCTCCTAAAATGAATGCATTGCTGTCTATTTCCTCCTTTAATTCTGTTAGTATTTGTTTCACATATGCTGGCGCTCCCGTGTTGGGTCATATATATTTATAATGGTTATATCCCCTTGTTGGA
>JAVSCE010020304.1:0-320045 GCA_032199065.1 Smutsia gigantea | reverse complement strand
AACATCTCGTGCTCTTTAAGTTGTCTGTAGAAAGGACCATCTTATTTGATAGAACTGCTGAGAAGATGGGTGAGATAGGGGTAAGAAAGGCAGTTAGTACAATGCCTGTCACACGATAATTATTCTGTGGTTCTTTGGATATCATTCCAATGACACATTCTAAAAATCAAGTTTTGTCTCTGGTTTAAAAATTCACCCTCAGAATAAAATACAGGCATTCAGCTCAGCAATATAACATTGATCTCCTATGATACAGTCAGGGTTTATGGGGAGGACCTGGGCAAGGACAGCCATTGAGTGTCCAGCTATGGAAGTACACACAGCTCTCAGGTCTTATGTCCTCTTAGAACACTCCATTCAAAACAGCTACTTTGTATTCAGAAAAGGAACCATATCTTCTCCACAGATAACTATCTACAAAATGGAGTGTAATCCAAGCCCTGGGAAATGCCTTGGCTTTTATCTGAAGTAGGACTCGGAGGACATATTACTATTTCCCTTTTTGCTTCTTGAACTAGATTTCTGATCACATTTGGCTGTTGAAATTTATGTGAACAAAAACTCTCCTGTTTTCACTAACAAAAGATTTGCTTACTAAATGACAATCAAAGGGGTCACACTGATTCCATGTCATGTATATGAGCTAGAATCATTTTCCAGATCTCCTTGTTTTCCTTAGCTCATGAAAGAATGTGAAATTGGGGGGGTAGCATGGGGCACAAAGGGAAATCCATTTATTCATGCTTTTGGACTGGTTTTTATGAGCTCTTAACCACAAACTAAAACAGGTAGAATAAAAAATTAGCTCTTCCAAGCCAGGGGAATCTGAGAGTTTTCTATTTAAGTTTATTCTCTTCTAATAGTTCTGAGGATATTTCCACATCTCACCTAGAGAACTACCAGAGATGAGGAATAGACATTTGGGATTTTCCTCAGAATAACTTCTCAAGGAATTACAATTATGTTCTTCCATTATCAGACAGATCAGTCATAAATATCAAAGTAGGCCTGTAGTTTTTTTTTCCAGGAGACCATCATGGCTTTGTCCAGTTAGAGTTAAGCAAAGGTCTTTATTCAAGCAGAATAGCTTTCCAAGATTAGCTCTCCTTGCTCTGGCGGACCAAAAATTCATTTTAAGTGCAGTTAATCCTTCAAACAGAAGTTCATTTGCTCCTGCTAAAATTAGATCAGTGGCCAAAAAGTATATATAAATTTCAAATAATGTTATAAATGCTATGCTTCTCTCCAGAATCAAAACAGCCTAGAGTTTAGTAGCTTCTTATTGCAATTGACTTTTATATCTAGTTGCTTTTCTCTTTACTAAAAATTGCTATACTCACCCTGCTAGAACCTGAAGGAAGAAGATAATCATGTCCATGGTCACATTTCTAACTGAAAATCATTAGAATAACCTAAGTTAGGAAACCTGAGAAAAAGCGAAGTACATAGTACAGAACCTCTGGGAAGAGCCTATGGAACTCTTCCAATGGTTGGCGTGAGACTGGGACCCAGTGGGTGAGAAGCTTACAGGAGCGCCGGACCCCTGTCCTCTGCGTGGGCACACAGGCCATTCAATAACACAGAGAAGGAGGGACAGGGACCTGACGTGGCCCTGGCAGATTTTCCTGGTGCTGCCCTCGGTATCTATGAACAAACAGTCCCTCGTAATGAAACTTGAACTCTCAGATCAGCTGGTGGTCAATTTATGTTTCTGCATCTCTGTGAGCAAGTGGGAAGACACTATCTGGAACTCTTCTATTTGAGAAAAAACACAATTTAGAATTCAAGCATAATCAGACTTTGTCTCTAGAACCATCATCTGCTTGGCTATCCCAGAGCACTCACTTCATTGATCACACGTCATGTTGGCTCAAAGTAGCTGGTGCTTCAGAGAAGGCGGTGGGGGGAGAAACCAATTGCTGTGACCTATTTGGCCAGAGCCCTGGTAACATTAGCAATTTCTGTGTCCTTCCTGACTCTGGCAGCTTTTATGTTTGTTGTCCAAAAGACTTTGCCAAGCATGGATTTGCTTTACAATGTTTGTTTGTCCCTTTTTATAAAAGGGTGCCACACTCACTGAAAAAAAAAAATTGACACACTCAGAAAATACATAAGAAAATATAAATTATGCAATTCTGTCATGTAGTAATATTACTAGCACTTTCAGATACATACCTATATGTATACACAACCGACAGTTTCTGTACACACACGGGTAAGTCAGGGTATATTTAGCTTACATGTTGGTATAGTGTTTATTTACACTTCATATTCACTTAATATTATGCACACAAAATGTCTATCTATGTAAACATATACTTTTTAGTTTTGCTATTCTTCTAAACTTTTGTGGGCTTAAAGCTCACCACAGAGAACTTGCTGACATTTCCAACTCTGTATTCTCCTTACCCTCATTTGCACCACTGAATTTCTCTTAGAAGCAAATCTACACTTCATAGGAAAAACAAATGTCCCACTATTCAGGTTCATATGCCTCATCATTTTAGAGCCTGAAAAGAGCTATAAACAGAGATCCAGGTGCCCAACAGTGGACAGTACCAGACAGAAGGGAGGTGATTATCCCAGTGTCACAGGTAACAAAATAAGCAGTTACAGTTTTGAAAGACACTGTAAACAGATGAAATATTTCCAGCTTCATACAAACAGATAGAAGTTGGGTCCAAGGAGTTCTCTAGACAAAACTAGCAGCTGCCAAAGATCACAGATGGCATGGAGTCAGAGATGTGGGGAAAGGAAGGAATATGTGATTAAATCAGTCCAGTAAGGGAAAGATGCAGATTGGAAAGCTCCTAAAACCATCCTTCCTGCTATAAACAGGAAGAAGAGGATGCAAAAAGTCACCCAATATCAGTGTGGCTTCTTTGATGCATGATAAATGAGGGTTTCCTTATGTAATGATGGCTTTGTAACCAGCCCGGAATGTGTGTAATATGTTTGCTTTTCTCTTATCTCCTATTAGCCCCTTTATTAAGGCCGTGGATCATCCCAGATGTCCTCACTCTACTCACGCAAACCCAAACTTTAAAGTAGGGAAAAGAAAATGAAAGCAGCAACTAAAGATGAGGGGGAGAAACCATCAATTCTCAGTGTGAACCTAGCAGCATCTCAACATTAATGGATTTCGCGTGTAGGGTTAAGGAAGTCTGTTTTCTAATCATCACTTAGCTAGCGACCTTAAAGAGAGATAAAGGAGCAGACATGTGGGGAAACAAAGTAAGCCAAGCTGCCTGGTTGTTCATACTGGTGTTTTCTGGTTTAATGCAACCACTTTCACACATTCTCAGCCTAGTCACAAATTAGCATTTTCACAATGTTAACAGGTAAGGGCTCCCCTATCACTCAAACGTTGTTAAACAAATTCTTATTGTAGGTTGTCTTGGGAGCTTCACTTTGACTCTCTGGATAAAATTGGATCAGATGGCCAGTTGTAGAAGTCTGTATCATTCCTGTTCCCCTGACCACACTGGCCTGGAAGCTGTACATGCCGGGATATAACTGTAATACAGTTCTCTGTCTCTAGCTTTAACCAGAGGATTTCTAATCCTCAAGTCTTGTCCAAGGATGTCTCGGGGTCCCCTGGAGATTTCAGTGTCCAGTAAACCTGTGACAGCATCTCACAAGGGTCACTACCTCCAGGGCCACCATTCCGGAGGTGACACCGTGCTTCCCTAGACATCCCTACTTCCTTCTCTCCCAGAGCGGGCAGCGCTGTGCTGCTGCGGGTGCCAGGCTGGCCGGCTCACGGGAAAGCTGAGCTCTTGTTCCCCACTCCTTAGTCTTCACACCATGATGCCAAAGCCACAGAAATGTTAGCTGTCACTTTCAATGTCTCAGGCACTTTATAGGAGAAGAGCTCACCCCTCTCCCCACTGTATTTAATTCATAATCCTTGTCACCTGAAGTGCACAGGGTTGGTACGATTCTGCATACCACACCACCCCTCCTCTCAGGTGTACGGCCCTTTTAATGATAAGCTTATGTGTGACCATAAAGACGAGGTCTTTCCCAAGAAGACTGGGCAAACCCACAATGCCAACTATACACAGGCCAGGAAAGAAAATGCATCTTACTCTCCACCTGAGATCCATACTACATTTGTGTTATGACTCTAAAACTCCCTTTCATTCATTCAACATCAGATAATAATAGGTAATATTTATTGAGCATTTACTATGTGTAGGGCCTTAAGTAAGTGCTTTACTTGTGTGTTACTTTATTTGATTTTAATAACGCAAGGAAGGAGGTGTCATTATTATTTCCTTTACAGAGGAGGAAACTGAGGCTTAAAAGATTAAGTAATTTACCCAATGTTTCCAGTGCTTGAGATGAGATTTGGATATACACAATGCCTATAATATCCTGCATCCTTGTTGATGCATATTGAGATTATGTGCCAGGGTGCTGTAGTCTCATTGTTTTTTAACACTAGATATTAAATATGCCTTATTTTGAAGTTTTACCTAATATAGCAGGGCCTCAGATTTTATTGGCCAAACATCAAGGGAGTGATCTATTTCTATATTTCATCATGCTTTTTAAAAATTAACTCCCTTCTGACTTTCAATTTCTAATTTTCCTATCCTAAATTTGAACTCCTTTAACAAATCAGTTGACACACATTTGACTGACTACAATGAATCAGGTATTTTATTAGCCACGGAGGGAGATTCAAAGACAAGTCAGTATCTTCACTCTTGATGAGTATATAATCCATATAGCAATAGACATATAAGCATGAAAAAATAAGAAACCATTGAAAAATCAGGAGGAAAAAATGCTCAAGCCTCCAGCCTCACTCCCTTACTATTAGGAAGTGGTGGCCTCTGGAGGTAGTGTCTCTAAGGTCAAATCCTAACCCAGCTTGTTGTGTGTGTCTAGTTCACTATAAGATTAAGGCTAATTCCCTTAATTATAAATGACCCTCACTCACCTTGTAGGTTTATGGTAAGGACTAAATGAAATAACCTATGCAAAGCACATAGCATGCTACCTGGCATATACTAATCATTCCCTAATTTTTTACTGAAATTATTTTGGAAGACATTAAAGCATAAGAGTCTCCAACTTCCTTTCCTTCCTCATCAATCTCTGTACCTTTAGTTGATCTTTCCATCTTGGAGGATAAAGTGTCATCCCTCACCCACTGACTTATTCAAGGAATATTTATGGTGTGCCCACTCTTAGACTTCTCCTCCCTAAGGAAAACTCTTTGCCTTTGATTTCAACTCATCCTTTCTTCTTCTTAAATCATGCTTAAATTTTAAATCTCCTTTTCTCCACTTGCTTTCTCTTATGTGTCGAAAAGCTAAATATACCTTTCCTCTGGGACCATTTAACCACTTAAAGCCCACGCACTATGTTTCCTCTGCCTCCATTTCCTGTTTGCTCATTTACTCATACATTCAGGAAACATACAGGCATCTGTGGCTTCCGTGGAGGTGTTGTGAAATGAAACGTTAAGAAGGTATGATCTCTGCTTTCCAGGTGGTTGTGGGCGCCTTGAGCACCCTACCACAGCTCCTCATCTAGTCACCTTCATCCCCCAAACCACTCAAACCAAGGGTTTCTCGGTCGTCTTCAACTTCTCTTTCCACAGAAGCTGATATAAGAAAATCTGCTGAAATAGTCTCAATTGCTAAGACTGTTTCTAATGACAGGGTCAAATTGTCTGTGTATGTGTAATTGAAGACAGAGAGGAGAAAAATGGGGAACACATGGAGGCTAGGATGAATAATTCCCAAGGAAATAGAAAAAATTGGCACAGGGCTATATCATCAAAGATGAATATAGCAAAACATCTCCATCAGAAGCATTTTCAGAGGAAATACAATTAATTTCTTCAAGGTAATGAACACCCAGGGCATCACTTCCTGGGAGGAAGAGAACACTATAAACACACTCTTTGTAGGCCTTCTGACCCAGTTTAGTGACTAGTTTAATATTCAAAGGGCAGATGTGTCCTCTTCACTTAAGAAAGTTTGATGTTCAAAGACAATTTAGGTCACTGGCTCCTGTGACAGCAATTCCCCTGTGAGAAAGCTACATTTGGGCATCTATCTCTTGTATTATTGATAACAAAACTGGTAAAGGTCTGAAAAGTCCAACAGCTTTCTCTCTGGGCCTTTCAGAAGAAGCAATTAAATCAAGACTCTATTCTAGCTTTCTTTTTAGGGGGATATATGTGTGCTTTGAACACCAAATCTATGAAAGTAAAAGTCTAGCATAAAATTTTCTTTACAAATACATTTCAAGCATCCCTGTCATACCAAAGCAAAATCAGAAATGATGTTATAAATAATGACATTAAGTTTTTGATTCATTACATGAACACTTTTATCTTGGTATGGAAGGGACTCAGTTCTTTCTAAGGTAAAGCAAACAAAGCCCTCTCCCATATCCTCCCAAATCCCTTCCTATTCAGTAAAAAGGAACCACCTGTCCTTGAATCAACTGCCATGGTTTCTATGTTGGTTCAGCTTCAGTTGGGATTTCTGAGGGCTGGGAATGAATTTTTATTCATCATTGTGTTCCTACTGTCTAGTTCAGACATCGCCACATAGCTATTTCTGTAAATATTCGTTGAATATTATTTTCCCTTAAGAACATTTTAGAGACAACTTAAGATGTAAAGTCTGAACTCCTGAACATTACACAGGACCTTCTTATCTCCTCCCAAGCTTCTGCCACATTGACTACCTTTTCCTCAAGCCTGCTTTACTCAGCTACTCTGAGCAACTTCAAGTCACCAGCGTGCCATGCTTCGCACCGCGATGCTTTTGCACAGCCTCTTTTCTCCACCTGGAAATGTCCTTTCTCAACTTTTCCTGTTGAAATATTTAAAAATTCATACAATGCAAATGTCACCCATTTTATGGTGCCTTTTTCCTCAAGAAAAAAAAAAGAACACAGTGTTCTCTTACAATATCTGGAACATTTTTCTATTGCATCTTTTAATTAGAAAGCATTATGATTAATTGTTCATGTCAATTTCTCCCATTAGTTACTCAGACCCTAAAATGTGTAGATTATGTCATTTTCATCTTTGTATTGCTAATCATCAGCATGATGCTTGGAACGTAAGAAATGCTCTAAAATATTCATTGAGTTAACTTGATATCTAACTCTGAGTTCAGCACATATGCTTTGCCCCTTTCTGATAAACCATATTTTCCCCCTCCCAATATATGTGTTTTAATAGAATTCCAAGAAATAGTAAACATTTTTAAACTAGTCAAAGAAGTAGTTTTTTAGGTTTAAGTAAAGATACTATTACCTCAAATCTTCATTGACATAAGAAGAATGTAAATAAGTAAAAACATAACATTTTCGGTCATTTAAAAATACCTATCCCTTTTAAATTAATGGTGAATTGCACTGTATGTACTTTTCTCAAATATTTATTTTTCCACTGAATCCTGATTGTAACCAAGGTAAATACTATTACATTCTCATATCATAAAATAAGAGTTATTAGAAAAAGTGAAGTAGGAAACTTAGAAGAGTGTGATGAATATCTCCCCTTATCACCTAAAAAAACCTATGAAAACTATCTCAACCCACTGAAGTCAAGATATGACTTTGTATTTGAGAAGCTGACCAAATGAGGTCTGAGATTCAGAAGCCAAAGTCAAGAGGAAAAAAGTTATTAAATATTGGCGCAGTAATTTGTGTCACTGTGATCTCTGACATTTACTTACAGTAATCGCCCCAAGATAAAATAAAACAACAAAAACCCTGCCCCAAACAGAAAGATCTTGCTAACAGCGGAGACCTGGAAGTCAGTAAGTCTTCTTACTGCGGTCTAAGTACACTTAATTAAGGAACTAGATGGGATGGGTTAGAGAGAGAATATGCTCAGAAAGTCTTGTCTTCTCTGCAGCTCCATGAAGGCTAACCACAATCACAGAACAAGCTCATATTTACAGCACTCAATCTGACAGTTCATGCATAGGATGCATCTGAAAAGATCAGTGGAAGCAGGAAATTCATCACTCAGTTGACAGGCTATGCCCTCTTTCTGAATTGTGGACACTCTCCAGCCAAACCAAGCTCTATGGAATAACTATAAGAGGAAAGATCCCTAGCAGCTCTTCAAAAATGACCATCACCACTAATTTGGACACATCTCTGGTGGTATAGCCAACATTTTGTAAAACTTCATGTTAACTTCAGCTGGGTTAATCTATAGTATACCACTTGCCAATTTTCCTTAAAAGCCACAGGCTAATTCTATTTTATTTACAATTTGTAGCATTACATTTCAAGACAGCAAAAACATTTTGAGGGCTCCTCATGTGTCAGGCCCTATTCCCAGTACTTCATGTAAAAAAAAACAGTGTGTGTATAAATGTGTATAACTCATTTGTACCTCCCAATTACATTGCAAAGTAATGAATATTATTACTATGTTATTTAACATCTCTCAATCACAAGTTTCTCATCTGAAAACTGGACATAATAATACATCATTATTAAAGATTAAATGATGAGAAATAATTCATATATCTTGGTTTCTCACCACAAATAATAGCTCAAAAAAGTTCATTTTCTTTCCCTCTTTCCTCAACCTTACTCATACAGTTTTTGCTATTTTTATCATTTTAAAAAATATTTCTGCAAGTGAAATTTAACATTGCATTACTCATCAAGGAAATGAAAATTATAATACCGAAAGGTATAACTATACACCCATCAGAATGGCTAAAATAAAAACAACGCCAATTTTGGTGAGAATACCCAACAACTGAAACTCTCATATGTTGTGTTAAAATAAAGGCGGTATAAAATGATATAACACCGTGCTGAAAAACTCTTTGGTCGTTCTACTAAGGTCAACACATGCCTACCCTATAACCCAGGAAATCCATTCCAAGTCAAATGAGAGCATATGTTCACAGGAATGTTTACAGCACCTTTATTTGTAGGTGCTCACAATGAGAAACCACCCAAATATCCATGAACAGGAGAAAGGGTAAACCAGTTATGATGCATTCATACAACATATTACACAAAATGATAAGACAGAATGAAACTGATGTATCTCAGAACATTATGTTGAGAAGAAGCCAGACACAAGAGTACATACTGTATGCGTCCAAGTATTCAAAGTTCTAAAGCAGGCATAACTAATATAGAATGACAAAAGCCTGACAGTGGTTACCTTGGTTGGACCTGTGGTGCTCTTAACACCAGCCAACTGTTTGGGGTAATGTAAATTATTATGTCTTGATATGGGTGGTGGTCCCATAAGGGATAATCCTTATAAGAAAAACTATTGAGCTTATGATTAAAACTCATGAATTTAATTATATGTAAGTTTATCTCAATTTTAAAAAGTTTTCTTGATGATATTCATCTGTTTGAGTGGTTCACCTGTTCCAGAGTTCACTGGTTTGTTGAATGTGGACACATCTGAATGCATACCTGCCTGCTGCTCACGCGCAGTGATATGCCATCATCGGTATCCACAGACGAAGCTCATTATTCCCTTTGCCTAATATCATATAGCTGTCCAAAGCAAAAGAAGGACATTCTGGGCCATAGCTTTGTTTACCATAATTATCATAAGGCCATTATCACTCTGGAAGAAGACATTTAAAAATGTGTAAAACAAGACAAAACGTTTCTCCATGATGAGGCTGTTTGCAAAGTTGTTTGGATATGGAAAACAAGTTTGCCAGGGGCATAAAAAACAAAGGCAAAGAAAAGCGCAGATCCCCTCCTACGGTGTGACCCTCTTAATAGAGCACCCTGTGGCTGTGGAACAATTCCTACACTTAACGACTAATGAATCTGGGCTCGCCTCTGCTTTTGCGCGGCTGGAGGCAGTGGTCCTATCCACAGAGCTGCTTTGCCGCAGAGGGTGAGGGGGTGGAGCATTGCATTTCAGCTTGAGCAGCCTAAACTCTCAGGCTCTTAAGGGACTATGAGTTGTACGCCAGAACAATATAAACATACCCACACCCACCACCAGAAGCAGCCCGACGTTCATGTCACTCTTTGGTCTCACGACATTCCCGGCACACTTCCGCCTTCTTTACGGGGATTCCCTCAGTGAGTTAGACTCTCTAGGCTGCCTCCTTGCCTGTGTACATGCCACTCTATATATCTGGAATATTCTTCCTATCCCAGCTTCTTATGGTATCTCCTTCAATACTCAGTTCAGGAGTTACATTTTCTAGAAACTCCCAGGCTCTACTTGGAGCCCCTTACCTATGCTCACCAATATGAAAACAGGTATCCAGCCATAGTGTCATTTCCACTTTGCTTGTCTGACTCCCTAAACTCCTAATGAGCACCGTCAATCAGGGACTAGGACTTTCCATCTTTGAAGTTCTAATACTTTGTACAGTTTCTGACACATAACAATAGATGTTTATAGAGTGATTGTGTGAAGGATGAATAAATGGGGGAGAAAAACTAGTTTTATATTCCTGTTTTGATTTGTGAACTGCTGTACACCTAAAACCAAAAGATACTCATTTTCACAGTATTAAATGTGTATGAACTTTTGCCCTTCAAAAGAACATTAGAACATTAATCTCTTACACTGAACTCCTTCAAGCATGGTTAACTTTTTAAAAATCATAAAACTCTTCTCATATTTAGTTTACTATTATATTACTACTTTTAAACAATGTGCTATTTTGCTTTCTTTTCTCAGGGATACAAATTTAGGATGATGCAATTTCATTCAGCCAGAATCATGGTCAAACCCCATGAGAGGCTCCGTTGGACCCATCAGCAGTGGTAGAACCATGAACCCTGGGGAAACTCACAGAGGCATTCAAGGGGACATTCAGCCTCATCATGCCATCTTGTAGTGGAACTCTTAAAAGCATTTCTTTTTTATTTCAATGTGTTCCTCCGACGGAGAAGAGCCTACTATTTTTCTAAGCTCTCTAAGCCTCTTCACCAAAAATACTGTCTTTATAGTACCTCTAAAATCAGGTTCTGTAGCTGGAGTCCATTTTCTCCTGTTACATATTATCAAAAGCTGCAGACTAATTGTTTATCTTCACTTGCAGAGTGAAATCTTAGTTTTGGATCACTTTCAGTATTTTTTAGGCCTGAGTGGCTTTCAAGAACCATTAAGCTATTATATATCTAGGGGATTCATCTTAATTGAATTAGTGAAGCATTGTGCCTACATCCTTGCTAAGAGAATCTGCTTCAGCCCTCATCACCTACTAGAAGAATGGATCTAGGTGGCCATAGTTGTATCTGGTGATTCAATTTCCCTGACCACAGTTGTGTAGGCAAAGGTGGATATCTGACCAAACCTAAGTCAATGAGATTCATTAGGGGAGCAGAAGAGACAAACTGCAAAGATGTAAGGGATGTAACTGCAAGATCACATAGAACTGTTGACAAGTGTTAGTGAAATAAGAGTACTAGAGGAAGTTGGTTGACAAAAAAAAAAAGAAAGAAAAGAAAAGAAAAAGTAAATATTAGGCGGGCCAAAAGAAACCAAAATAAGAGGCTCTAGGGCCTAATAACACAGAAGTCTGGGTTGGTTGTATTTCCATTCCAGTTGTTGGATATCCTATAGATTAGCCTTAGAGGAAATTTTTTATTTGCTAGCATGAGTGGATTTCTGTTATTTGCAAGCAAACTACATCAAAAACAATAATTTTAACATAACTAACAATCTATGTGATGATTCATTTTATGTTAGCTTGTCAAAGAGTCCAGATATTTGGTAGAACATTATTCTAGATATTTCTGTGATGGTGTTTTTAGATGAGATTTACATGTAATTCAGTGGTCTTTGAGTAAAGTCAACAGCCATCCATAATGTGGGTGGGCATCGTCTAACCAACTGAAGGCCTGACCCTCCCCAAGGCAAGAAAGAATTCTCCAGAAGACTGGCTTTGGACTTCATCAGCAACATCAGTTATTCCTGGCTCTACTGCAGACTCCCTTTGGATTAGAACTACAACTCTTTTCTGAGTTTCCAGCCTGCCAGTCTCTGCCATCAGAGTTTGAACTTGCCATTCCTCCACATTCAGGTGAGCCAATTCCTTAAATTAAACATATATATGTTATATTTATGTTGGTTTTTATTTATCTAGGTTCTCTTTCTCTGGATAACCCTAATAATACAACCTAGAATAACTACAAAGTTGCACATAAGTAGCATGTATTCCTGAAGTCTAAACCAAGGCATCTTGAATTGTGTTCATTTGCACTGCACCATTTCTGCTTTATTAGGTTGAAAGGAAGGATCCCATAATTTACTGAATACCAACTGTTTGTCTTCTAACACCAAATGAGTTAATTGCTGAACACAAAGCAGTATTTTTATTTAATTTATAATAAAGAAAGATTCAGAGAAGGTTTGTAACTTGTCAATGATCATTTTGAGAATGTATCTTTTAATTCTTTTTGTTGCCTAGTACCCAAATGATCTACTTGTTTGTATTATCAATACATGAGGTAACTATAATCTAGCCGGGTCTCAGATGAAGAAAGAGCAAAGGGGTGCATTTGTAAGATGCAGAAGAGTCCGAGGAGGAAATTCTGCATTTGGAATTAAAAAAGTCCACTAATATATGGCTTAACCTATCTGGTTCACAATTGTTTCAACTAGAAAGAGGAGTAACTGTGTTTACTACTGTTTACTATGTTACAGGGTTGCTATAAAGCTCAGTTCATTTGGTGTAAAGCAAAATACTCTGCAAATTGGAAAGGACTTTTTAAATGTTATGTTTTAATATCATTTCACTTTCAGTCTCTGTACGTTCCAAGGCAGTTTGTGAATAATGACATCTTTTGAAATACTAAAACATTTATTTTTTGAGAGACAGAAAACAAATATTTCTCTACAAATATTTACCAAATGTGAAACTACACTGTGAGTAGTAGTTCACCATACACCACTCCCCAATGAGTATTAGATGACATTATTATAATTAATGAATGCTTTACTCTCAGCTCTTTCAGATATCAAAGTAGTTTTAAACTAACAGGGGCATGCAATGGCTTTCTATCATTACTATTTAATCCAAGAACATTAGCATTGTAAGGGACCTTAACAATCATCTCATGGTTGGCAAACTGCAGTCCACAGACCAGGTGTCACCTGCCCTCTGTATACAGCCAGTGAGCTCAGAATAGTTTTTTACATTTAAAAATTGTGGAAAACAAGGAAAATAAGAATAACATTTCATGACATATGATAATAATATGAAATTCAAATTTCAGTCTGTCTTAGTCTGTTTGGGCTGCTGTAACAAAATACCATAGACTGCAGAGCTTAGAAACAGCAGAAATCATTGCTCACAGTTCTGGAGGCTGGAAGATCAAGGTCAGGGTGCCAGCACAGTTGGGTAAGGGCCCTCTTCTAGGTCAGAGACATCTCCTTATATCCTCCTATGGTGGAAGTGGCTAAGGAGCTCTCTGGGGCCTCCTTCATAAGGCACCAATCTCATTCATAAGTGTTCCAACCTAATGACTTAAGTTTCCCAAACTCCCCACCTTCTAATACCATCACCCAGAGGGGTAGGATTTTAACAAATGAATTTTCAACACATGAACATACATACCATAGCACACTGTTCATAAATAAGCTTTACTAGAACACAACTACATTCATTTGTTATTACTATATATGGCTGATTTCTCAGCTACAATGGCAGAGTTGAATAGTTATGACAGAGACTGTATGACCCACAAAGCTATTTACAATCTGGTCTCTTATGGAAAATGCATGCCAACCCTGATCTAACGCAATCCTGTCATTTTTAGATAAGACAAGTTAGGCACTGAAAGACAAAACTACTTATTCTAGGTAACTCAGCTAGTTAATGCAAACTTAGGGCTAAAATCTAGTTTTAATGTCCATTTGATGATACTGAATTTAGTTACTGGAAATTGGCTCTAATCATACTAATCTTTAAATCATGTAGCTTCTTTGTGTTAATCCTGGATTTATCTTGAAATCTCTGATCACTCACATGAACTAATAATGTCATACACAAAATTTGTCTTGATAAAGTAAAATATTTTCTTCCTTCACTCACCAAAATGACTTTCATATTGTATTATTCTTAAAGAGTTCTAAGCAGAAGTTATTGTAGGACAAAATAATGGTAAAAATTCAATATTTCACTTGATATGTCAATCAAATGAAAATATGCTGTGCTTTTAATTCAAAGCAATAATCTGGAACCTTTAAACACTTTCAGACAAATTGGCCACATTCAATTTTCTTATAAGAGATGATTGACAATAAGAAAAGAATTAATCAGTCTTTCAATGTTTAGTGAATAGAACTCGACCAGTTAATTTCCCAAATGTAAGCTAAACTTCGTTTTTTTGTAAAATGAAAAAGAAAGGGTGTCTAAAGTTAAAGTGCCCCTTTCACATCACTAGGAAGTCTCTATTGGGTATTCAGTGAAATCAATTACATACTCACTCCTTAAACTCTCATCTTCAGGGGAAATATTTAAAGCAGTGGTCTCAATTGAAGGTGATTTTGTTTCCCCCAAGGACATTTGGCAATGTCTGGAGACATTTTTGGTTGTCCCAGTGGGAGATGGGAGGGGGATACTTCTGATGTCTAGTGGATAAAGTCCAAAGATACTGCTAAATGTCCTACAATCCACGGGACAGATAACCTTCACGACAAAGATTCATCCCACCCAAAATATCAGTAATACAGAGATTGAGAAATTCTTTTTTAAAGGGAAATCATTAGGCTAGCTCAAAACATTCAACAACTGCAAACTGCTAGATCCTGAATGTCCAAGCCATCATTTATTCAGGGACTAGTGCTATTGAGCAAATATTTTGTTATGGAAGCCTGTATGACAGCTCATTCTCAAATAGTTACTCACTGCCTTCTAGCAAAGATACAGATAAGCATGGAGACTATGCCAAAAAAATCATTATTTACCTTCTTTCCAGCCACATCTACCATTGATAAAACCAACAGCTACTGAGATAACTTTCTAATGACCCTGATCTCTTCCCAAAGAAATTTTTTCCCCAGCAGGAACCTGATAAACGAAGACTTGTTTTTTGACTTCTATCCATGATACCTGATTTAATAAAATAAGTTAATACTAACAGAAAAATCCTAAGTCAAATTTACCTTTAAATGGAAATGCCAGTATATTTCTATAGGATTGTATCTACATAGCTATCTCTAGACATTTGCCAAAGTCATAAAGGATAAAGAATGGCCCAGCAAGTTAACAGTATAGTTTTTCTTCTAACAGTATTTTCTCTAATTCACAGTGTAACCCAGCCAACAACACTATTAAAGGTAATATATTAAAGTTTCTCAGATCACTAAATTAAGGATTCAAGAGATGAGGTAATTAAATCAAGAGATGAGGCAATTAAAATCTCTCACTTTCTCTTTCAGTAAATATTTTCAAAGCAGATATCTGGTGCTACTTAAAGTTTCCTCTTTGAGTACTTATTTTATTCTGCATCACCTTTACTGAGTACTAATTATTGGTTCATTTCTTTAACTAATCTTCCAATTTGGGGAACATATGAAGTATATCAACTCAAGCTCAAAGTATTCTTTAATTAGACAAAAATGCCAAGACTCTCTAATGCCATTTGGTTTTTCTAAGTAGTGACTTCAGAGCACTGCATCAAGAGCATTTTAATTCATTCCCTCCAACATTTCCCTATTCAAGTATCATTCACCTACCACTCAAAATACCCTAAGATCTTTGCTAAATGGTGCATACAACAAATTATCTAAAATATGATTCCTAAAATAATAAGATCTTCAGAAAGAGATGAAGAGCTAATAATATTACAACATGCTAAAAGCAAAGACAGAAATACCCAGTGACTTTGATGGACATGCATAAAAGGAGAGCCTGATCTGGCTTTTGGGGAGTCAGGGAAATTTTTCCTCAACTCATCCTGCTCACCAGAGTTGAGTATTAAAACATGGTCAGGAGTTAGACAGGAGAATGTATGGTTCAGATTTTGCAGGTAGTAGGAATAGCTTGATCAGCTCTAAGGAATTCCATGCTTTGAAGAAGAGAAAAACAAAATATGCAGGCAGTGAAGTAAGCAGAGGACAGATCACTGAGGGTGTTGTATACATACCAAGGAGCTTAGATTTTATTCTACAGGAGAAGGGGAACCACTGAAGAATGTCAAACTTGCATCCTGGTCTTACTTGCATTTTAAGTGGATCATGCTGGTGGCTGTAGGAAGGACCAATTTGAAGTGGATGGCTGTAGTATTTTGGGACCAAGAAAGAGGGAAACTGATCTTGGGTACTAGGAATAGACAGAAGGGGGTGGATCAGAAACATATTTATAAGGAAACCTGGCAGAACTGATTGGCAGATTATGTAAGAATGAGAGCAAACCAAGCTAAAGGCAGAAACCCGGGGTTTCTAGTTACCCAGGGCAACTTGGTAAAAGGATGGTGGGTTTAGCAATTGGGAGAAAGTATAGAGGAAAAGCACATGTGAGAGGGCTTGTTAGTTCAGCAATAGCTGAATGATTAGAGCAAAAATTTAGACTTAGTGGTCTTTGCTGCAAAGTTTTTCTGCCTCCAACCATGTAAGTGTATCACCATTTCTTGAAGTAAACAAAAAATGATGGTTAACATGCTATCTTTCTTATAACCTAGGAGAGCACCCATTGACCACACATTCCTAGCACCTAAATTAGCTTTCCTGCATGATCCCTTAAGAAACAATTATGAAAGTCATGGGGTTTTCAAGGTGTGGAAATATTATGAGGCTATACAAAATAGAGAGAAATCAGATGCTCCACTTTTAACAATAAAAATCAGATACAGGGCTATAATTTTAAAGAACCACTGTCTCTTTACTAACATGTCACACTTCAGAAGAGATATGCTCCAAATATTGCGGGGCATAAGGCTCATCTAGGTTGCTTATTAAAATGCAGATTCTTAATGTCCTCCTAGTGGTTTAACTTCGTAGGTTTGGAAGGAATCCTGGGAAATTGATTCTATAACAGGCAGTCTTAGACCACACTTTGGGAAACACTACTTCAGTAACTCATTTTTGTGAATAAATCTCCTTCCAAGTAAGGCAATTCAATATATAAACTTATTGTTAATGGATTTATAAACAATAGAATCCTTTCCTTCATCTATCCATCCATCCATCCGTCCACCTGTCAGAGACTCTGACAAAACCTCACTCCATTTTGAAACAAGCTAAGAAGCTAAATCTCTCCTTCCATGGTGCCCTCTAACCAGACCTTTCTGAGTTTCAGGTATATCGCCCAGCACCCCCTGGAAAACATATAAAGACATTCCCTTCCCAAGTCAGTTGAAGCACACAGCCTCCTTGACGCCAGCAGGTCTGCCTGCAAGCTGCTGAATAACTGCTCGCCCCCTCCTGTCTCCATGAAGTTCCCCTTTAAAATGCTCTCACTCTGAATGGCACTCTGGAGATGGCATTGGTACGCTAGCCTACCGTGTTCCCAGGCTGCTGACTTCCTAAATAAAGCAAGCCTTCCTTTTCACCAACCCTTGCCTCCTGAATTTTGGCCTTTTGAATGACAAGCTGCTGAACTTGGGTTTGGAAACAGGAAACGGCCCAGTAACAGATCCATCCATCCACTCATTCATTCATCCATCCATCCATCCATCCATCCATCTCTCCAACCATCCACAATCTTTAATTCTGGGGGGGGAGAAGACGCAAACTTATCAGTGCTGTCCCTAACAGGAAGTTCTTATGCACATGTATCTGAAAACAAAAGTAGAGAAGAGCCACTGGTTGAGGCAGAATTCCCAAATGCTTTTAAACATATATTTTATGTATAATAAACGCAGAAATTAAGTGTCCCCCTACTAGAGATTTTCTGGTACCTGCCCCCACCCCACCCTAACAGTTATAATACTGTATCTTTCTCATATTCTCAGGAACCAAGAAAATTTTGTTCAGCTCAATTTCTCATACTTAATATTTAATAATACTAGGCACCACTTTAAAAATTTTTCAAGTATAAAATTAATTTTAATTTTGAATGTGTTTTTTCAAATGAAAGCCCTGGATATTTCCTTCCTCTGCCTCCCTTTCCTAAACATCTTCCTTCCTCAGTTTTTTGAAGGCAGGAAGATAGGGCAGGCAGGAGGCAGGGGTTGCAGCAGGGGAGTGGATCTCCACCATGCAGGCATCTGCTATGCCTGCTTTGGCCTTGGTCCCCAAGAATACTGGCCACTGCCCACTTGGTACTATCCCATACCACTAGACTATAAGAGACATTCCTTTAAATGGCCACTAGAGTTCCAAGGGCCATTACAGGGGAAAGATACAGGGGAGATATTCTGGATGTTGTACAATCTTGGCCATGGACACTGTCTTTGGGAGCTCTGCTTCACAGTCTTATCTCGATCTTATTTATATAAATTAGATAGAATGGAACCATCTGAAATTGTATGTCACATGCTAAAAGAATTCATGAAAACAATACACAGAGACGTGTCATATAAACAAAAAATAAAAATAGGGACAAACATTCCTGCAGATTAGTGTATCATCTACCAACCCAAACAGTGCAGCTGCACTTAATTACTTCTCTATCTGTAATCTTTCTTGATTAAATTTTGAAAACCCATGAACTGTTTACTTAAAACCTTTTGCTCCCAGTGTTGACTAACGGAAAATCTGTTCTGCCCAGATGCTAGCATAAGAGAGGGCATTTAATGGAGCTTCCCTCCAGCTCAGCTGAATCTATGGCAGTTTTTCTCAATGTGCTGTCCTTCTAAGAGCTGTTCACATCAGAATCACTGGGAGAGCTTGTTAAAATGTAAATTTCTGGGCCCACCCCCTACCTGCTAAATCAGCACCCCTGGGGGTGGGTTTGAATATCCGCCATGCTCACAAGCTCCCCAAGAAGTTCCTAAGCACACAGGATTTCCTATATCCCTCATGTTTGTTCTTTCATTTATCCTTCAATTCACGTTGACTAAATACTTTCTGTCACCCACTATCTCTAATTTTTTCTCATGCCAGATAAACTGAATGGAGAAAGGAGTTGATCCAGGTGTCTGCAGATGGTTTACAGCAACAGATGGAGCGAGGGGGAGGATGTCAAGCCACTGCTAGAGAGACAACAGTCTGCTTCGGGGCAAGAGGTCCCCTACCAGGAGGGCAGAACCCCTACCCTGGAGACTGACGTCGCCCCATGTTACTGTGACTCCACCAGTCACCCCAGAGCCTGACGACCCTGTACCTGGACATCCCAGCCACATCCTCCCTCATTCTCCAGCCACCACACATATTCATTTTCTTCCTCCACAACAGAGGGCATCAGAAGGCAGAGCTCTCCAGAGAGACCAAAGGGTTTCTTGTTGTCCCAGGAATTTCCTTCAGGCTGCCCCAGGAACATTTCACAAAAAGCAAGTCACATGGTCACCGTTCAGCGGCCTGAGCTGAAGCCACCATTTGAAACACACCAGACAGATTTTTCTCTCTCCTGAGTTTTAGTTTGAGCACATTTCCTTTCTCTCTTTCTTTTTCTTGTCTTTTCTTTCTCTCATTTTCTTAAAGGGAATCTGACACTGGCACGCTGATATGGAAAGATGGAAGTTTCTTTACTAGTTGCCCTTAAAATTTTGCCTAATGATACACTGTTTTCTTAAAAGCATTTCTTCTTCAAGTTTTCCATCCTTAAGGCACTTAGTGGAATTAGTCCATAACAAGTTCCCTGACCTTGCTTGCCACCATTTACCAACATAGCTAGATACAAAAGGTGTAGGTTTCCTTTCCATGGGAACTTAATGGCTATTCACCAACATGTGGTACAGAAATGCCTACCCTGGCTGTGCAAAAACTCAGGTTTATTGATATGATTCTCACGGCCCTGTAAAGATTCAATATTTTAGATAAGAAAGGGAGACTTTGAAAGTCATAAATTTAAACACACAAATTGGAATGAATATCAACATAATTGTTTTCTAAGAGTTTTGTAAGGTAGAAAGATAGACATGAGCCGCAGGGGAAGGGGAGGATAAAGTTCAAGGGGAAACCACCCAGGCAGGGGGTCCCACGTGAAGACAACAAAGGCTTTTCAGGAAGAAAACTCCCTTGCCTATAGGGCCAGGCCACACTGGTCCCAACTAGGTCCCAACATAGGCAAGATCCACAAAACTAAGAACCACCCAAACCACCCCTCATCATAATCTCATTCAAATAAAATTTGACCCTGACCCACTTCCCTGACCCTTGGGCTTTCCTATGTGCATTTTGGGAAAAGACATGCACACCGAGAGGAATGGGTGTATAACTAGAGCTGTCAAACAAATGACCTCACTGTGTCAATGAAGGAGGTGCCTCCTGGCTAGGACATGATCACTGGATCCTTTCCTAAAAGTTTGGGGCCTTTGTTTATCTACCTTGACTCTGGCCCACTCCTGCCTTGGAGTGCATTCAAATAAAACTTCCCCTCTGCTTCGCTATTGTGTCTCTGCCTTTCAATTCTTTGTTTCCGTGGGCACAAGAACCGAGGAGAACAAACTCCTCCGGTAACAGTTTGAGAACACAAAAGGGAAGTCGATTTCTGGAATGCCTGGTGTCAACTACAGAAGACAGACCCAATTCATTTTGTCCTTAGGATCTTGCTATGCATCAGGGACAGTGGAATGGACCTCAGTCACCATTCCATGGAATTAGAGAAGTAGAAAACATTGGTATTTGGGCACAGTTTGTGCTGATCTGGTTGCCTAACTTGATCACTATTCTTTCAATTACCTCCCTTGGGTTACCCAGTTCACTTTCATTAATCCTTCTTTGGATAATAACATAAAACAGAGAACAAAGAAACAAAATTAAACAAAACTTTGAGCTTTTTGACTGGGTTCTAAAAAACGAGAAATTTACTATGCATAGTTTTAGAAAGCAGCAGAGTGTATGCAAAAAGATAATACACAATCTAAGAAAGAAGTGATGTCACTGGTTGTATATTACTTACTTTGAAGAGTTACAGTCTCAGGCATTCACGGGGCTCACACTCATCAGTGACATGGAATTTTATTTCTTACTTTTGTCTCAAAATTGATCAATGACTGCCAGATACTTTCTATGTCACCAAAGAGGAACCACAAAGTGAAAACTCCTGTCCTTCCTTCTCAGGACCTTTATTCTCATTCACTGGGACCTGCATCCGACCAGACAGCAAAGACAGAAACTTGGATGTCACCCTAAATTCTTCCCTCCACCGCAGCTAATCAGCTAAACAAGTCCTTATTTATTTTACCTCCATTACTGTTGCCTTAGCCTAGGGCCACATCAATTCTCCAGGCCTCTGATTTAATCTCTCAGCTTCCAATTCCACCGTCTCCCATCCATTCTAGCTGCTACCGCCTGAGAAATCAATTTAATACCTAAACTTGGCAGTCATCTGTGATAGGACTCCCTAGTTTACAGAAGAATTGTCAAAAGTCTCAGCTTAGCAAACAAGGCCCTCTATGATATAAACCCTGCTAGTTGTTCTAGCCCTCCTTCCATTTCAATAATCAATCCAGTTTAATTATTTTTAGCCTTAATGGACTATGTTCTTCCATGCCCACAGAACATGGCAGGCTTTTCCACAGGGAATCATAGTATTGGATCTAATTCAAGTCAAGATCTAACCTCTTCATTTTTAAACAGGAGAACACCAAGTTACAGAGAAGAGAAATAACTTATCCAAGGTCATGTAGGTGGGTCAGGAACACAATGGAATCCAGACACAGGGTTGAGACCCACCTGTACAGAATATCATTTCTTTAATCCCTTTCTGACATGGCTCAAAATAGGCAAATTCATACTCCTGCTCCGTATAAGACTTTGAAAAATCTTAAAACGATACTGATCATTTGGTCTGCATCAACAAGCTGGCTTAAATGTGTGCATCCAAAACCTGTCACAAGAACAGAGCTTCACTTTCCCAAGTGCAACCCATTTTCCAGAAGCCTTTGCTTTTGTAAGTTCACGAAGACTTCGATACACACAAAGCTCTCAGCCCTAAAGTCATTTTCAAATTCAATAGACATTAGCAAAAATAAACCCTCCCAAACAAAACAATGGCAGAGACAGACCTGATAATTAATATGAAATATACTAAGAACATTCTGTTACTGAAATAAACTTGACTTCTTGTGATGAATAGTAAGATGAAATCTTGAAACACGTAAGAATGAAGCAAATGACCACAAAGAAATAGTTTGGAAAGGGTCCCACTTGAAATGGATTCGTTTGAAAACAGCCTCTGTCTTTTGGCTATCAGCATCATGTCCCTGTCCAAAAATTCATTTTCAAATGTTATTTCCAAATGCGATCACAAATTGAAAATGTGAGTTGGTCGGCATGTTCAGAATTTGCTCTGAGATGTACAAAACAGCAAGTGGGCTGTTTTCAGAAGGAATAATAAGTATATTCCAACATCCACTGGGCTTAATTCATGCTTCAGATCCCGGCCTTCCAATTCTTTAGTATCCTGTTTCTACTAGGAAATGGGAATCACAAGAAAGAGGATTACAAAACCATTTCTAAACATTAGCATGTTGCTGACCTAAGTCAGCGAAGAAACACATTTTCCAGGAAAGGGCAGAGAGGCAAATTGGTTGAAGCTCAGTTTGTCAGAAATGGTGAGTGACTTTAGCTAAGTCTAATCATACCATCATGCCTTACACTGCATTTACTGACAAGTCAGGGCACTGGAAAGGCCATCTCACATCAGCAAAGTGCTTGAAAGAGGAACAAAAATTACCTGTTGAATAGAATTGGGTTTGTTAGCTTATGATTTCAACAGACTCCTGGATGCCCAGAGAATCCATCCATCAAATTAAAATGGTGGTGGTAGTGTAGGGGGTGTAGAATCAGAGACAGAGATGGGAGGGAAGGGGCAGAAAGCAAGGAACAAACAGTAAGTAGTACTGTCACTGGGTATTTAGTGCACAGACCAAACCAGGAAGAACACTAACCAGAAGATGAAAACTATCATTCAGGATCTTCCATTTTACATGAAATATAAAAGCAGGGCAAGAATACACACAGGGGCTGGCAAAACAAAGACAGGACAGCAATGATCCAGAGGGAAAAGAAATCACGTGACATTCATACCCAGAATGTTGATAATACAGTAACTCACACACAAAATTAACTTTCATTTTTTTTCTAAGTATTGCTGAAAGAACTTGGTATCCCTTTTTTTTTTAATGAGTTTGAAGTGTGCTCAATATCTGAAGTCTTCCAGGGCAGCTATGATCTTTCAAAAATACAGATGTCATTTGGAAAGAAAGTTCTCTAGTAAAATACATCTTGTCTTTCAGATATTGAGGGAATTGGAAGGATTTTCACAAATGCACTTTATTAGATGAACTGCTTTAAAGCACCATGTTAATAAAGAATGACAGTATTGAACCATATGCCAGTGATGGTATTGGTGTAATATTGATAATGTCTACTGGTATGTTGCACACAGTATTTTAAGTTAAAAAAGGATGACAGTTCCTCTAAAATTATGCAATGTACTTCAAATAGATACTTTTCTGCTGGTTTTGTGACTAGCAAATGATGAACAGCATTTTCCATGAAAAAAAAATGTAGAGTATTAATGAAAATTTAGTGAGGGTGGTATACACATACTTGTTAAAAAGATCATTATGTCAGTTAAAAAGCATATTCAGGTAAAGCCAATGAATGAATTTAACTGAAAAGTGTTTCTCCTCGCTCATGGAATTGCTGGAGTCAATTTTCTCAGTCACAGTTAGATTTGACAAGACATTCATTGCCCCAGATCCCTGATTCGGTAGTGATTCTGGAAGAAAATTTACATCCATTTGTTAGTTCCCTGGCCTTGTCCTTTTTCATGCCCTATCACCCATGTTCCATGACAGCAAAACCACTTTCATCCAAGGAAGCCACTCTCCCACTCCCCGTTCCCAAACCTGCTTGTCCTCCTCAAGACTCTTAGGGAAGCAGCCATCACCATGACAACAATATGATGGGGGTTTGGACAGGATGTGGGGCAGCCTTTGTGAAAGTTGGTTATCAGTTTGTGTTGAACAGGATAAAGAAAACTCAGACAGTGGGTAATACTCTGCTCTGAGGAGCCACTTACTTAGCTGTACAGAACTGACTGTCCACATCAAATTTGACCCAACCAGAGCACAGCCTCAGGGGAAAAAAAAAAAACGTTGCTAGTGTAATTTATTCGGGGCTAATTCCTTAATCCTCCATTGTGGCTGACTGGACTCAATGTCCAGGGGTCATTAACCAACAATATCATAGTAATATGGAAAAGAGAACGAAGAACTTTGCCTCGCCTCTTTAACTTCCAGGGGAGGTGGGACACCCAGGGATAGACACGTTTCCCAAGTAAGTGTTAACCCCATTCTCTTTTCTGGGGAAAAATACTTGTTTTCTGCACCTTTTAAATTTCATTTGTATTCCCCTTCCCATAAGGTAGATGATGAAGGTGAATTATTGTGGAGTTGTGGGGACTTTTTCTGGGATCTTCAATGTCTTTGCTTCCGGAAAGAGGAGTGTTTCTAGCTCAGGTGTAGTACCTTCTTTTGTGTAACCCAGAGGAGAGCTCAAGGCATGGGTTCACTATATATTTAACAATACTTTCCCACTAGTGACTTCACTTAGGAGACCAAAATTATCACGCCTTTTTCAAAAACAAGGATACTAAAAAAGTCACAGTCTGATGAGGTTCATTCTTTGTCTTTACCTGAGCGACCACCTAAGGACACAGGGCTTTTAAAATAATGAGGAGAATCCTTTGTTCTCTCAGGCTCCATTTAAAGGGAAAGTGGGTCGAAGGGCTTCCCCAGGGAAGGAAACAAAACCCAGGAGCCACACACCCAAGAGTAGGAGATTTCACTCCCACTACTGTTTCCACCCCCCCAAAGAAGTTAATTAATTCTATTTTAGGGATGTTTAGGGGGGCATGCAGGCAGCCTATTCTCTGCAGCCATAATCTCATCCTTAAATGTGGCTCCGGCCATCCTCTCCTCCCCGACACCACGGAGGTGAGGGCGTTGAGACCCCCCTCTCCAGCCATGGGCAACAGAGCCAGAACCACATGCGTTTGTGCTCCTCAAAAGGTACATTCCAGCCCAAGTGTGAAGTTGGGTATTTAGACCTGAAAAGCACAACGAGAGCCATTCAAAAGCAGCAAGTTACAGTACCTTAAGAAGTCTGACAGATGGGAGAAAGGCTGCGTGACACAGCTTCCGGATGGTCCAGTTTAGGGGTCGAGAAGCATCAGTTTGATTCATGACCCCTTGCAAATTCCACCGGGAAAACCAGCAACGGCAAAACCTGAACAATGCCTAGAAAATAAACGATGCCCCACGGCCCTGGCATCCCATGGTCACCTCCACACCTGCAGATTCCATCAGGGCAGAGGCGTCCTCGAACTTGGGAGACTCGTCAAGTGGCTTTGCTTGAGCCACTGAACCTTCTTAAGAAAGCCACCTCCCCTCTCCCTGTAGCCGTGCTCGTGCATGCCAAATGTGGCTGAATGGAGGCACAGTGCCTGCTGCTTCGGGGAGGGGATGCACGGTTCTGAAGGAGAGGGACAGCCTGCACGAAACAGCCTGTGGTTGGAGTCAGAGCAGCCTGCTCCGAATGCGCGCTCCCTCTCCTGCTCTCCGCCCAGTAAACGCAGGTCAGGCGCTGGGGGAGAACCCGGGCCATTTGCTCTGCTCACTTGGTTTGGGGGGGAACCAGGAGGAAAGAAACAGGGAACATCAATAAAGCCAGAATGGGGAACTTGCACTTTCTTGCACAAAGCATCTTTGAGGGGCTGGAAACTGGCACAGGGGGAGGGGCTAGGACACAGAGACAGTGGGATGCCTCTGAATGATAAGATAAACACTTCCTCTTGATTTATGTGACATAATAAGTTGAGAGCTATTGTAAAATGGATCTGTAGGAAAAAGGATCTCTGTCGTGCTCTGGGGTATTTATTAATTGTGATTGACGGTCTTTACTGGGATATATACATTATACAGATGACAGGCAGCAGCAGAGAGAGAGGCCAACTAACGCAGACACGAGGAGGGGTGCCTTACGCTTTTCATAGAAAGTGTGGCTTACCTTTTAGAAATGGCACTTTCTAAACTGGGGGTTATCCCTCTTGGAAAGCCACTTGACAGTCTTTTTCTGCAACAGAATTTTAACCCTTAAGGTACCACATGGATGTATTTTATAAAACACAGTTTCCTGAAGTGTGGATACCCATCCCCATCATTTTCTAAGGCCGGTCTTAAGAGTGAGCTGCTGTGTTGGCATTTTAATCTTTAGGGCTCCTGTGGTGCAAGAGAACAAAGAGAAACTTCTCAGTTTGAAGGCAGAAATTGGATAATTTCACTTAAAATAGTGAAGTTTGGGTGGGTGGGAAGAGGAAGGAGTGCATGTCAGTTATGCACTTTAACTCCCCATAACCCACACCAGGGGGTGCATCCCATTGACTGGCTGCCCAGGAGAATCCCCACATTCTTGGAACTTTGTCATCTGACTAATTTTTTCTCTTTATGTCCCGCCCTATGACTGTACAGCTTTTCCATTTCTCATTAACTGGAAGAGAATAGCAAATCCCAGCTCCATGACTATTATGCTTTCTGAAGCAGAATCAGAAGAGGTGAGAGCGGAGGTAATACACTTGGACCTGCCGTAGTTCAGAATTTGGGAAAACACATACCCTCCCTGGAGTGTAATGAATACCTGACACTTTCATTGCAACACTATTTCCCTCATCACGATCCTGTGTCACAGATCTAAGGACACTACTGCAGAAAATCTAACCTACTGGCGGAACCCAGACCACTGACTTGCCTTGTATAATAAAATTCAGTATCTGATTATCTTCTATTAAACAGTATCACTTTAACAGACCCCACACACAGTTGGTTAATGTTCTGTCACCACTCTATTTACACAAAGGATGAAAGGTAGGTTTTAAGTAACAGCAGCTAACATACACATCAGGCACTGTGCTAGGCGCTGTCCGTGCATTACTTAAGTTCATGTTGACAACCACCCCATGGAGTAGATGCTATTGTCATATCCCCATTTCACAGAGGAAGCAACTGAGGTCTTGAGAAATTAATAATGGGCCTAAATCATATCAACTAATCAAACTGGAATTTGGAGTGAGATCAGTCTACTAGACCACAAAAACAAACTTTCTCTTCTCTCCTATTTCTTTCATAATTAAGGGGACCCCAGCAAAAAAGCCACTGCATCAGTCTCCTGGTGAAACTTATACAAAGAGATGAGTTCAAAGATCTTTAAGAAGAAATGCTCAACATCTCTTTCAGATTATTTCTTTGGTATGACACTGATAGAGTAATTAACATCATGAATTCTGCAATCAGGCTGCATAGTTCAGTTCTAATTCTGACCCTGGCCTTGGGCATTTTACTCACCTCCTCTGTGCCTTGGAGTTCTCATCTGTAAGACAGAAATAAAAACGAAACCACACACTGAAGGCTGTTGCAAAGACCGAAGGAGCTAATAATAGCAGTGAAGCACCTGGAGCAGTCCTAACTCTGTCACACCATGATCTATCCGCTAGGCAGCACGGTCTGACACTGACCTGGGGACTCTGATAATTTCCATCAAGTATGCATACCTACAGTACCAGGTAATGAGGTCAGGCAAGACAAGTTAAACCTGAATGCTTCCTATGAGTTACCGTGAGTTGAATAAATGGGGTAAAAAAAATAGATGGCAGATTCCCGAGAAAGGATGGGTTTCCTTTTGCTCTATTGAAAAGTGATATTCATCTGATTGCTAGATGCTGCCTTCAGTGAGGCTACAAAGCCCCAGCGTCTCTAAGCTATTAAATGCTATTTGGTGCTTCCCTTGCAGCTGTGAGAAATCTGGTCCATTAAAACACAGATGCACTGTGGCTGCCTCTCCCCTGCCCCCTCGCTATTCCCCACGGTTAGGAACCCCCCAAAATAACAGGGGCATGCTGAAAACACACAGCCTTTGATCCTCCTGGCCCCTTTAATTTTTACTGAATAACTTCGGTCAAAGAGGATAGTTAGGAACTCTGTGAAATGCGGAAGTAGCATTCACAGTCTTCTCTAATGGTAATTAGTGGAGAGAAGCACATCACCTCCGCGGAACTGGTTTGGAGACACCACTGCAAGAAACGTAGAGATGGAAGAAGGGCGACAGTGCACACGAGAGGGTTTTTCTTGCATTATTGAATAGTTAGTGCCAATTGTTAGCTAGCAGAATGTCTACCGCAGGGTTTCCAGGACCCTGCCTCCTTTCAAGAAATGGTGTTTCTACAGGGAGGGATGCCTTCCCGGGTTTGAGAGAGGAGTCTAATGAGGAAAGAGCCAAGAGACGCAAGCCCAACCATGGAAGTTAGCATCTCATAAACCCAAAACGCTTGTTTACAAATGTTATGAATGTGGATGTTTGGAAACGTACAGAACAAATTCTAGCAGGTCTAAAAGTCTGACAGAACCATATTCGCTTTTAGCCTCCTAAAAAATAGTAACCCACACATCAAAATTCTGCACCCCGAAGCATGCCTCTGAAATAATGCTCTCCCAGGCTACCTGAGCTCACTGCCCCTGACCAGGGTCAGTTTTTATTTCCTCTGTAAATGATGCTCAATTTAAAAATCATGGTAAGAGCTGAGCTGTCTCAGTACTGACAATGAGCCACAGTCCTGACATTCTGCATTCCTTCCTTTTGAAAACCATGTTCCCTCTCTTAACAAACCATGACACCCTTCATGTAGTATTGCCCCACTTTGCACACTGTCTTCCTTGAAACCCCTTCGATATAAAAGGGGCTGGCTCCTGAAAACCTAAGAAAACAAAGAAAATGACACAGTGTTTGCAGAGTTCAGAATATTCCAAAACCTTCTGCTGAAATGTGTTTTCTGTACACAACACTCAAAAAATGCTCCACTGTCATTTTTCACAGTCCTTTATTCTAACATTGCAATTCATAGGTACCTGGACATGAATTCAACAGATTTTTTTTCAGGCTTTAACAGCGACTTGTAGTATACAAAACACAGAAGGATGACACTCAAGCATCCAAGAGAAACAGCACAAATCAACCCAAGAGTAAGCCTTTGTCAATAACTTAATTTGCCTCAATATTTTGTAATCTCAGTATTAGCATCCTGCTTGGTCTTTGACTGTCCTCAGTTACTACTAGCTTTGTTGTCCTTGATGGTTGACCATTTTTATCAGAAAATCATTTGTGTTGTGAACGCTGAAGCAATTTATCATTTTTATCAAAAAAACATGCTTTACCTGTTTCTTCCCCTTAACCACACTCAAATACAGCCATACAACTTTAAGAAACTTTTAGATGCCTCTACAATATTTTCTGAAATTTTAAATCTCTTTACAGATTCCACTGATACAAAACAGTTTTTTTCCCCAATATATGTTCCTCAAATAGATGAAATTACTTTTTTTCTTACCTTGAGGTATTGTCCCCTTTGACATCTTTTATAGATAAGAGATTCGAGGATACATTAAATTCTATTCACATAAATGACTCATTTTGTTAAGGTACTTAAACAGCATTTACTCTGTAGAAAATGAAAAGATCTCAGAGTCAGAACTCTCTGCCCTGCTTCCCTGTCTGCTGTCCACTCTCTGCATGAACCTGTGGGGACAAGGAGCAGGTGAATTTTTGAGGCTGTCCACTCCATGGATGGACAGCTCTGGTTGACAGGAAGTTCATTCTAAGAGTAAGGTGAAATGTGCCTCCCTGTAACTTCCAGAGAATGCTTCTGCAAATGTAGGCAGACAGACAACAGACTCCCCCGAAACCTCTTCTCCACACTGGACACCTTGGAACTTGAATCTACATGACAGAGTGTAGTTATTTAGGAACGCTCTTCAGAGTTATAGTTTATGTGATGTTAGAAGGGCACTTTATAATAGTGTCTGATCCTTTTAAATCCTTTGAATGACTTCTCATAAAGTTCCTTTAAGGAGCCTCACCAATAATTCAGCTTCTTTTAAAATTTTCTTCATGATTTAGTTTACTCAACATACAGTTTAACAGCTAACACATATTCTTTCTCTCTCTCTCAAGGTGAGTGTGTCAAAGAGAACCACTGCTGAAGTGGCCTCCACTGTATTTGAAGCTGAAATATTGCATGTAATCTCCTTTCTTTGGATCCTGTTTTGTTAAAGAAGTGGTGATAAGCCCTGGCTAATGGGAAGAAGCCCATACTTCTCCTGAGAAATGGGCAGGGACTGGAGGTCTGTGCTTCCTTCTCCCCATCTTTATCTGTTAGCTTTGGCTTCAGACAGACTCAGTTCAAACTCAAGTCCCACCTTTTACTAGCTGTGTAGCCCTACGCCAGTTACTTAACCTTTCAGAGCCTTAGCGACCTCCTTGTAAAATTTGGTCTATAATAGTTTCCACTATTTCCAGGTCTTCATGAAGATTAAAAGCACAATGCTGTATAGGAAACACACATTTAAATGGAATGATAGTGATGATGGTGGTCTCTCTCTCCCTAAGACCCCTGGCAGAGGGCTTAAGCCCACAGATCACACACAGCCAACGGCCTGGATTTGAACCCCAGCTTTACCATGCATCCTGCTTTGGGAATTTTCTTAACCTCACCACGCTTAATTTTCTTCATGTGCAAATTGATGATGACATACTACCTGGGTCAAAAGAACATTGCGAAATTAATTAGCATGCAGAGCCCTTAAAAAAGGAACCAGCACACAATTTAAAGTCTAAAGCTACCAATTTAAAGTTATGCGTGCTGTCCTTCCCAAAACTCCTGCTCTAGTAAAAACGAAGTAAAACAAAACACCTTCATTTCTTCCTTGTTTCTTCCAGTAAGAGGATAAGCATCTGAGGACACGGAAAAGCAGCACACCGGGCTTTGCTTACTGTGTTCCTCTCTACAGCTCAGAGGGGATCAGAGAGTCCACTGATGGAGTGCACGACCTCAATGCGTGAAAGGTTTCACTTTGGAAGACGCTAAGATATGTAAACAGCTTCTGTCTCACCAAAAATAGAAATCCTACATGTACCCACACTCCAAAAAACATACAACAACTATTCAAAGGCCAATAGCTAAAATACATCTTCATTCAAGTTCTGAAACCCATTCTTCCATTCACAAGGGGGATGATTTTTCTTTTTTTGCATGATTCTGAAATTTTAATGAGTCCATGGAGGCTTGTTAAAAACATAAGACTCTGAAATGTACATTTCTAAACCACTTATTATTTGCATTCTTCTAATATCTGGAATGTTATTCATTTTGTAGATGTTCTGTATTCTGATCCCACACACACTCACGTGCACACACACACACAGAATATAGATATTTTAGATAATTTTCCATTATGAAAACCATAAACCAGACCAACTTGGTAAAGTGCTTATGAATCTTTGGAGAAGGGGATTTAAGGAGTGGCTCTATAAGTACCGCTTGAATAAACCGTGTAAATCGGAAGAAAACTCAGCACTTCATCACTAACAGCGCAGCATCAGCCAGGTCTTCTGACCAACAGATGCTCAGGTAAGACACAGATTCAAGCTCGAGCCTTACATATACCTCCTCAAACACCATCTGACCCCCCACCCAGAAGGCAGAAAGTCCACCCCAGCCACACACCCCGGGTTGTGCATCCAGGCTTCTGACATGAATGGCTAGCACGGGGTTGAACCATAAGGTCTGCTCACCTGGGGAATGGAGACCTGCTGTGATCTGGAAAATCACCAAAGCAGTAGCTCTGCACAGAAGAGGACTTTAATGAAGAAAGCAAATGAAAACCATACTTGCTACCTATTTTTGTCAGCCTCTGTAAAATGCATGACTGTTGATGTTTATTCTGGTATTATATTTTTAACAACCATGAGACTTTTGCTTTTATTTTTATTAGCAGTAGTGGCAGGGATTACATGATTTTAGTTTTTCTGAGGGGCTGGTCCAGTTTTTTGTTTTGTTCTTCTTGTGAGGAGACACAAAATCAATGCAAACAATGTGGATTTTGAAATCAAAGAGAACTTAGGTCATTGGGAGATTCATATAAATCTAAAGTCATCCTTATCTTTAAAAAAATGGCTAATTATAATGTTAAGATGATGATCGATAACTTGAGCATTGACCATGCATGAGAGTGTGCTAAGCCTTCTAAGTGCATAGCTCACTTAGTTCTTGTAAGAAACCTACGAAATCTGAAGCATTATTATCCCATTACAGATGAGGTAATAGTCTCAGGGAACCAGAGACTCAGAGAGGTTAAGAAACCTGAAGAAGGTCACACGGCAGTAAATGCACTTGAATCCAGGTCTCTCTGATTCTGTAAGCTGTGCTCTTATACACTGCAATGTGCTGCTTGCCAATTGCATTTTTTAAAAAAGATTTATACACGTCTCCTGTGGCTTTCCAAAAGGAAGATAGTACTTGACCACTAACACAGTCTGAAAAGAGGAAAAGCAACTCAGTGGATCCACCCTTAACACCAGGAACCTGCAGAGCACAGAAGAACCAGTGGCTCCCCCAAGGCTCTGGGTTTCTTTTGGTTTTGCTGCTGACATGTGCACCCCTTCCCTGCTCTCCAGTTCCATGTAACTGGGGAAGCCTGTCCTGGGCAGGAAGCTCCACCCTCTCGGTGAGATGGAGATTTGTCCTCGTCCATTAATATGCCCAATATAGAACACAGTGCTCAGGACACGGTATTTGTTAAATGGAAAAATGAGTATTTTCTAAAGGACTCACATGATTCTTGCAAATGGGGATTAAATTCTTTGTATCTACAAACTCCTTTAATTCTCACTACTACTATGCTACTTTAATCCCCACCTGCATTTTCTAGATGAGGAAACTGAGGCACAGAAAGTTTAAATACTTGCCCAGGTTCACCCAGTGAGCTTCATTCAGAGCCATGGTTTTGATTCAAATATAAAGTCTTGATATATTGTACAATATTTTATAACATATAAGTAAAAATAAAACCTACTAGTAAGCCAACTGAATTCGTTTAATATACTCTAGCTACATATCTTATAAAACAATGATCTATCATTATTCATGACTGAAAGACAGTATTTTGGATACTCATTAGGGCAACAGGAGGCTTACCCCGCCCTCACCACGTGGGTGGCTTTGGTTGGGTCTAGAATAACAGCAGTCAGAATCTGATTTATTAGCCAATTTAGAAGCTATTACAAATCAAATTCTTTTTGATCCATTCAGTTTTCTAACTTAATACTTTCAGGTCAGTAGTAGAGTTTGGTAATATTTTATTTTCTCCCCAAATGCTTTGTACATTTCATATGAGGGTCAAGTAGCCTTGAATAATCACCATGACTGTATTTATGTATACCTACATACATATACATGCACACACACACACACACACACACACACACACAACCCTTTGATATTTACTTACTATGACAGTTATCAGGTTCATGCCTCACAAAATGGCTTAACAAGCATATTTTGATTTGTTATCCATAATGATTCTGAAGTATAGGGAAGGAAGCTAATGTTATCAGCCCTATTTTACAAATGAGTAAACTGAGAATCAGAAAATGTAGATGACTTGTCCACGGTCTCTCGTTACTTCCATTACACCCATGGCCTCCTCACCCCAATGTTAATTCTTAGAGTACACCATGTACTGAGTATGTCTTCCACATATAATCTTTAGAATTGGCACAGACAGCAGTATGGATACATCTCAAAATCATATATGAAATTCTAGAGAGGACAAAACAACAGTGACAGAAAGCAGATCAGTGGTTGCCAGGGAGTATTCGGAGGATGGCGCTGACTACAAAGGGGCATGAGGAACTTTTTAGGGTGATGGAAATGTTCTATATCTTGGATGCAATGGCACTTACTCAGCTGTATATAATTTCTGGAATTCATCAAGCTATACACTCAAAATTAGTGAAATTTTCTATGTAATAAAGCTGGGGAAAACATATCATTTTTCTGTGGTTATAAAAAATCTTGTCAATATAGAAAAGTTTTAAATTCATAAAAGTATAAAGAAAGAAATAAAAAAATGCTTACAATTCCATCACCCATAAATACTGATGTGATTTTGGAAATTTCATCAAGTATTACAGGAATCATACTTTATATATAGCTTAAATGATTACTGTAACATGAATTGATACCCACATTACTGAGTATTTTTAGAAAATACACTATCAATAGCTACTTGAATTCTTTTGTTATTGTGTTCACTGTAAGATAATCAGCCTGCTTCCATGTTTATGGTTATAAATAATGCTATTGTGGGTATACCTGATCATACAGTTTTGTGTACATCTCTATTCCCTTATGATACAATTTAGGATGAAGAATAATTGGTTAATAAGTCATGAATATTTTTTCAGGTTCTTGAGAGGTATTTCCAAATTGTGATCCAGAAATGTACCATTTCACATGCCCCTCAGTAATATATAGAAATGTCCCTTTTACTAAATCATTGAAAAAACTATATACATCATTAATTTAAATTAAACTTTCACAAAGCTGATCACAGAAATTAAATACATTGTGCATTTATTTGGTAACTGGTAAAGCTCCATCTTTTCCTGTGGCCATTTGTAATTCTTTTAGTAACTTGTTTCTTCTTGTAGTAGAGTTTTATTTTTCTCATTAATACACAAACCCCCTTACCCACTGTTATATGAGTAGCTAGTCTTTTTACAGTTGTCTACTTGCCTTTCAACTTTGCTTATGCTCCTTTTGTTACTTATAAGAAATTTGTAACATTCATACACTCAAATCCAGCAGCCATTTCCCTTGTAGCTCCCACCGTAGATGTTATGCTAAAGGAAGGCCATCCCTGACCCAAGCTCAGATAAACACTCACTTTTATATACTTATAGCTGTTCAATGGTCAGGTAGAGCCCTTAACTTTCTCTCTCCCCCATTCACGTCCCTTCATGACCTCATTATTTTGCCTACTATCTATAAAAGCCTGTGTGCACGCGTGTGTGTGTGCATGTCTGTGTGTGCATGTGCCTCTCTCAATTTCTCTCCCTTTCTCACTGCATTTTAAATATTTTGACTACAATTTCCACCAAACTGCTATTCTATATTACTTTTTTTATTATAGGCCCATCCAAATGGTGTGATAAAATTCCTTAAACAGCAACTGTGAATACAGAGATCCTCTGTTCCACAATATAATCTACAATCTGTTTTTCATGAGGCCTGTTGCTTCATATTTTCAAATATTAAGGGGATTTTTTTCTTTCTCACAAACACTATCTCCACAGAGACTCCATATGCCCTGAAATCCCTGTCATCTCAGTCTCTGATAGATGCAACCCCGAGCATTCAATGGGGCAGTGCTCTCTAAGAAATTGATTGGCAAAAGCAATGAGTGAATTGAATGCTATCTGACTGGCCAGCCACCGGATAAATGTAGCATAAATTTCTAGGTTTGCCAGAATCTAAACCACTAGACACTTTGAAGATCAGAGCCAATACCTTGAACTAAGCTCTCTGGATTGGTAGCCAAAAAACAGAAAACTCCTGTTTCTAGAACCATCAACCTGACACCCAATCAGTTGAGGAAAAATTCAGTTTGAAAACTCACTAAACCTTCACCATAGAAAAGATGGGCAAGATGCCAAGAGACAAAGGAGAAAGTCAGCAAAAGGAACTCATCATAAACACAACCTTACAGGAACAGATTTACCTAAATTCAAAAGTTCTGAAATTATCAATTATGATCATTGTCAGCACCCTTGAATTAGGTCAGTGATTCCTCACGCATTCACCTGGAACCAAACCTCACTTTTGGATTTGTAGGTCATCTTCTATTGGTGTCTTGTCCATACACTGGGCAGCAAATTTGAAGTCATCCTTCATCTCCCTACTCCCCTCTTTATACAAATCCTGCCATCTGGTACCTCCAGTTCTGCAGGTGGGGTGGGGGCAGAAAAGAGGGTGAGGAACAGGAGCCACGGAGACCTGACTACATAGGACGGGGGCAGTATGGGAGCCACAGCAGCTGGACCCCGGACTCCTCTTCATGCTGTATCACTAAGTAGCAGTGGGCACCTTGCCAGAGCACCTCACTCCTCTGGGCCTCAGGCTAATGGTATAAAATAAAAATGATGTTGATCCTCTGATGATCTGAGTGTATGAATGTTACAAATTTCTTATAAGTAACAAAAGGAGCATAAGCAAAGTAGACAACTATAAAGTTATTACTGATGATTGTTTTCCATCACTTCCAGGGTGCCACAAAAGAAGCACCGCCTATTCTGAATAGGAAGCGACTACATCCCAGTACTACAGGGTCCTTGTGAAAGGGCGGCCGAAGAGCCTGAACTCACCTAGGGCCATGGGCTCACAGATGGAAATGAAGAGTTTTGCATCCTACAAGAAAGTTTAAGCTGTGAAACATCTGGGCCATACATGCCTCAGCATATGCTGCTTTCAGACAAAAAGGAACACATCAGCAAATTTTAGATTTGCTTTATTTTTCTCAGTAAAGAAAGAGAGTTGTATTTCAAGGTCTATTATTATTTATTGTTTGCTGAGGAATTAAATAAATAAATTTCTCTAAGCCTAGAATTTGTTTGATTCCATACTCGCAGCCTGACCATGAATTTAAGATTTCGGCAAATTTATGAAAACATTTCAAAGTGATTTAATTAACACTGACTGGATGAACTGGACCAATTTGTTAATGAAACAACCCCTTCTGCATGTCTGCTATGTGTCCTGCATATGTCAGGTGCTGAGGATACAAAGAGATTAAAATATAGTCTACACAATGATGGAACACATAAGCGCATCACTTCAGAAAACAAGTGCACATAGGCTGGTAAGTGCCAGACTGAAGGCAACCCTGGACAGACAGCCTGCTAGGTGACCTAAAAAGAATTCTCTATCCTGTGGCTCAAGAAGGGTTCATCCTTTAAACCATCCTTTGGAGGAGTAGCTAAGTGTCATGTGGGCAAGGATTTAAGATTGCTAGGACCAGCCTCTCCTCTATCGCCAGGAGTCATTCAGCTCTGATAGCAAACATGCACATGCCATCTGGGAATACACAAGGGTCACATGACCCAGACTTCTCCACCTAAGAAGGTAGTTTGGGACTAAGATCATCCTGTGATTTGAAACTTACTTTCTGGAGATTCTCATTCTTCAACCCTACTGACTTTTCTTTTTTCTTTTTTTTTTTCAGATGTATTATTTAATCTTTATTAGATTCCTCTTTTTAAAAACCTTTTTATTAGATGCCTTTGAGATAGACATTTATTTTACTTATATCTATTTATTTATGCCTCACTTTATTCCTAAAAGGTTTTGAGGTGGAGGTAGGGGCTATTATCTCTAACTTTTTAAAGATGGAACATAAGGCTGAGAGAGGTTTAGTAGCTTGCCCAGTTTCATCCTGGGAATAAGTTGCAGAACTGGAATTTGAAAGCAGAGCTCTTTCCATTCCACTTCAGTGCACCCCTGCTGGAGTTCTGCAACTCTAGAGCTTTATTTATCAGACTTTGGACTACCTGGCTCAGAGTAACCCTGTGTGCTTGGTAAAATGCAGATTTCCAGCCCTACTCCGAGAGTAGGTGATTCAGTAGGTCTTGGAGGAGGCCTTGGGGTCCACATTTTTTGCCAGGCAATGCATGGTGACTTTTCTGCACTCTACTGTTTGGGAGACATTGCTCTAAACTTAATGTATTTGCCAGGAAGAGCTCACCTGCCCTTGGCATCTCCTCAGGGAAGGCACGTGGGAGTGAGGGACACAGGTGCAACCTGGGAGTTGGGTCCACTTCTGCTTTGCTCTGATGAGAAGCCATCCTGGCTCTCCTTTGATGGGGGACCAGCCCTGGCTGGGGGAATGTGCCCTCCTGATCCCTTCTCTGTCTCACTGTTCCCCATTCTGGCAGGTGTTGCACCCTGGCTTGCTCACTCAGGTGCAGATGGACCTGCTGCTGATGAAGATGGGCAGCTGAATTCTTGCCCTTTTACCAGGAATCAAGTGGTTTAGCTTGCCTGAGACTGTGGAGGAATTTGAGAAGCTCATGGTCCAACAGGGGAATTCTTCTCTCAGTTGTAAATAGCATCTAACATAGTTCTTGTTAGCGGCTGTTTAATAAGTGCTGAATGAATAATTTCCCAGAATGTCATGGCCAGTATGGCGTATCAGTCAAGGTAGGTAATGCTAGTTGATATAATAAAGAACTCCCAAATTCCCAGTGGCTTTAATGCAACAAGGTTATTGAGCTCCTCTCCATGGTTATTTAGGGCCTACTGACTTTTCAATCAATTCTCCCCAACCTCACATCTTCATGTCCTTGAGAGTTCTAATAAATGTGATGTCCTCCTCAGGACACTTCCAGTGGTATTCTGGTATGTCTAAAGAAATTCAAGTGCCCATTATAGAACAAGGAGCAGGTAGGTGTGCCTAGGTTTACACCTTAAAGCAGGTCTCAATGGGGATTTGCACAAAAATGCTCAAGGGAGCACCAAAGAGGGAGGTGTCGGGTGGTCACTCAGTCTGGAGCACCGGGACACGTGTAATTTCTGAGCTACTTCCGGAAGCACAAGAACTTAACAGATTTAGCCCCAGAAATGACAGAAAGGCAGTCTAGATGGTAAGAACAACCCCAGTAAAGTCAAGGAAGTAAGAGTCATAGTACCTTTCAAAGACAGGAAATAGTTTTGTATGGTAAAAGAACAGGCTGGGGGTGGATAGCGATCGTCTGGTGTGGGATGTTTGAACTATATCATTAAAGATGCAGTGGGGGAGGTCTTGAGATTTTGAAGTGTGGGAGTAAATGTGGTCAGGACTGTGTCTTAGAAAATTATTCTAAAATCTGCATAGAAAATGAATCAAAGTGGAGCAAATGTAGAGGAAAGAAAGCAAACCTTGTCCATGATAGAAAAGAAGTATTAATTCTTCATTTTTTTTAGTGGCTGACACCAAGTTTTTCTTCAACCTGTAGACCCAAAGGTAAAATGTTCTTACAGCGTGGAGGTCAATATGCTCCAAGCACATGCTTAATAATGCAAAAGTTACTTTTTATGTTGTGGCTTTTCCTTAAAAATAATTTTAAAAAGTATTAAAAGTCACACAAAAGACACAGAGAAGAAAAGGATATCACTTCAAAGAAATAAAGATTAAGTGCCACCATTTTGTGGCTTCAGACTAAGGCAAAAATCTATTACATTTGAGAAAGCTTTTCCCCTGAACAGAAATAACACCAAATAAAAATCTAATAGTCTAAAAAATCTCAAGTAAACATATTTCCTTAAGTACTTAAGTAAACACTTAAGACAAGCTTGCCTGAGCATAACACAGTAATGTGAAGAAATGATAACTGAGCTTTGAAGATTCATCAGTTGGATTATAGACGATATAATCAACATAAACTTTGGCCAATTGGCTGAGCAATTCTAATTATTTTAATCTTTCTTTCTTGAAAAAAAGATGGTTCTCTTATTTCTCTTTAATTTTTCACATGGAAGAGCACATGACACTGAGCAGTAATCCTCATCAGTTTCTTATTTTGATATGTCACTGAAGGACTCATATGCGAAAGGAGTCAAGAGTTCTGCAAAATGTCCAAAAGGAAGCTTCAGGCTTGGGTGATACATTTCAAGTATTATTTTGACCAAAGTAACACTTTAACATTATTTAAATGGTTTAAAATATATGTTTAACAAATTTTTGCAATTAGATAATGGAATTTTGAAAAGAAGAAGTATTAGAAAGCAAAACAAAATAAAATGAAGCATGGCACAAAACCTTTCTCAAACACACACACCTGCTTCCACACCAGAGCTCTCTCTGGCTTCTTTCTCCACCCAGATTTCCTTCTCTGTCTTTGTTTATATTTGCTCCCGGCTACCCGAGGAGAAAAGTTTGTGCTTTTCCATTCCCAGGTAGGGGATGCTGTGCAAATATGAAGGATGCTTGAACTCAGCACATAGAGAACACTGCAGTACCTAAATAATGCTCTTAATTTGCTTTCTGGTTTTCAATGACAAAGTTGTCCTCCAAGTGATTTTCCAGTATTTACAGGAGCTTCTAATTGAAAAAATCAGCATTTTCTAAACTTTCTCTCTTTATTTTTTTTTAAGTTTGTTTGCTTCACTTAAAATAGGGCCAATCTTTGAATCATAAACTTTAAACAGGTGAACTTCATGGTACGTCAATTATCTCAATAAAGCTACTTTCAAAAACAAAATAGATCATGACAGATAAATAATAACAGATCTGCATTCTAGTCCTATTTTCCGACTGTTTCAACTATTACTAGGCAATCAGACAATATATTTGGCACCACATTACATTTCAGTGAAGACAGTCTCTCTTTCCCTAATTGGCCCTCTGATCCCTTCAGTATGCTGATGACATATATTCCAAACACTCAAGTATATTTCTTCTTGCTCCAATATAAAAAGTGATTAAAATGTGGGGTTTGTTTCCACTTGTAAACATGAAAAATACTATTGCTCAAGACTCCTGACCTTGCACATTAGACTAAGTATATAACTTGTATAATAGTAAGTCCTCTGATCGGTACATTTAAAGGGTCTCTTATAGATTTTATTACTTCCATCCTCTCTCTTTTCTAGAGGTTTTCATCTTGTTTGTTTGGCTTACCTCTTCAGCATTCATACTTGATTCCCTGAATACATGTTATTTCATCTTCCCCAAATGCTGCCCTCTCTCACCACATTTCACGTTGTAACTGAAATAAGTGATGCCCACAAAGATTAAATTGATGGGAAGAGCACAGTAGATGAATTTTCCCGTTAGCTAAATAGTCCACATAGAAATGGCTGTGTGGCACAGTATTATCTCAAGAGGTTTTCTCCAATGAAAATTTTATGAGTTGTGAAGCTCTGAAGTAAAATTCAACCTTAACTCCTGAGGAGATATTAAAAATAATTAAAACAAAAATTTCTACTCATCTTAATTGATATATTTTTTAAAACACTGTTTACATTTCAGTCCTGAGAGCAGGAACAAACCAATTCTCTTAGTTGGCAATCTGCACAAACACAGAGTGGGGGTGGGTAAAGAAACAGTAGGGGTAGAGATAATACTGAAATGAAAATAATAGCAATGTCTGAGTGTGTATATAATTTATATAAAATCTGTGAGTGGCAGAAAGTAGCCTGTTTTGCTATTAAAAACCTTAACTTATATAGGAATTATTCTCTTCTATGCAGTCCAGAGAGTTATAGTAATAATAGTAATACTTATCAAATAACTATTTGATAATAATATCAAATCTGTTCCAGGCATGGTGCAAAGCAGTACAAATCCTTCTAATGACAAAGACATATAGTCTTGCCTAGCACCCCAACAGCCATTCTTAACCACCTTTTTACTTCCCTTCTGTTGGGAAGGCTGGGCTAAAATGCTCATTTTCTAAGCCTCTCTTACCTTTAGTGATGGTCAAAAGGGGAAAGGAATGATGTGGGGATTGAGGGAAAGATTTCCCCTCCTGAAAAACGAGGCAGGCATGAAGTTCTCTTGCAGCCTCCTTGCCAAGCCATTTCCTGTCCCTCTGCTTGTGCCCTACCTTCGGATTGCTGTCATTTGAAGAAGGGATGCCTGGAGCTATAGTAATCATCTTGAAACCATGAGTGAGAGGCCCAAAGGCATACAGACATGACAGGCCAGCAGCCTCATATCCTGAGCTGTTGAACCAACCTGGAATGTACTACCTCCAAGACTTCCAGCTACCCAAGGTAATTAAATGTCTTTATTATATAAGCAACTAATAGGTTTCCTGTTACTTGTCACTTTATGCTTTAGTATCAACAATCATATAAAACAAATTATGGAGAAACAGACTGAAGGACAGAAAAGCTAACTTCCTCAAAGTCATAGCTAGGAAGTGACCGAGACATGAATTCAAGCCAGGTACTTTGTGTACAGTGTCTTAAATCCCTGCTCCACATCGTCCTTCATTTCCAAAGGAAATGATGTGGTGTGTGAAAGCAGAGTTACTTCCCTTCCATTCTTCATTCTCCTAATTTGTTCCAATTAACCCCTTATCTCCTCTCCTTCCCTATTATGGCATCCTGACATGCCCTTAACTTTGGTCCTTCATTCCATCTTAGAGTAAGGCTTGAAAATATTTTAATGTCATGGTACCTTTAAAGCTCACAGGCATATAACTTTCCTCCATGACTGCTCTAAGTTAATATATTTCTTCAGTCATATCTATCCATCAAAACATTTACTGAGCTTCTGCTATATGCCAGGCCCTGAGATATAACTCACAAGGGTAAAGTTAAACAAGACCAGTGCCTAACAGTGAAGTCATACATGTACTTAAACAGGACACTACTGCATATTAATGTGTGGTATAAATACATTACAGTGAAAAGTGCAAATATAGAAATGCTGAAGAGAAATGATTTTAGCAGAGGAATAAAGCAACTGACTCTGTCTGGGGGCATTTCAGGGGCTCAGATGGGGTGTGATGCAGCTGGACTATATCATATTCAAACTTAATTGGTTTCATTTCTCAAAAGTAGGCAAACAAGACTCTTGGGAGGGGTTGGAGTGGGTGGATGGGAGGGTGAGGGGCGTAAAGAGGCACAAAAATCTCAGTCATAATATAAGTTGGTTATGAGGATGCAAGTACAGCAAGGAGAACATAGCCAATGGTTCTATAACATCTTCCTATGTTGACAGAAAGCAACTGCTAGTTGGGGTGAGGATTTAATGATGTGTGTAACTGCTGAACCACTGTGTTGTACACTTCAAACCAATATTGTATCTCAACTATACTTCAATAATAAATATACACTGAAAGAAATAAGACCCTGGATGTCCAGATTATTTGTCCTGTGTTCATTCATGTTGAAAAAGAAAGATCATGTGTATCCCATTTTTACCTTTTTTATATTCCTAAGAACCAAAATCAAGTATGTTAAACATGATACTTTTAACTTGGCCATGGAAGATTACAATTTCCAAAAAAAACTGAGAAAGCTAGATTGCCAGCATGTTCTTAAGTTCCTGATTCATACTGATACCTCCAATCGTTTAATTAGTTGTATTAGTTTTACAGCTTATTAATGCACTTAGTTTCAGAGATTTTTATACATAACTTCTTAGTTGAGTGGGATTCTGATATACTTGCACAACTGACAAATATTTTGAGCATTTAATATAAACACCAAAAATACTGAAATTATGATTGTAACAAGCTGTGAACATTTAGTTTCTCATTTAGGGGATGAAATGAAACTCTGCCCCTTGACCTCTGCTTCTGATTCTGTTTTTTTTAATGATTGCAAAGTCAACTTTTAGTTATAAGATATTCCTTTTCCATGCATTAATTATTAAGTCATAGAAACGTCTCAATCACAAACCTGAAGTAATTGAGTTAGTGAGAGGACATATACAATAGCTGATTCTCTGAATCTACAGCAAAACATGACAATGTTTGAAGCATATCTGAGGCCTTGAACAACAGAATTAATAATATTACTACCACTTACAATAAATTTGTATTACATTTCATAGGCAAACCAACTTTTTTATATGCTACTTTCACTCATGTTTGCAATTCTCTCAGTTGCTGTCTTGCAAAATCCCAATTACTTTGGCATGCTGTTTGGATTTCCCACGAAATGAAGTCTCTTCTTCAGTAACATCTTTAATACTTTGTTACTGTACTTGTGCTTTGTTCCTGAAATTCCATTCACTGGGCCTGTAATACAGCCAAGCTCCTTGTCTAAGAAGGGTCGTATCAAAAACACCAGTATATAATTTCTGAATGTCTTCAACACTACGAGTAGAAAGGGTTTTGTCACAACTGTACTTATTTCTATCTTAATCTTTACCCACGTTAGATAAAAAAAAAACCAAAATGTTGAATAGTGTCAAACGCACTAAAATTTGAGTCCAGAGGGTAGAATTCTCTCTCTTCTGTTTGACACTGGACTTCTGGTTTCTTATTTCTCAAGAGAGGGGCCTGAGCTGGGTAATTTCTTGACAGGGCATCTCCAAAATGCCTTTGCACATGGTGGCCACTAATTCTGAAATGGCTTAAGTATCTTAAATGTCAGAGGTTGGGTTTCCCCCAAAGCAAACAGTGAAACAAGAATTTGACTACAAGCAGTTTGGCAGTTATCCCAGAAGACAGAGAAGGAACATAGGCATTGAGACCAGTAAGGGGAAAGAGAATAAGGTTGTTATTAAGTTGCCACAGTGAGCTCCTGGGGCTTCATATCACTGGGATGCTTTGGGACATGATGCAGAATCTGTTCCCTGGAGTTATCCCATCTGAGGGCACAAAGAGCCATTTGTACACCTGCTCCTGTCAATCACTAGGTGAGAAGTGCTGAGAGGGAAGGGCACTGCTCACCAGCTGGTCACGTCAGGCTCTTGCAGTCAGAGAAGTTCTAAACAAACAGATGCAGGTGTGAGGACTTGTGAGTTGGGCCAAGGTGTAGTGATAGGCTGAAGGGATATAGGCAAGGTGCTCACTGATGATCTGCTACACCACTCCTTCCCGTACCCTGTCCCAATCCACCTGGCAGACTCCTGCTCAACTCCAAATTAGCTCAAATGTCACATAAGTGCACAGCTCCCCATGGTGCCTGAGCTCTGCAGTATGACATCCTTCCATTACAGGAATGATCACACTGCACACCTGTCTCCTCACTCAACTCCAAGCTCTTTACATCTCTAGCCTAGTAGTCCACCTACATCTATTTGATCAATGCTATTAAATAAGCCTGCACTTATTTCATAAAAATTTAGTAGTCACCAACCCGCCTCTTACCTCATTTCTCTAAGGAAACAGAGCACGAAGAAACTACTATAGTACCCTCCACCAAATAGCCAATCGTATCTGTGACTTTTAAACTATTTAGACATTTAAAGAGTCAACAGATAAACCACTAGCTAGAAATACCAAGAAAAAAGAGTCTACACCCATAAACAGAATCAGAAATGAAAAAGGAAAAATCACTATGGACACCACAGAAATACAAAGAATTATTAGAGAATATTATGAAAAATTACATGCTAACAAACTGGATAACATACAAAACATGGACAACTTCCTAAAAAAATACAACCTTCTAAGGCTGACCCAGAAAGAAACAGAAAATCTGAACAGACCAATTACCAGCAACAAAATTGAATTGGTAATTAGAAAACTACCTAAGAACAAAACTCCTGGACCAGATGGCTTTACCGCTGAATTTTATCAAACATTTAGTGAAGACCTAATACCAATCCTCCTTAAAGTTTTCCAAAAAGGGAATACTTCCAAACTCATTCTATGAGACCAGCATCACTCTAATACCAAAACCAGGCAAAGACACCACAAAAAAAGAAAATTACAGACCAATATCCCTGATGAACACAGATGCAAAAATATTCAGCAAAATATTAGCAAACTGAATTCAAAAATACATCAAAAATATCATCCATCATGATCAAGTAGGATTTCTTCCAGGGATGTGAGGATGGTACAACATTCGCAAATCCATCAACATCATTCATCCACCACATCAACAAAAAGAAGGACAAAAAACACATGATCATCTCCATAGATGCTGAAAAACCATTTGACAAAATTCAACAATCATTCATGATAAAACTCTCAACAAAGTGGGTAGAGAGGGCAAGTACCTCAACAGAAAAAAGGCCATTATATGACAAACCCACAGCCAACATGATACTTAACAGTGAGAAGTTGAAAGCTTTTCCTTTAAGATCAGGAAAAAGACAAGGATGCCCACTCTCCCCACTTCTATTCAACGTAGTACTAGAGGTCCTGGCCACGGCAATCAGACAACACAAAGAAATAAAAGGCATCCACATTGGCAAGGAAGAAGTTAAACTGTCCCTGTTTGCAGATGACATGATATTTTACATAAAAAAACCCTAAAGAATCCATTCCAAAACTACTAGATCTAATATGTGAATTCAGCAAAGTTGCAGGATACAAAATTAATATGCAGAAAATGTGGCATTCCTATATACTAACAATGAACTAGCAGAAAGAGAATTCAGGAAAACAATTCCATTCACTATTGCATAAAAAAGAATAAAATACCTAGGAATAAACCTAACCAAGGAAGTGAAAGACCTATACTCTGAAAACTACAAGACACTCATGAGAGAAATTAAAGAAGATACCAATAAATGGAAACACATCCCATGCTCATGGATAGGAAGAATTAATATTGTCAAAATGGCCATCCTGTCTAAAGCAATCTACAGAATCAGTGCAGTCCCTATCAAAATACCAACAGCATTCTTCAATGAACTAGAGCAAATCGTTCTAAAATTCATATGGAACCACAAAAGACCCTGAACAGCCAAAGCAATCCTGAAAAGGAAGAATAAAGCTGGGGGGATTATGCTCCCCAACTTCAAGCTTTACTACAAAGCCACAGTACTCAAGACAATTTGATACTGGCACAAGAACAGACCCATAGACCAATGGAACAGACTAGAGAGCCCTGATATAAACCCAACCATATATGGTCAATTAATATATGATAAAGGAGTCATGGACATATAATGGGGAAATGACAGCCTCTTCAACAGCTGGTGTTGGCAAAATTGGACAGCTACATGCAAGACAATGAAACTGGATTATTGTTTAACCCCATACACAAAAGTAAACTTGAAATGGATCAAGGACCTGAATGTAAGTCATGAAACCATAAAACTCTTAGAAGACCACATAGGTAAAAATCTCCTGAATATAAGCATGAATGACTTCTTCCTGAACGCATCTCCTCAAGCAAAGGAAACAAAAGCAAAAATGAACTCAATGGACTACATCAAACTAAAAAGTTTCTGTATGGCAAAGGACACCATCAACAGAACAAAAAGGCATCCTACAGTATGGGAGAATATATTTGTAAATGACATATCTGACAAGGGGTTAACATCCAAAATATATAAAGAACTCACACACCTCAACATCAAAAAAGCAAATAACCCAATTAAAAAATGGGTAGAGGATATGAAGAGTCAGTTCTCCAAAGAGGAAATTCAGATGGCCAACAGGCACATGAAAAGATGCTCCACATCACTAATCATCAGGGAAATGCAAATTAAAACCACAATGAGATATCACCTCACACCAGTAAGGATGGCCAGCATTGAAAAGACTAAGAAAAACAAATGCTGGTGAGGATGTGGAGAAAGGGGAACCCTCCTACACTGCTGGTGGGAATGTAAGCTAGTTCAACCATTGTAGAAAGCAGTATGGAGGTTCCTCAAAAAACTAAAAATAGAAATACCATTTGACCCAGGAATCCCACTCCTTGGAATTTACCCAAAGAATACAACTTCTCAGATTCAAAAAGACATATGCACCCCTATGTTCATTGCAGCACTACTTACAATGGCCAAGATATGGAAGCAACCTAAGTGTCTATCAGTAGAGGAATGGATAAAGAAGATGTGGTACATATACACAATCGAATACTATTCAGCCATAAGAAGGAAACAAATCCTACCATTTGCAACAACATGGATGGAGCTGGAGGACATTATGTTCAGAGAAATAAGCCAGATGGAGAAAGACAAGTGCCAAATGATTTCCCTAATTTGTGGAGTATAACAAAGCAGCAAAATTAAAGGAACAAAATAGCAGCAGACTCAGAGACTCTTAGAAGGGACTAGTGGTTACCAAAAGGGTGGGGTGTGGGAAGGCAAGTGGGGAGGGAGGGAGAAGAGGATTGAGGGGTATTATGTTTAGTACACATGGTGTGGGGGGGGGGTCACAGGGAAAACAGTGTAGCACAGAGAAGGCAAACAGTGAATCTGTGGCATCTTACTACACTGATGGACGGTGACTGCATTGGGGTATGGGTGGGGGCTTGATAATATGGGTAAAAGTAGTCACCACATTGTTTTTTCATGTGAAACCTTCATAAGAGTGTATATCAGTAATACCTTAATAAAAAATTTAAAAAAGAGTCACGCAGTTTGTGCTGGCATTTTAATGTTGCTATCAAATTCATACCACCAAGAACGTGGTGAGCCATGATGTTTGAGAATTCATTCAGTAGTGACAGTTCCAACAAACATATTTGGATATCTAGTTAATATGCTTAAGGTGCTCTGATGCCTAAGGCTTTTCTGTTATTCTGTATAATTTATGTATGTGTGTGCATATAATTTAACTTGAGATTAAATGTAATGTTTCATTTTTAATGTTAGAATCAGATTACCAAAAAATATCAACCAAGCTAATCTGAGCACATTAACTTTAATAAAGGTAACATCCTCAGATTTACTTTTCACTCATAACTTATAAAAAGAAGCTTGTCTAGCAATTTATACTAAAGTTGTCTCTTCTGCCTATGTGAAGATGCATTTTTCAGGCACTGTCAGATTCTGTTACTTTAAATAAATAGCACACAATCCTCAAAGCAGTTTTGTATTTTTCCACTGGTAGAACTTTGTCCCATGGGCTATTCCATTCATTAATAGAGCTGTCTTTAAAATATATATATTCTAAATAACTTCATTACATTTCATATTGGTCAGTTCTCAAATGCACGTTCTATTATATTCAACAAAATATCCCTTACTTTTTTGTCCCACCCTATGGCAAAGAAAAAGTACAAAAAAAATGAATAAGAGAGTTCTAAATTGCATAAATTTCCTGATTTTAAACTTATGTTTCAAGTTTGATCCTGTGTGCCTAGCAGCAATGTATTTTAACCAAGTAAGTTACTTTAAAAAGGCCCATCTGTTCACCTTAATCGTAGTCTTACCCAATCTTGCCCTACTCGAAAAATAAAACAAACAAACAAAAAAACAAGTGGAAAAAAAAAACTTCCCAATTTCCTTCATTCAACTCCTTGTTCACAGGCAATGTGACCTATATATGTGGTTCCACCTACCCATCCATCCATCGTCTTTCCCTTTCTTTCTTATCATTTAATTTGGTTTTTGCTTCTAGTTTGTTCTTAATAAATGTGATTGTACCCTTAAACAGGCAGAGCACAGTGAGATTTGGAGAATTTTCTTGGGGGGAGCTAAAGTTTTACTTTTTCTCCACTCTGGGTCAATTCGATTGTATGAGCTCCCCAGTGGGTTGGTCTAACACATTATCATAACCATTATTCTGAAGGTTATATTTAAACCTCACTTGATATATGAGCAGGAGAAAGGAAAAGTAGCAAAAGTCAACCCAGACTGCTGATCAGTCATTTTGACACACACAGTTTAAATTGTGGCCTTTGGCAATAAAATGTCTTTCGAGAAAAAAAATTCAAAGAAAAACAATGAGGGGTCAATATGCTTAATAGAATAAACTTAGTGAAAACAAATCTGAACCTTAGTATTTTTTGGTTAAACTACACTACGTACTAAAAATATTTTTTCAATAAATTGATGAAGCTTCTGCATGTATGTATCCATGACAACCCAGGTTTATATTTTCGAGTCTCAAATAGCTATGTCACGGGAAATATGTAAATTATTTAAAACGTGGTAATAAGATAAAATGATTTGTTTCCATAAATACCCATTAGCTAATAGACCAACAAAAAAACTAAAAGCAAATCACAAATTATGAAATGTGTTTGAATATTATTCTTAAGGAAACTGGAAAAGCTGTTTATTATCATAATTATAATGAAGAGCAAAGAGTCAAGGATCACATACCCTTCAGACTATTGTGAAGTCAGAAAAGGATATGAAAATAAGAGACAATGTAGCTCTATCCTAGATACGAGATGGAACTCCATTTGGAAGTCTGATAGGGTATATTCCCCGGAGCTGATACAGAGCAGAGGAGAATAGCAATAGAAGAGAGAGGGAATGTGGGCATTCAGACAAGGGTTCCTGCTACCCTTTCCTTTTTCCAGTAAGAGGTGTAAGTTCCTTTAGATATGGGACTTTGAGAAGGGATTCTGGAATACTCTACAAGAGAGAGGGCAGCAAATATCACATCATTGGACTGTATTTACTCAGAGCCTCTAAAAGCTCTAGAAAACTGTTAGGAAGCCTGGAGCCGCCCTTTAGGAAAAGATGGAATTTCTGGGAAAAGAAAATACAGATAACATGAGGAATGGACCAAACAGGCATTCCAAAATTTGTTTTCTCATGTAGAATCCTAATTTTTGCATTGTGTAACCAAAAAGGAAAGTATACTACTATGAACATATTACTCTAATCATAAGTAATATGCCAGAAAGATCACTGAAAGAAACAGGTCTTAAAATATGGAATTTAAGTTGCAATTAAAGTTTTCCCATAGCATCTAAAATTGTCTTTTAATAAAGGAAACTCATAAGCTAGTTAGATTAAAAGATGAGAATGAAGGGGAATTCCAAAGTACAAAACTAAACTTATAATTCTTCCCCCATTGCTAAGTTATATTTTTCAGCAAATTTAGTGAAAAATTCTGAAGAACTAAGAAAAGTCTGCCTAACAACATGGTTCTTTAGAAGACATATGAAGGTGAGTCTTATGCACTGCATGATTCTAAGTTAAGTGTACATTTACTCTTTAAGGAATAGGACAGCTATTTAGATCCATTCTAAACTTGAAGACAAAATGAACTAACAAACATTTCTTATCTTTGTGTATCTGGGGGAATGGAAGAAAAGGTTACTCAACCATGTTTTATCTTTGAGATATGTACTCAGATGTCCCTTCATTTTTTTCAGCTTTATTGAGATGTAATTCACATACAACTCTGTGTCAATTTAAGGTGTGTATATGATGATTTGACATATGTATATAAAGTGAAACAACTGCCACAATAGGGTTGGTTAGCACATCCATCACTTTACATAACTGCCTTTTTTAAGTAGTGATGAGAACATTTAAGACAAATCTTCCCAGTGACTTCCAAGTATGCAATGGAGTATTGTTAGCTATGGTCATCATGCCATACGTTAGGTCTCCAGGACTTACTCTTTTTTGTTGCTAGTTAAAAATAGCTTCACTGAGGTATAACTCACATACAAGGAACTGCACATACCTGATGACTGCAGTTTGGTGAGTTTGGACATAGACAAGCCATTATGACACTATTGCCTGTAATACTGTTATTATGACCACAATGAGGTTGTATAATAACACTCATAACTCAGATTATACCCTGGGACCGACATCTCCCCATTTTTCTCATCCCCAGCCCTTGGCAACCAACATTCTCTGATTCTATGAGTGACTATTTTAGATACCTCATCTATGTGGTCTTAGCAAGTATTTGTCCTTCTGTGACTGATTTATTTCACTTAGCATAAGACTTCAAAAGTTTACCCATGATGTCACATAATATTGCAAGATTGCCTCTCTTTTTTTTTACGGCTGAATAATATTCCATTGTACGTATGTACCATAAGAGAAACTCTGTCTAGAGAATGAAGTCAAGTGCAAGCCAGCAGAACTGAGACAGAGAGAAACTTGACAACGTTCCTGAGCTCCTGGGTCTAGCATATACAAAACCAGCAGCACTAACTTAACTTCCCAGTCTAGGAGCCAAATGTTCCCTTTTCCACTTATGCTTGTTTGAATAGGGCTTTTGTCACTTGCAACCTACAGAGACAAGGATACAATATTTTCAACAAGGAGACAGCACCATGGGTTTCTTGCTTAATATTAAATAGAATTTTAAAACAAGAAATTCCTTAAAGAGTGGTTCTTGCAAAATATTATGTTATAGATAAAGCAAAAATCTCCCTTGCCCACTCTAATACCCACCATGTCCACTTTTATCAGTTTAGTTCATATCCTCAGAATTACTTTTCCTGCATATTTACAAAGAGATGGATACAACAATGAACGAATGGGTAGCTAGAGAGCCTCTTCTATGGATGTAGGCATAAAACTAATATATGGATGAGCAGATATGTGGGTAAATGAATAAAGACAGTTATTTTATATGTGGTTTAAAATAATGAAATCATTTTATGTATGATTTTATATGTTTGCATCTTGTTCCATTGCTTACCAATATGCTGTAGGGCCCCTTAAAGTATCAATATATATTGATCTGTCTATTTTCAAATGCTAAAAATAGCTCTACTGAGTTGGCTGTATCATCATTCACTTACCCATTACCCAGTTAACAGACATTTGGATATTTTTTCTTTTATAATTCTAAACAACAGTACAATAAACATCCAACCCCAGGTTTTTCAAACTCAATACCTGACATATGTGCCTTAGATGGCATTGTTAGTTATAGGAAAAGCAGTAACAACCATGTCCTTGGAACAACATGCTTTCTCCTGAAGATCTTAGCAGCTGGTAACCTTGCATAATTTATTAACATTCCCTCATTGAACAAATGTCTGTTACATTACTGTCTCATGCAAAGCACTGTCTCTAATCTTCAGATAGGAAAAGTAAATGGACTTACTTTCTGCCTTTAAGGAGATCACAACTTATTAAAAACAATTATGAGAGGAATATATACCATGTATATATAATTATTGACAATTATTATGTGTCAGGCACTTTGTTAAGTCCCTTACCTACATTAATTCATGCTGTCTTCATAAGGACCCTTTGCATCATTTTTGTTTTATAGATCAGATTAAGAGCCTAATATCACATAGTTAACAAGGCTTAGAGGTGTAATTGGGCTCTCGTCCCTCTGTCAACAAATTCCAAGTTTATAAACATTTCATAAACTGCATCTAGAATAAATGAAAACTTTTAATTTTTCTTGTATGGGCTGAGAACTGGTTGCAAGTGAGAAGCGTAGAGAGAAAGACATACCCAAGACCTGACTTATTAATGATATGCACAGGGAGACCATAGACTATGAGAAAAGGAAATTGGATGCTTAAGAAACCTAAGGCCAGGAAACGTCAAGCATACCACAGAGCTCCCATTTAGTTCTGTGTATGTTCCCAAGTTCCCACAGATTTAGTCTCTGTAGACCACTGCTTCCACTGATTCTTGGAATTGATGGGTGTCATCTTACATACCTATGTTCCCCCAATTTACAATACTCAACAAATATTTGTTGAATAAGATAAAGAATGAAAATAATACCATACCTCTAGTTTTATCTCAGGAAATCAAAAGTCTAGAAATTACTGTAAGGTTTCATAGTGTATTGAAAGGCATGCTCCTGTTTTAAGATTATTATGTGTCAAAAATAAGTCTTGGTACCTTTAGAACAGAAATTTCTTACATGAACTATCTAAAATGTAACTGTGCCATAGTCCAGAAAACTATTTCTCTTGAATATTAGAACAAAAGACCCATCATTAAACACCACCCCACACATGCACCCAAGGCAATAATATTTTACAGGTTGGGAAAAGTTCATGGAATCCAAACTCAGCTGTTCTTCCTCAAAAGAGAACTCTTTTCCAGAGCCTCTCCGAAGTACTATGTCCACATTTGACAGAAATCCTGGAGAGATCTGGATTGTGTACTCGGTGATTCTTTTAAACCAATCCCCAGCCTGAATGGAAATAAGGTCAAGATAGCATTTGGAATTCAGCCTATTTCAAGTGCTCTAATCACATAACAAATGGTAAAAAATAACTTCATTTGCTGCCAACCCTGCTGATTGAAGTTCTCACAGATAGAAAGTTCTCTCTCTGGGCAAAGGTAGACACACAATTCACATCTCAGGCCTGCTGGACACTGCAGGAACACAGGGCTCTCCCAAGGGGTGTGCATTAAATGGCACGTTCTGGCCAGCATTTCATTTTCCAGGGATCTAGAAATATTCTCCCTCTCCTCTCTGCCTTCATAAAAATCTACCAGCTCAAGAGTCACCTCATCAAGAAGCCTGCCATGAAAAATGTGGCCAACAATGGTCTGGCCTCTTCTCAACACCATTTTCCACTTGGCACCTAATTACTGATTCTCAAATGGGGGTGACAGGGTCTGGTGGAACAGAATTGTCTGGAGTTTAAAAATCTTCTTAAAGGATTATGACATCCTTGCTCTCCCATTTGAGAAAAGCTATTATGGGCAGAGGTAACATTTTTCTTGAGTCCTTAGGAAATAAGAAATTTCACAGAACAAACATTTTTAATCAGCTAAAGTTACTAGAGAATCTTTAACATATCAGACTATTTCCTTAACTACTAGAATATTTCTAAAATAAATTGTACATTTGCCTGAATTTTTATAGATAATATTGAAATTGATTTACATTTTTCTTAACATCCTGGTCACAGCAATGTATGTCATTATTATGTGATATGCTACTATACTGCTTTCATAGACAACAGAGGCGTACTGGATGTTGTATTGAAATACTTTACTTTTGGGGGCTTTGAGATTTTTACGATTTTTTTAAATCGCTCTTATTCTTCTGTCATCTGTTCACAGAATTATCCAGGGAAAAGTAAATAACCAGTACATCGAGTGATGCTTGGGAAGATCTCAGGAAAAACATGAACCAAGATTTTATATGCAACAAAGCAACCATTTGAATAAAAAGGCCACAGGTAAGCATTTCTGAACATATAAGAGCTCAGAGAACAGTAGTTCTTGGGCCAATTTCCAAGAAAGCTTCCTTGGATTTTCTTGAAAGCCAGAGGAAAATTTTCAAATGAAGAAGAGGAATATGGAGTAAGAATACCAAGAGGCAGTTGCTATAGAAGCCATGTGATGCTGGGATAAAGAAAAACCCCCAAACCTATGGTCCTTATGGTTACAGAACTATATAATGTAGAAATAGTGTAACTATCAAAACTTAGATGAGGAAGGCGATAGTACTGGTGATGTGTATTTATGTATGTATATATACACACACATATACACACAAGCTGGGAATTCAAAAGTTATCCTATACAGATGATAAATCAACAGAAGTAGAGGCAAATACAAAGATACAAATAAAAATATCAGGACCAATCAAAATGTAACCACCCAAAATTATGAAGGGTAAAACAGGAGAGAAGGCAAGTAAAAGAAAGTGAAAGATACTAATTCGAACACCCCACAGATAGAAGAGCCAATAAATATTGTCAAAAAAAGAAAAAAATAGAAGGAGCACAGGATATAATGACAGAACTAGGCCACACAAATGAGTCTCATAGATATAAAAAGAATATCCTTAGCCACTGAAAGATTCTTGAAGGAAAAACAACTGCCTATAGTACAAAACAGATACAAAAAAGGATTTTAAGGGTTATGTACTAATATCCAACAGGTCAGTTCTGGGCCAATAATATTAAACAAAAACAAAGAAGGTATTTAATGATGATTAAGAGTTCAACCATGAAGATTAAACAGTTATAGTATCAGTGAATATAATAATATTAAAATTCATACAGCAAAAATTACAGGAAACATAACGATCTATAGATAGAATCACATCAGTCATTGGGGATTTTAATTCCTCTTTCCCAGTTCACAAAAGAGCAAGTAGATCAGAAATAAAGTTATCATAGACCAAAAGGACAAAATTAACAAGTTAATCAATATAAATTTCTATAACCTGTAAACCAAGACAATAACTTCTTTCGAAGTAATGATGAAATAGCCACAAAAAAAAATTAACTATTTGGTCATATAGAAAAATCTCAAAAAGTATCCCAAAAGTATAATTAGTACAGATACATATGAGTTAAACAGGAAATAAATATGAAAGTATAGAATACTTAGAAAATACAGACAATAAATATTACCTTAGAAATGGTTAGAAATAGTTAAGGCAAGGTTTAAGAGAAAATACAGTCTTAAATGTTTCTATAATAGTGAAAAAGAAAATTACTGAATGATAATTATCCAAGCTTACACAAGAAATCTGAAAAAGAACAAAATGAAATTAAGCAATGCAAAAAGAAGGAAATGATAAAGAGAAATGAAAATAAGATATTTGTAGTACAGACAAGTTGAAGAATTAATGAAAAAATACAACAGATAGTTTTGAAAAATACAGAAGAGGTAAGCAACAAACACAACTAAGAAAAAATGGGAGGCACACACACACATACACAAGGTGAAAGGGGAAATAATCTCAAAAACGGAGGAAATTAAAAAAAAAGAGACTGCTACTTTTCTCAGCAAATTTTGAAATTGACCTTGAAAATCTGCATGAAATATATGGCTAACCAGGACAACACAATCTGCAAAAACTCAGCCGGAATCCAGGGAAAAATGAATAGGCAGAGCACAGAGGACTTTTACGGCAGTGAAGACACTCTATTATAATGATGGCTATATGTCAGACATTTGTCCAAATCCACTGAACGTACACCATCAAGGGTGAACCCTAAAGTAAACTATGGACTTGGGGTTATTATGGTGTGTCAATGTAGGTTCATCCATGGGGGGAAAAAAAGTACCATCTGGTGAGTGATGTTGAGAACAGGGGAGGCTAAGCATGTGTGGGAACAGAAGATTACAAGGGGAATCCTACACCTTCCTCTCAATTTCATTGTAAAACCAAAACTGCTCTAAAAGGTAAAAACTTTATAAAAGAGAAACAAAAAACAAAAAACACTACCCATATATAAACATCCTAATTAGTGAAAATAAAATTGAAAAAAACATTAAGAGAGTGATTCCTCGTAAGGGGGCCCTTATTCCTTTGAAAAAGCAGCAGTTTCAAGTAATTTCCAAGTGAAAAAAACTAAGTAGTAAACAACTCCACTGCTATATCAAGTTCGAAAGCTCAGATCCTCCAACACTATTGAAACTGTTCCAAAGCACAGAAAAAGAAGACAAACTTTCAAATTTATTTAAATGAAGCCAGGATGACATGGATACCAAAATCCAATGAAACAGCCTCCCACTAAAACTGCAAATGAATAGTACTTAAGAAGACCAATGCAAACATCTTAAATGCAACATATTTTTTCAGACCTGCAACAAGCTGTTGATATAACTCATATGGAAAAATAAATGTGTATAGAAAGGAGATCTTTGGAAAAGAATTCTGATGAAGATTAAGGGATGGATTGAAAACTAGTTTTATTATGTCTACTGCAATTAAAATATTATAGTTCTGTTGCATTTATAAAAAGATCAATGGAACAGAATGGTCTAGACATAAATCCAAATACATATGGAACTTTAGTTTATGATATAGGTAGCATGTTGAACCAGCAGGAGAACTAGATTAAATGGTGTTGAGACAACTGAGAAGCCATCTGGGAAAAACCGAAGTTGGATATCTATCTCTTATCAAAATAAATTCCAGATAAAACCACTAGAAACAAATAGCAGAGAGTGTTTTGGTGTTGGTGTGTGTGTAATGAGTCATACAATAAAGGATTTATAAATTGATAAGTAAATCTAGATTTTCTTCCTGGCAAAACATATCATGCCTCAAGAACAATGAATTAGAGAAATTAATATTTGCAAATCCTATAAAAAAAGGCATACATTTCCCAATACAGAATTTCAGCAAGTCAGAAAAAGACCAACTATACAGAACAAAAATAGACCGAAAGACCGAGTTCATAGAAACTAAAAAATAAATAATGCCAAATACTCTTTGTAACAAAAGCTGTGTAAATTAAAAGTGTACAGGGAACATTTTTCATCCATCAGGCTGGTAAAACTCTAAAAACTTGATATACATATGTGAAAAATTATGTATCTTCTCACACTCCTGGTGGGAGTGTATATGGATACAACTTCTATGAAGGGCAATTTGGCCATCTCTCTCAAAAATAAAAAATGTACAGACCCTAGGACATAGCAGTTTTACTGCCAGGAACTTATTCTGAAGAGTACTCGCTCATGAGTTCATGACACATGCACAGATATTCTTGACATCATTTGTGTATAATAGCAAAAGTTTGGAAATAACAAACTTCCATCCATAGGAAAATTATCCACTACATTAGGTAGATCCAAATAAAAGACATTCAGCAGTCCTTAAAAAAACTAATTCTGTATGTACTAACATGGAATGAGCTCCAACTGAAAAATCAAGGTGGATATCAGGGAGTATTTCGTCTTTCCATTATTGTTAAAACATTTGCCAGGCTTTCACGTGGAGGTTCTAAAACTTTTATATCAACTTTCTGCCATGAACAAGTGAATAATGTATATTATAAAAACCAAACTATGATACATCTGCCTTTCCTATCAGAAGAGGTGTTAGGAACTATAGCTTGTTTTCCAATCAATTTATATGTCATAGCTGACCTTATATAGTGAGGGTTTTTAAAAATATGGACACATGTTATAAATAACCAGAAGTAATGTTCTTAATCACATATAAAACTGTGAACTCCTTGTGGATAAGAATTTTATCACCTTCAACTTTCTCTGCTGAAAACTGTAAGGGAAATGATTCTGAGATTTACTGCATAGTAGCTTGTAGATTTATTTTTCAAGTCAAGGCCAGCACTAAAAACCAAGCCACTTCAGGGGGTATAGGTTCTATAGTCGCAAGAAAGGTGAAGAATGTTGATTGCCTTGTATCTTGCTTCTAAGGACTTAATGATCTGACAGATTTCCTTATTATTGTACTTATATGAGTAAATCATCATTATTAAAAGGCTTTGATCTCAAGGAAATCTTTAAATGGGAGAGCCAAGTACAGCTTTAACCAAAAAAAGAAAAAGAGTTCTATTTTCCATTAACTGGGTGAGTAATATCCAATAAAAATAATAAAATAAAGGAGAATTTTATTTCTGAATTTCAACGCTTCATATTTCAAATGCACTGAAATACACAGGGGAAAGCCAGTGGAATATAATACATAGATACAGTCTCTCCTCACTGTGGCATGATCACAACTGGCTCCTCCTGGCCTTATCACTACCCAAGAAGGTTGAGGCCATCGGGGGAGCAGCATAAGTACTCACCTCTCCTTTATGAGCTCATTAGCCTATCAGGACAGAGAGTTGAGTTCTCAAAATGACAAGATCCCCAATTAAGTAACTTGTGGATTATTGTGTACATTTATTTCAACTCTTTAAAGAGGACCTTTCTGGTAAATTGGTGCAGCCACTAGGGAAAGCAGTATGGAAGTTTCTCAAAAAAACTAAAAAAAGAAATACCACATGACCCAGTAATTCTGTTTCTGAGAATTTACCTGAAGAAAACAAAATCACTAATCCAAAAAGATATATGTACTCCTAAGTTTATCACAGCATTATTTACAATAGCCAAGATATGGAAGCAACCTAAGGGAGTCCATCCATAGATGAATGGATAAAGAAGATGTGGCACATATATACAATGGAATATTAGTCATCCATAAAAAAGAATGAAATCCTGCCATTTGTGACAACATGGATTGACCTATAGCGTATTATGCTAAGTGAAATAAATCAGACACAGAAAAACAAATACCATATGATTTCACTTAATGTGGAATCTAAAAACCAAACAAAACAGAAATAGACTGGTTACAGGAGTGTATACGCACGTTAACATTCATTGAACCATATACTAAGATTGGAAATGTGCCTAGATACCTGTAGGTATTAGTAACAATGCTTGCCACATGGTAACTTCGTATTTTAATTACTCTTTCTTGCTAACTAGGTGCTAAGCTCAGTGCATATTCTGTCACTATGTAAATGTTGCACTATTTTAAATGGCACCATTAAAATTTCATTTTTTAAATGTTTGTACTCCCTAACATGGGTGCCTTGGGACACACCCCTGCTCACTCTACTATACTTTTATCTCAAGGTGATTTTGCAGCTGAGGCAAAGGAGGGTCAGGGATGTCTGTCACATGTTCTAGGGCCCTAGCTCCTACACAGTAGAGCGAGATTCACACCCTGGTTGGTCTGACTCCGAAGGCCATGTTTTTCACTAAAACATCTCCCACAGGGAAATGGGATTCTAGAGCGCTAAAATGTGACCCAGCAAATACAATGAACACCTTCATTTCTTCTTGTAATTTAGCAACCTGACTTACTTGCACATCGCCTAATTAAGGTATTTCCTTTCAAATGCCTTTAATGTTTTGCAATTTGAGATGTATGCAGCCATCTTTGTATAAGGCTGATGTTAGAACCCCAGGAGTACATTTATTTTGGCACTGAGAGAGTAAATCCATAGGAAGGGGCAATGGCAATGTTCAAATCTTAAACAGTAAAAAACTTTGGAGCTTATAACCCCGTAGGTCTCCAAATGAAAGCAATTCAATTGTAGGTATATCTACAGAAAAGCTCGTTTCAAATTGCCAGGTCAAATAACTGCTTATGCTTTAGATCTCCTACCCAGTGATATTCTGAATTTATCATACACATCCACACTTATATTATTCTATTTAAAACATGTATTTTCAGGTTTTAGAGGTATAAAGCACAACACTTCTCCCAGAATAAACAACACAAGATGCAAAGCAAACTAACCACTACCTTAGCTGGAGAGTTAGATCATGTGGACACACAGCAATGATGGAGGCCAAGTCAGAGTTCCAGAGTCACTTCTCCCTTCTGGGCCTTTCCTTGACGTAAAATGAAGTGATGGAACTAAGTGACATGCAAGGCTTCTTCACACTTAAAGATGCCGTGTGTGGTTATTTTATAAGCTAGCAAATTCAACTGCAGTACGTCAAAATATATTTGCATGGGATGAACCTGTCTTCTCTCTCCTTCGAAATAATCTAACTGAAGACACTGCCTTCATCCCACAATAAGCAATTTTCCTCAAGAGGTGAGCTTTCCTTTTACATTATTCTAGGAATTTGTACCTGGCTTGGGCAGTTTCTAGAAACTGCCATCCTGAATAAGCAGACAAAGGCCAAGAACCTCTCCTATAAGATATCTTAACTATCCCCTACTACCTGACTTCCCGTCTTTACAAAAAGATTTTTCCCCAACCAGTTTTATCTTATCCAAAGAATACTATGCCAAGGTTGAAAAGAACTGTCACCAAAGATAAGCATAACACAGTCTAGAATTCAAAACCTAACATTCCCTTCACAATGGTATCAACTCCAGAATTATATCCAGTGTTACTAATGATACACATCCATGCAAAAAGTATTAGACTTATTTTTTTTTAGCTAGCCAGTCTAAAAACTTAGCCTTGCTACATATTAAAGATGTCACTTTACTGGAAAACATAACTAATATTCTCCAGATACAGTGTTTTACCTCAAATAAGAGTCACTAAATTTTTGCTTTCCATTCATTCATTCAAGAGACATTTATGAAGTGCTTAGAGTGTGCCAGACTCCACTCCTTGTGCTAGGGAATACACACATGCCAAAACAAGACCGATAAGATCTCTGCTCACATTTTGCAAAGATATCAGCAATAACCAAGTGAAAATAAGAAAAAAACTTCAGGGAATTAAGTTTTTTAGAGAAAAAAATTTATCAAAAGAAAAATGATAAAGAATCTGGGGGGGAAATTCTTTGGGAGGACACTCGTAGCAAGTGTCTCTGATGGAAAATTAGAGTAGAAACCTTAATGAAGAGAAGAAAACATCAATACTAGTATTGAAGGCCAAATGAAAAAACCCTGAGGCTAAAAGTGAGTGGCTCATTCTGGTATTAAACTTTTGTACCAAATACATCTGAATGTATATTTCATTACAATTATTTAATAGTTCAGGTGAATCAAAAATTTGACTTGAAACAAACTTGAAGCATTTACACTGAGCATTGGTGTCCTATAAGACACAGTTTGCTCCAAATAAATGGATCTATAATTTGGCTACACATTAACACCAATTACAGAGCAATTTAAAAATACTGGTGCCCAGGCTTCAGCCAAGACCAGTTGTATCAGAATCTCAGTATGTTTTAAAATTTCTCAGAGAATTCTAATACACAGTGAGAGCTGAAAGCCATCACTCTAAATTAATCTGGAAATACCCATATTTTAGCAACCAGACTGTGTGCTGGGGTTCTTTGTTCTGATGGTCAATTGTAAGTTGACTTTTGTTAGTTTAGGTACATTGGAAGTGTGAGAAAAGCTGTGAAGTGTGCTGGTTAAGGCTATGGGTCCTGAAGTCAAACCATTCCTGGTTTGAATACTCTCATTGTCTCTACTGGTCATTAAATTCTCTAAGCCTTTATTTCTTTATACAGAATATGAGTATATTACCACCAGTACCTACATCATCGTTTATCAGCTAATATATATAACAATGCATATCACTGCACCAGGTATATAGTAACTGATGAATAAATACCAACTATGATCATTAATAAACGAACAGCCTAGTCTTTTTATCTACCTTTTTAAAAAGCACATCTAATTTCCTGTTCTCAGAATTAACTTTTAATGCTTTAAATGAGAAGAACTGATTGTCATTAGGTTGCAAGCCATATAATCCCATATAATTATTTTATTAAATGCTTTCCAAATTATGAGTATGAAAAAAATGTACTTGTGTTGCCAAATATATTTCATCACTACACTCAGGGAAACTTGTTATAAGCATTCTTCAGGACTCTTAAGAGATTTGTAGATTTACCTTTAATACATAATTGGGAAAGTTTTACCCTCTTGAAAATTTGCAAAACCTTATGAAAGAACACTCGATGTCATTTGCTGCATGCATTCCAAATTGCTTTGGAATGAAAAATGATGACAGCTTGATGTAGTAATGGGTGTCTTCATGACAAACATTCTCCAAGACCAAATCACCCGAAAATGCTTTAAGTCATAACCCCTTAACAAAGGGGTTTCCACAAGAATTTTACCTAAGAATGTCAAAGTCTGGTAGAATTTCCATAAAGCACACTTGATCAAATATTTAATTGTTCCACTTCTGCCTCCTTCCCACACACATGAACGAGTGAGGACTTCTCTAACTGTAGTCATCCACATTGGACAAGTAATCACTTTAGACTCCAGGTTTATTTTCCAAACATTAGTAGAAGATGAATAACAGTACATTATCAACAAAAAGCATTACACCTACACAATGTTGAGGGAACATTTTGGTTTGCTGAGCTGACAAATGTTCCAGCTTTGAAAAAAGAATATTTTTTGCCTAAACAAAAAGCGAAGTATTACAACTTAAAAAAAAATCAGAAGAAAATTACCATGAAGGTGTCTATAATGCTACCCAAACTTCTTCTAAACGATTCTTTTTCTTTTTATTAAGGTATCATTGATATACACTTATGAAGGTTTCACATGAGAAATATTGATTACTACATTCACTCCTATTTAAGTCACCGTCCATGAGCGTAGTAAGGCGCCAGAGAGTCACTTGCCACTTGTCTTCTCTGTGCTACACTGTCTTGCCCGTGACCCCACACACACCATGTGTACTAATCACAACACCCCCTTAATCCCTTTCTTCCCCCTCACCACCCAGCCTTTCCCACCTCTCCCCTTTGGTAACTGCTAGTCCCTTCTTGGAGACTGTGAGTCTGCTGCTTAAACTATCACTTCTTATTTCAAAAAGTTTTAAAGGCTCTAGCTATCAATTTTGAAAAATGTTAGTTTCTACTATTTTCTGTCCTTTCTGCCACCTGACATAGAAACAGTAAGTATCATGTGTCCAATTCTTCCCTCTTTCATAGCAAGTACAGGATAAAAGTAAACCAGTGACATTCTCTAAGGAATCTTATTACACTACAAAGATGACATCAGTTAAAATCCACAAGTCAGAGCAAAGCCCTTATTTTCTATTAATATTTTTTTTTCAGAAACTTAAAACTCTGATCAAGTTCAGTAATTAGCCTACAAATGTTTAAATGCACCATTTTTGTTTTTAAATATTACAGGAAACAAAAATTGTAGATTTGTGATGGCCTAACTCTTCACTGACAGTTTCAGTGAATATGGTAAGTAATGAAAGGAATTGGGTTAAAGATATGCTGTCTTTCTTTTGTGGATAAGAAGAATCAAGCAGTTTTAGTCAGAGATCTAAGCTGAAGAGCACACAGATTGTTAAAACTGAAATAAATTATGCAACAACTATGAGGACAGATTGTTAAAAAAAAGTCTGCATTTGGCACTACAGAGCATGTCAATGGGTTAAATGAGGTTAACGACTTGCCACACAAGACTGGTAATGAACTCTTCTTGCTGAAACCTAATTATAATATTACACAGTGAGCTGTTTTTCACACAATCTTATCTGCAACCACACAAAGAAAAGGTCCTACTATATTCAACTAACAAAAACTGACAATTTACTTAGTCCAAGATATTCCTCTATTCAATTCTGCCATCAACTCTGCAAGGTAGATGTGACTATCCTCACTTTATAGATCAGGAAATCAAAGTTCAGAACTGTAAAATAGTTTCATCAAAGTGATACCATCCATGAGGGATGAAGCTAGGACTTAAACCTAGGACTTTTAAAATCTAAATTATTCTAGGATACCCTACCAGGTAAAGATGAACACCGAGCAGCTATCAACCTATTAACAATTTATACCTCCTACCAGATTATAGTTACATATGGTTCAAAGAGATTAAAAAGGTGACAATTCAATCATGTGGAAATTACAAAGGATTGGGGGTGGGGGTCAAAGCAATATGAACTAATATCATAGCACCACAAATGTGCAATTTGGGCAAAAGCTGCAGGTAACTATTGTTTAAATTTTGAATGAAAACATCCCTTATAGAGTCATTGTGAGAATAAAAATACATAGTGCAAACATAAGTCAATGCAATAGGCCATAGAAGGCCATTAATACACTCAGGCACATACAAACATGTTTTTGTATATCCTTGCTGTAGATAGAGGCACATGGGAAAAAAAGGCTTGAATACACCACCTGTGTTAATTAAGAGGAAATGCAAATGTCAATATGTTGATCAAATATATCACATATACATACTTTAGTGTTTGGCCAAAGAAACACATATGTTAAAAAAAAATAATCCTAACAAACACAGAACCTACAAACATGTTTTATCTTTTCATCTTTCACTTTTAGGAAAGTTATAATGTAACTGCCTTCTTTCTTTCTAACAAATTTCCTTTGAATATCTTTGGGGTAATAACCCTTTCCAGTGAAAAATAACTCATACCTGTTATGTCTAATACAACATGGGTCTGTTGCAATCACAGAGAACATGTGATACTCTGAATATTGTTCCCTTGTTATTTGAAATCCAGTAAAATCATCCCCATTCTAGACATCTATGAGGTTGAGTCAAAAAGTAATAAAATAGAGACTCTGTTGATTCCTTCCAGTGCGCTATGAATAGATGAATTGCTACATCCCTCTTAGGAGAAAGTAGTAGCAGAACATTGCCTCCATGCATTTTGTTGTAAATTATTTTTGAAATTCCAAAACTATAGAACTACTGAGTGTTTGGGGAAAGCATTGACAGAGGTATCAAGAAAGGCCTTAAATCTTATATTGATCCTTTAGGACCCAACCCCAGCTGCATGCACTACACACTGATTTACCCTTTGTGTCTTCTGCTTCTCTGCACTCAGCTCCAGTTATACTGGTGTGCATTCCTTGAACACACCAGTCCCCAATTCGACTTTGCTCAAATATCACTTTCTCAATGAATTATGCTTAGACCACACAATTTAAAAAGTCAGCTTACATCTTTCAAGGCAATACAACCCCCCTGACTCTGCCTTGTTATTTCTTACTTTCAGAGCACATAATCACCTTCTAAAACCCTGTATAATTCTGTTATTATCATTGTTTATCATTTGTCTCTCTCCACTTATACATAGTAAGTGCTTGTTATTGGCTGAATGTTGAATGAAGAGCACGTTCTGCCATTTCGGACAGCTCCTCCCCTTGCATCATACCACCTCTGCCCACCCCCAAAACACTACTGACTCTTCTCCCTACTCTTTCTAACTTCCATGTTTTTGCTCAGATGTATGTTTAACTGAAATGGTCTCCACGCTTCATTTTCACTAATCAAAATGCAACTGTTTTTGAAGTCTGCTTGAGTTCTATCTCCTCTTCAAAGTCTTCCCAGATTCCACTGGGGAGGATCAAATCCTCTTTTCTTCTTTCCCATCATAACTGGAACTTAGTTATAGCATTTATACCAGTTATTTGTGTGTCTCTTTCTCAAGCTAAGAAGCTATAGTCTTTTTTTTAAATCATCTGTATATTCTCCTTAGAGCTTAGCAAGAGTGCATCTGTTACTTTATAGGTACTCAATTACACTTACAAGATTGAACTTGCCATAGTTTTGTGGTTTGTATTGTTACTAGACAAAATATCAGACATAAGTAAGCCTTATACTTTGTAGATAATGGTACTGAACTACTATCAACTCGGTGCAAATCAATTCAGTCTGATGGGTTTCCTACCTAGTGATATTTTACTGAGCTAAGAGATAACTCTGGAAAACCAATATTCCCCTTGAAGCTTAGGCAACATTATATTAATCCTCCCCATCAAATAAATGAAAATTTTCCTCTCTTATTAGACTTCGTTTTGTAAATATCCTTCAATTTAGTTACACAGGTTTAAGGTTTCCTTAGGTGGAAATCCCAACTGCTTTCATGGAATCTAATCCCTTCTCCACCTCTTAGTTTCCTCTGGTCTGGCCTCACCTACCACGTCCCATAACAATATCCATCACTCCACAAATAACCAAGTCTAATTTCAGAGCTAAAATGAGCTCCAAGGACTCTAAAGAGTCAATAAAATACTTTTAGAGATCTATGACCCCCTGAACTTGTAGTTAACATTTGTGAGTATATAAGCATGTGCATTTTCCTTGAAAGACTATATCAGATTCTCAAGGGGCTCACGATCCCAAGGAGATGAAGAAACACTTTACTTCTTGTTCTCTGTTGTATTATATGCTTGAATATACCCTCCTTGGCTTTGCAGAGAATATATTAAGGGCCTTGGTGGGTTGAAAATCCTCTAAATCTGATAAAACTAAAAGGAAGAACAGCCTAAAAAACGCAGACTCAAGATGAAGTCACTGAGGACCTGCTGAAAATCTAGTACCATGTTAAGGAAGACATAAATAGGGGAAACTGATTACTCAAACTCTAGAGAAAAGTGGGGTTATTCTAGGAAAAGGCTTGGGCTTTAAGAAAGATATTACACTTCAGGAAAATTGCTTCAAAGGAGATTCTAAGTAATTGAAAACACTGCACTGAGATTAGTGAAATACCTCTAAGTTCATTACATTCATATTACTGAGTATATGCAGATGCCAGATTTTTAAAAACAATCTTATTAAAAGGAAATCACCACTTTAGGGATTAAAGTAAGATTAGTTCATAATAAAGTATAATGCCTCTGACTTTCTGGTAACCTACAGATAGATCCCTTATCTACTGTACAATAATAATTGACAGTCATGACAATGGACAACGGATGGAGAAACATTGTAGACGGAGTCATTTAGACTACATTTTTTATATGTGTATAATATTTTAATTCAATAAAAATGGACATACTTTATATGGCATAAATTACCCATTAACTGAAATATGTAATTAGCAAGAATGCAATTGTCCTCCAAACATGCAAAAGAAATTTGAAAATAGAAATGAAATTACATAAATGGAATTGCTCAGAGGAATCATTCATATTTTTTAACTGAGTAAAATTCTGCTGGTGTCTTCATTTTCTTATTTATTATGCTACTTCACTCACTGACATGAATATTAGTCATTTAGTAACCACATATTCATCACCTACTATATACTGCATTAGGTTTTGGAAGATAAAGTGAAAAGGATTTGAATTTTAGTGTAAGAGACAGAAAAGTAAATAGATTATTCCAGAAGGGTATGATAAGCTCCAAAGTAGAGATGTGTGTGTATGCGAGGCTGTAGAAACACAAAGGAGGAGCATCTATGTCAGCATGTTGAGCGGGACCTTTTATATCAGAGAATGGGTCCAAAAGTGAACTAACAAGTCACCAGGTGTGTTCCTCTTCTCAAAGGATTTGTTAAGAGATGGCAGAACCAGGTCCCTCCTTCACCAACCTTTGCCCCTGCACTCCACTCTCCTGGTCCACAGAAGACAGAGCAGGTCAGAGAAGGTTTCTTTGGGGAAGTGATGCTTCCCATAGGTCTTAAAAACAGGCGCAAAGCATTAATGAGCGTGGCACATTTAGAAAACACCATGTATGCTATTGCTAGAATGACGGATACATGTCAGAATAGGAAACACTACATTTTAGACAGCAAAGCAGGGGCAGTTACAAAGGCCTTGTGTTCACGCCGATGAGATGACTCTGCTCTAAACGGAATGGACAGCCAATGACAACTTGCACCCAGAAAAGTAACATTATCAGAAGAGCACCTTAGAAGCTCCCTCCAAGACCAGTGTGGCGGATACATTGGAGGGATGTGAGACTGGAAAGAAAATAATCATTCAGGAGCAGTTCTGGGATTTGGAATAGAAAAGATGGAGACCTAGCACTGAGGCAGGAGCAACAGTGGTAACGAAGAGAAGAGAAGGGTGGAGGGGGGAGAGAGAGCAAGCCTGAGGTTGACTTAAGAGATGGAAATGCTAGAATTTTAAACTGTGAGGAAAACAGGTGCACAGGCCCCATGTGATGACAGGAACCCTGTAAACAGGAATGAGGGATGTCCCAGAGTTTTCTGCAACTCGCAGTAGAACTGCTCAGCAACTAGCTGAACTAAGGTTCTGAAGCATTAGTGAGCCCATCAAGTGACAGGTGCCAACCAAGCCCCCTAAGCACAAAACATGCTGGGCTACCTCATGGTATCAAAGGACCAGCTGAACAGCCAAGAAGGCAGGAACCAGGGCAGCCTCAGGATCAATATCCCAAAAGATAACCCACCACTTCACCAGCTGACTAAAGAGCCACTTCCTCTACAGCCAGTTTGTTGAGAGCCAATACACCAAATCCCCAGTTCATTGAATTTACTTGTTCCTTTCAACGATTTGAAATGGTTTACAGAAATTTGTATTGGATGAGCTAGGGATGAGAGCTTGTGAAAAATTAATGTGGTGTTTTAGTTGAGAAGTGTTTTTTTTCTTCATAATAGTACTGTCAAAAGAGCTCAATTTTCCTCAGATACCTAATATTAGAGCTGAAGGGAGCTGGTCAAAACCAGGTAGAGAGAACAAGGAGCCCAGAGCCGGGAGAGAGCGGAGAGGAGACTCAGCATGCATCATAGCTGGTGCTATGGACAGACAGAGGGGAAATGGCTGGGAGGAGAAGGAGGGGCAGAGGGGACACGGAGAAAGAGCAGAAGTGAGACAGATACGGCCCAGAAAGCATCTGTTTAAAGCTAAGAGGAGATCATCAGTGATTTTAAAGAGATGCAAACTGAAAACAATGAATTTCATTGTCCCAATTTTTATTTTCCTATCAACAAAAACAAAGGTATCAGATAGCATCTGAGACTAGAGAACCAGTATGTTTTGAACTTTCAAAACTTAACTTGATAAACTTATCTAATACATTCAGGGGCAGTTACTAAGTAACTGCTTTAACTGATTTTTGGAAGGAATTGCTTTGATGTTCTCAATTTTTTCATGACTAATCTTTCTGTTTATATTTAAACCATAAAGTTTCAAAAGCACTAAGTTCAACAATAATTTATGAAGTTGCTTGTATAAAAAATAATCTGACTTTTCTCTTAAATAACTCATTTAAATTAAAATTTAATATCTTCTCCCATACCAAATCAGACTGAGCAAATTATCCTTGTGTTTAATTAGCTTCACCAACAACACCTGTTCACAGTGACGCCATATGTTCATGACAAGGACAGTCAGTAGTATAGATGAGTCTCAGAGACAGGCTCCCTGGGCGCCAATCCCAGCTTCACCACTTTTCAAGTTACTTGGCCTCTCTGTATCTATTTTCACAAGCTAACATTGAAGCAATAATAATACTGACTTCATAAATACATGAATATACATAAATCTTTTAGGAGAGTGCCTGACCTATAATAAGCACCAGTTAAGTGTCTGTTTTTATTATTACTTATGCTTTTATTATTTTTATTGTTACAATGGTAGTTGGTAGGGATGAAAAATGCTGCAAAACATGGTTTCTGGCTCAAAGTAGCTTGAAGTCCATAGGAGAAATAGTCTCCCTCTCTCTCGGCCACACACACAGAGACATAGTCTATCAGCATGTTCAGTTGGTCCTTCTGTATTGGAGAATACAAGTTACCACGAGTATTCCTCTTCTCAGAGGATTTGTTAAGAGATGGCAAAATCAGCTCCCTCATTCACTGACCTTTGCCCCTGCACTCCACTTATTCAGTCCATGGAAGAAAGAGCTGAAGGACAGCCTTAGATTTCTTGGATATGCACTCTTTGTGGTGAGAAGTTATTCATCCATGCCCCAAACATAACCGAAAGGCAAGAATAGTTTTTTTCTAAAACTAACCATTTCAAGCGAGGAAGAGACTCGCTTAAAGCAGTTGGTAAAGGAATGTGGCTGATTGATTCCTGAGATGGAGTTGAGCAGAGTGAGAAAGTTCGTGAGATTAATATCCATCCTCTGGAATGTGGAATAAACATAATACAGAACCTGGTGCCCACTTCTGGGCTAGAATCATTTGAAGACAGAAAGGCCTCCAGAGTAGCTTATGTTAGTAGGTCTTCAAAAAATTAAGAAAAACGGTGGGGCAGCCCCTTGTAAGTTCCCAGAGGCCATCAGTGGGCACAGAAGTCCTGTGATTCCTGTGGCTCCACACATAGGAGCCAAAAGGACAGAGGAAGGGCAGGGACAAGGGAGGAAGTCCCCACCACAAGAAGGAAATGTGAACGTGGCCTTCCGGAAGGGCTCAAGTGAAACTAGCTGTCCTCTGCAGGAGCTGTTAGCAACAGAAGTCACCAGAATGAGGATAAACCAAGCTCTCACTCCCCACCCCAACCCACCCCCAGCAAAATGGAAAGTATACAGAGACCACCCTCTCAGCAGCGCACAGAGAGAACCAGAAGGAACCAAGCACCCAGTTACAACAAGCTCTGCTTCCACTATTCCTCCTTCTACTTCAAGGGACGAGGCCTTGAAAAGGAAGAGGGGATGAGGATCAAGAAAGTATACTCTCCTTATCTCCAAAGTCCAAGCTGCCAAGATCATAGCCTGGGGAAAAGGAAGAGAAATTTAAATCTGATATGACATCAGAGTTTCAATGGGATTAGACTATCATAACCCAAAGTGACCAGAAATTATGGCATTTAGCCACAATGGACTGGAAGGAAATTCAACACAGTATGTTAAAAGCTGTGACTGAAGAAATATCTGGAGAAAGTGAAGGTTCCTATGGCCAGGATTCTCACCTGGCCCTGGTTGGCGGGCTCACTACATATGTGTGGGCAATACATACTGCTGACTCTATATAAAGAGCTCTGCACAACACGGTACAGCTGCAAGGCTGCAGGAGAGCAGAGATGAGACAGGCGTGGTGGCAGCACTGAGGACAGAGACTGAAACAGCTGCGTAGGCAGAGAGGCCCAGAGCCAGAGACCGGCTTGCTGCATGCAGACTTGCTCTGAGTGGACGGGATGCTAGTGATTGACTTGCCACTGTGGGAATAAAGTTGAGTATAAATCCTTTCACCCCAAGAACGTCCCACTGTCATTTTTTTCGATCTCATCGAGTCCATAGTGAACTTGTCTGGGGCTGAAATCCATTGGCAAGACAAGTATGTTTCTGTGTTTGTGTACTCTTTTGAAAGTACGTTAAAGAGAAGAATTAAAAGGACCAATGGACCATGACTGGAGGCTCAAAAGTAAAATTTCAGTATGTTTTCAATGATATAAAAGTAAATTTAGCCATATTATTAAACTATTACCAATAGTTATGGATATTGACTATTTAAGAAAGTGACAGTAAAATAACGGGTGGCACATACTGAAATTTCATACTAATGACCTGAAACAATTAGTATGAAACCCTAGGAACTGATTAAAGACATTATAACAAGTATCATGGAAATATCCCAGCTACTGACAATACTGTTTCAAATTCTTGTTAGAAAATGTAAATGGCAGAAGGAATCAAGAACTCCATTTAGTATTCCATTCTTATACCCAGTAAATATCAATGGAGTAGATTTCAAAAATATAGTTGGTCCATAAAATAAAATGTTACAAAAAAAGGAAAAGGAGAAACAAAATTCATTACAGATAAGATTTCAAAAGTTTGAGTCAAGTAAAATATGTGATATATTACAGTGGAAGACACCTTTGGGGCTAGTCAGTGGTAAAACCTGTAGAACAATATCCAATAATTCTGAAAAAGATGTATGCATTTTGGCCTGACCTACCTGATAGATGCTTTCTCTCATTTATTTATCTTATTCCCTTTGTTTGGTTTTCCTCAAGACCATTGGGTATGGTATAAAGATATTATCTTTTACCTAAAATTCTATGTTACTTTCCTCTGGTATCCCCAAATTGTATACTAGAAGACTTCAAGAACTCAAGAGTGAACTTACCAGAATAACGCATGTTTTGTCCATAAAACCAACCAGCCAAATATCTCCTGCCTCTCTCACCCCCCCCAAAAAAACACACACTTTCTCCCATGACACATTTCATTTCAGATTCTTTATAGATACTATTTTCCACATAGTGACAATATATTCCTAAATTCAATAATCTCCATGCCATGCAAAGGTTAACTTAGAACCTAATTAGCAGTTCCCAGAATTCTGAGAACCGTAGGTCCAAGGCTGAGGTTCCAACTAAAGCTCCCTAGAAATGTTACTGCTTGCATGAATTCAGAGTTTTGTTGTTGTTTTAATGCTTTCTCTGCTGAGCTATGAGAGATTTACCCAGACTTTCCCAATAAACCAATTACGGAGGAAATCATGACAGCATATATATTTTTAATCTAACAGCCTCCTAGTTGCATTATGCAGAAGAAAAAAATTGGAGAAATTAGAAGGGGTAAGTGGAGGGCAGGATGTGGGAGAACAGAAGAAATAAAACAATAGTTTTTATTAATGACAAAAAGACTGCTAAGGAACTGTTTTTTCTGAAGCTGAAAATAAGTGTGCTATGACATACTTCATTTAGAGGAAGAACTGTTTATTATCATCTTATAGAGAATACATAAAAGGATTGCCAAAAATGTTACTTTAATAGGTAAAGCAAACCAAATTAAAAACTACCACCAATTATTGTAGCCTGTTTAGTGGTATTGTTTGCTTGGCTTTGAAGCCATCAGACACTTCTGTTTCCAAGTGGCAGACAGACTATGGTGACTCTGAATACGCAACTCACCTGCCGTCTTCCCTTGTAGTCTAGTTTTCACTCATTTGTACTTGGTTTCAGAGAGCAAATTAGGACAGATCCAATACCACCTGTCCTCCCCCAATCCAGCCCCCCCTTCCACTTGGGTGGAAAGGATAAGACAGAAATGGGTATTGCATGGTGATCTAGAGTTGCAGGAAGTTTAAGTTAGAGCCTCACTTCACCGTTATGCAACTCCATTATCTCCAACATCTTTCTTTAACATTGACCTTCTTTCTACATGGATTATCCTGTGCCACTGGCAATGAGTAACTTCCTAGGGTGTTATGACTTTAACAATAACATCATGCTTTTTATCTTTCAAGAATCAAAAGTGAAAATGCCTATAAGAACAAGAAAGTAACTTAAATGAGTGGAGGTAACTGTTTAACATATAAGACATATCATTTTTTTTTGCATTTAACATACAAAAATCTACTTCACTGACACAAAGAAATGACCTAACTTCCAATTTTTGCTTGAAGTAAGCTACCCTCTCCAGTCTTCTTTCAATTTCTTGTAACTGACAAAGTCATGCATACAAGGAACTATTTCTCTACAATAAGATAATACAATGAAAGAGCAGAAATGAATGGTAGCATGCACTGGGCTTCTATATCAGGGAGACAACAGGAAGTGGTGAGGACTGTGGTCTATGGGAAATGGGTATCTGTACAAATGAAGTAATTGCTGATAAGTCTTGATTTTTACCATGTTGTAAAGTGGATCACCAGCTGGATTCTTGCTAAAGAAAACCTGGAAAGCTGAATTTACGTATGTTAACTAAACAATTTTTCCACGTAGTGTGCACTTCAAATAAAACACATCTATAGGTCAAATGTGACCTTCAAGCATCCAGTTTGCAAGGCTTGCTCTTCATGTTCACAAGTGACTGGGAATAGGATCCCTCAAATTTATATATGTAAGAGGAGATTTAGAAATGTAGCCTTAGAAGGGAGAGACTATACAAGTGAATGTTATTTATGTGCAACAGACAGATGATGTGCAGAATGTGACCATGCATACAGATCCAGAGTAGACTGGGAAAGCCAGCTGAAAACTATATCTGGATAGGGAAAAAAAAATCTATTTAGAGACAAGTGATCTAACTATTATTCTGTTTCAATTAGACAAACAGATTTGATTCATTCTTGATGTTATTAAACCTAAAGATTTTTTTTCCCCCATTGGGAAGGCAGGAAAGGAAAAATACACAGTGAAATAAAAATCCAAATTCAACCTTTATGCCAAAATTTTAATTTTTTGGTGGCAACTGTGGAGGAGGATGGTGAGAGATTGAGAGATACACAGCAGAAATAAGATGGAAAAAGCCCTGGAGGAGAAATTAGAGGTGGCGAAGTTTTTGAAAATTTTCTAGTATTCTTTCTATAAAGTTACAGCATAGGGAATGTAGCTAATAATATTGTAATTCTTTGTATGTTGACAGATGGTAACTATACTTATCATGGTGAGCATGTAGTAATGAGTATAATTGTCAGATCACTGTGTTGTACACCTAAGTACAACAATGAAAAAAATATGACAAAAAAAGAAGGTTAATGAGTCACAGGGATAAGGCGATAATGGCCATGAACAGGTTACAGCAGAGAACACAAAGATAAAGGGGCAAGGAGCAGAGGAGGGTCAGAAGTCTACTGGACTCTTAGGAAATGGAAACCCCAGTGTTTTGAATCAAGAGTCAGAACTGGAAAGAAAGCCCGGACTGCAAAACCTATGAGTCAGGGCATGTAGAACATTGTGAGTTAAGCTTCAGTCTTTGGAGCCATCGTTAAGGTCTGAATTTGACCAAGAGGTTCTATTCAACTTCATTTTTTTTTCATTAATAAAATAAACCTTTATTCTGCACTTACTAAGGGCCAGGAATTAAGTCACAGCTTCTGTCTCTACAATACTCACAATACGTTAGAGGACAGAAATATAAATAGAAAGAAAAAATACTGTAATGGAGGAAAAGCATTTGGTGCTATGGGAAAAGCCTGCTGTATCCTGCTGTTCAGGCTGTGGACTGCACAAATCCAGGGGGCATCTCTCTTACAGACTGGAAGTAAGTAACATCAGTTTCAAACATCTAACTGAGACTAGTTTGGTGTCAGAGAAGGCTTTGTGGAGGAAGTTACTCCTAGACTGGGCCTTAAAAGTATCAGTAGAATTTAGCCATACGGAACTGGACTGGGAGAGAGAAGGAGATTATGGAAGGTCTCATTACAGTCCAAGGAACTTGTTAAAAAAAAAAGAATAAATTTCCCTAATAGTTTCATCATTGTCATGCTTAAAGGACATGTGCTGCCAAAGAACAAGTCATATTTTTAATTGTGAGGTCTCAGAGAGGAACAATCAATGATTTCTCATAGCCCAGATTTACTGAGCATGGCATGCGTAAAGGAACTCCCCATACAGAATATCTAAATGGTTGCTTCCCATTGAAATGAAATGGATTGAATCAGGGTACAGTGAAAGAAACACAAAAGATGGTGCAAACTATAGCAAGGACATCACACATGGCCCACAGAGATCTCTAGAGGGCAGAGGCATTTTGTAACTAGTGAGTAAACACATTCGAGCAAACAAAACACCGTGACAAACTGGAAAAGCCCCATCGACACAGGAAGGAAAGGATAGCCAGTAGGGCTTTTTCTGGCAAACCAGATCCCCCTCCTCTGAACACCTTTTGACTGAACCACCCACTTGCCAATGATGCCTACTTGCCTTTCTGATTTTTTGTTTTCCCTTCATAACTAGACTTTTAGTGCCTTGTCTCATTACTCTGCATTTTCCAGTGTCTTGAGCATCACCCTGTGCCATGAATATTTGTTGATGAGTATGAAACCTATGGCTTCACCAACTGCTTTATGATATGTGAATTATAACACCACATGGAGCTGCTACCATGCAGCCTTTATGAGTGCCATTGGGATGCAGGATTATTTGCATTTCCCAGAAAGAATCCACTTACGCTGAAAAGGATGAGTGAACAAAGTAGACTTCCCTAAAGATGAGAAGGTCACTGTTTCTTATCCCCCACTGCACGCTTTATAAATCCCCACTGGGCATGTTCCCTTCACCCAGCCTTCCATTAGGGTTTCCCATTTTCCAGGAATATGCTGGGGCAATTATTTACCATCTGCCCTGATTTTCCTTCTGTGTCTCTAATACTTCTCCCTCTCTCTTACACATAGCAATCTTTTGCCCCAGACTCTCCAAATTTCCATACACGCACTTAGGGACTCTGTTTAAAAGGACTCTCCCATTCCAAACACCCATTTTCTTTAGTAGAGTATAGTAATCAACTTTCCCTAATTACAGAATGTTGAGGACAGCTAGAGAAACAAAGAATGAAAGAAGTAAACCGAACTGACGGAGCTCAGGACGTGCCGTCCCAAAATGTGGCACCTGAGCACACAGACTATCGTAAGCTGAGGGAGTGTGAGGAAACAGCAGAAGCAGGAAGGTCCCTCCGCCCTTCCTCCCGCCTTCTCCTCTGAGGCAGGTCACAGGTGCTCGCGGGAGGTACTACACTTGCCTCATACTTTTCGACCTATTATATTTCCACACAGCTGCTCACTCTTCATCAAACCTAGCATAAAAACACTCAGGTTTAACTGTTTCTTCAGGCCTTCATTTCCTTGTGAAGGCCCCTGTGTCATGTAAAACTTATATTGAGTAAATCTGCATGCTTTCCTCCTGTGAATCTGCCTTCGGCAGTTTAACTTTCAGAACTAGCCAGGGACCCTAGGAGATGGAAGAAAGTTTTTCCTGCCCTATAAAACACATACGGAAGGTAGTATGACTTACCGTGTGTCTTCTATTTGGTGGTGATGAAAGAAAGAAGTTGTACCTTGCAAAGAGTACTGTTCCTTACAATGTAGTTGGCAAGGGCTGCCCCTGCATTTGGGAAAAGAAAGATCCATGGCTGTGTATTGATGACAGTGCCTCAGTTCTTTATGGAAAATTCCACGGGGGGCTGTGGGAAGAGACAGATCACTACCGGCCAGTAGAGCAAAGCTTTGGAGATGGGCTCTTTATAAATTGTCCAAATGTTTTTTTCTACCTTCATCTAAGGTAAGAACAATATTGAAATGGTTGCGGGACAGCCTGAGTCAACTTGTAATTTGTTTGTAGATGCATTACCTAAGATGACAATTTATTTCTTGAAATTGCTGTTCTTACTTGTGAGCTTTTACTTGTAAAAAGACAACAAATTTGATTAGCAAATAATTGACATGATCTAGACATAGCTTTGCATTATAAATCACTAAAAATAAAGTCATTCCACATTCCTTGCACTCCAAGATAAACTAGACCACAAGAATCATCTGCAATACAATGTATTTTCTATTAAGGAAAGTACTTTAAAAATCTATACAAATGATAACTGATTTGGTGTATGATTATTTTAGCACCATGTCAAAAGAGTATGTTTCTGTTAGTGCTATCTTTCTTCACTCAACTATTAGAATAAAATAAATTTCGAAATGAAAAAGCATTTGGGAAACAAGTATCAAAAGTGAAAGGCTTTGAAGAAAGATAACACATTAAACTTTAGAAAAGCTGAAAATGGAAGAAATCATAGGAAAACTAAGTTGAAATGTCTGGCAGGCCTTTGAAAATGGAGTTTAGTTTTGGAGAAACTGGTGTGGAGGCAGAATTTGGGGTATCATGAAAACACAGGTGACAGCTGAAACTGGGGAATGCCAAGCAGTGAACCAGGAAGAAAAACTATCAAGGATAAACAGTTTTAAAACATTCATATTAGAGTCTGAAGGGTAAAAAAAAGAAGCCATCAGGTAATAGGAGGAGAATCAGAAAAGCACTGTTGGGTAGAATTTGGATTCAGCAAGGTGAGAAGCCCCAGCCCAAGGCCATAAGGAGATGCTGCGGTTGAAGACAATGTGGCCATCAGGTGAGGACCACACATTCTAGCAGCTCAACAGGAGGGACAGAGCCACATGTGAAGACAGTGAGGCCAAGCAAAACATGGTTGTTGTCCTGCTTCAAGTACTGAGAGCTAATCAGCTTTAAAGTAGAAGAAGGGGAGTTGGAGCTAGTAGAGGTGAGTGAGACCAAGGGCTTGGAGCAGTCAGAACAGGAAGGCAGGCCAGCCGAATTCCCTGGAGACAAGAGGAGTAGGGAGAAGGGGACTGGCAGGACGGGAGAGATGCACAGGGACCTAACCGAAGATGCAGAGCAGCTCCTATCAGACTGTAAAGATCTTTGATTGGAAGTGAAGGAAGGCAGTGTTGGGAGCCAGAGAAGTCAAGTCACCAGTAGCTTCTGTGAGAGTAAGCTTGCAGTTGCACAAAAGACAAATGGCTTGTGGAATCACATTAATGGCCAAACTCAATTTGCGTTTATCTCTTCTAGCTCAGCCTGAATAATTCTATGTTTCTCCCCAGTCAAGCCCAGCAGCTGAGGGGAAGAGTGGAGAACGTGAGCTGGGTTTCCAGTGCATATGGGAGACAGTGAGGCAGATCCAGGGACAAGGGAACTGTGGAGGGAAAAATAAATCTCTGATAGGATGAAGGTAAGAGAGGGAGATGTGTGATAAGCTGGAAGGCAGCCAGTGATGTAGATGTGGCAGGTAGACTGCAGTGGTGACCGGTCTCAGTGGTGGCAGGCAGTGACGATGTTCTAAAGAGGAGGGTTAGAGATCTCTGAAGATATTCATGGCATTCAATGTCTGGGCTGTTGGTGAATGGCTGTACCATCAAAGAAGGCATAAAGCCTGGTGATGGAGGAAATGGATCATCATTTGAAATCATCAATTTCAAACAGAAATCGAAATCATCAAATGGTAAAGGACATGGATAGACTAGGCATTAAACATCTAAGCCAGGAAGAGAAATATTGGAAGGTATGAAAAGCAATCAGTGATTTCACCACATGCCCTGGGAAATATTTCTCTGACATGTTGAATACCTAATTTTCACACATAGACAGGATTCTATGTCATCATGAATTAGGACACCTCGCTTTTCCCACACTCAAATACCCAACTGAAAGAATACCCCACGAATATTCTAACTATTCTACAAGTTACTCAACTCAGACCCCAAACTTCACTGAGTTTTTATATTTTTTAGCTCCTGCTCCCTCTTTGGGACTAGCACATCAAGGCTTTCTTTTTGTTATGCGGAAGTGCCATATAAGGTTACCCTACATTGATTTTTATGAGATTTTTATTTTCTTTTTGCCTTACCTTCCCCTTCAGCTACAGGAAGATTGCTTTTTTGTACCACAACAGAAAGGACACTTTAAAACAAAAACACTTCTAATGAATCTACCTTTGCTAACATAAAATGTTTTATACTAAATCAAGATATGATCTTAAATCAGTATAAGCATTATTCAGCCTGGTGGTTCTTAGAAGTTAGTTTCCTCTAGATAAGATTTTTAATCACACAGCTACACTGTAGAAAGAGTGCCATAAACCTATACAGAGGCAAATGTAGCAAATGGGTAATGTGTGATTTACAATATGTGATTGCCTTTATATTGCCAAGACCATACTTCAAGGAGGAATTCTTACGCATGCGCTATACATATTTGCAACTTAAAAATACAACAGAATCTCTATTACAGAAAATGGATACATAAATTTTGTAAGTTTTGTTTTAGGTAGTATAAACATAATAATATATTTCTCAGAGTAGTTTAATATGAAAGCTTCTGAGCAGAGTAGGTTACACACCCAGGCAATTTAAAAGGCAATGGTAGCTGAGTGACAGGATGGAGGTGGTAACTACTGACATGGTGGTGATAATTTTACAACAAATACATACGTCAAATCCAACACATACACCTTTAACTTACACAATGTTCTGTGCCAATTTTATCTCAATATAGCTGGAAAAAATAAAATGAAAGGGGGAGTAAAAACAAAATATGATTTCTCCTACTCTGTTAAGACTGCAGGCAATTTAATTATTTGTTCAAATTGGTCATTATTTATTATTACTCCATAAGACCCCATCAAATAAGATTTCAGACTTGTCCACATCAGACTTTTAACAGTCAATAAATCTATGACATACATTTATTTGCAAACAGTAATTTTTAAAACAATGCATTTTGTGTGTGGAAACACTAGGACTATTTCTTTTAGAATATCATCTTTATGGTGCTGGTATTTAAAATATGGTATTTAAAGAAATAACCACTAAAAACAGGCAAATTATGAGGTGAGGTGAATAACATGCATGAAGAGAAAAATAGCAATTTTATTTAAGATTCATTCCACTTCTGTTAAAAAATGCCTGCTTCCTTCACTCTGCCTCTTACCTCCCTGATAAGCGGGGATCTTTACTTACTTGAAAGGAGTTACTTCTATCAAGTCAAGGTAATTAATCTGTTTAATTCCCTCGGTGACACTCCAGCTGCCATAGAACCTAGATTCTAAAAATGAACTTCCAGTTAGAAACATTTTGAAGAGGATAGTTTAAATTGTTACTCATTAGAAATATCATGCATTAGAAGGGCCATTCCAGAAGATACTGATTCTTGACTTTTCCTCAGTCCTTATATCCCAGCATTTCCCCTGCTTTCAAGCAGCTGGCAAAGTAGTACAGAGCGAATGCATCTGAAACAGAGAGCAGTTTGGTGCAAAATGCAGTGGCCAACTCAAAACGCACTGTTACTTCCAGCACGAGAGACGGCTACACGCGGCCGACTGGGCCTGAAAGAGCTGAGAGGGTGAGCCAGCAGGGGGCGGCATGAGCAGCCCCACTCGGGATCCTGAACAAAGTTCCCCGGCGCCAGCAGACCTCCATCTGTCTGGCTAAAGAGCAAAGCTTACTGCGCATCCAAGGTTGTAGGCAGAGTCTTCCGCCGTCTTGTTCTTTGTTCTTGACTTTGCTTGGCCCAAGAAACAAATTCAAATGCATATTGTGTAAAATAAAATGGGAGAATTCACCACTATTTTTTGGTGAATTTTATCATTCAGACTTAATCTTGAACAAATCACGTTTTTAAAACGTGGGGTCTCTTTCGTAAGTACTGAATCTATTTTAAAAATGGTCCTGAGCAAGGCAGGGCAATAAGAAAACCAGACTCCATGCTTCCTCTGAAGGGGCAGGACGCTGAGAACTGGAGATGGCTGTGCTTTGTAGTGATCTAGAAGCGCTTCACTCATTGGGCCGATTCGACATGGCTAACATGTATTCCCACTGGGGAAATTTTCTATTTGGGGAATATTTTCCCATAAACACTCGGTGTCAACAAAAATTTTAAGTCATAATGAGATTTACTAATCCAATCTGCCTCCCAAAATAGGAAGTAAATTCTAGCAGTTCACCCGCCAATAGCAGCAGGACCCCCCACGTGGCATTCACGCGTCTGCGATGTGGGTGTCATTGTGGTGGGAAATCGCTGCCTTACAACTACCGTGTTGGAAATCCCCTCTCAGTAGAATATGATAGATTTTACATTACACAACAAAAGGAGAGATTCTTAGCAGCCATCTTTCTTAGAAAAGGGCATCCTTCCCACTGTACTTCAAATTCAGTTCATCTGAAATGGCATTTAACTTGAACACAGTTCCCTGAGGTGTGGGTCATGGCCTGGCCCCATTTCTAGAAAAAAAAAACCCTATTTTTGTAAGTACTGTACTTAGTGAGAAATGTGACTTGCAATATTATGGGAATCCATAACAGACGTTCTAAGGTGAAACCAATTTCTGAAAACATCTTGTTGGATATAAGGAAAGGAGCCAGAGTTGACTATACAGTTCCCACTGAAACTAGTGGTGAGTTTCTGTGGGATGTGGACAATGTCCTAGGCCACATGCTCTCTCTGTTGCCTAAGAAATTCTGAAAAATTCTGCTGAAAAGAAGAAAAGATGTCTCCTAAGGAATTTCTCTCTTATATAAAACAAGATTTGAATCTGACCCCAGTTAAGACTTCAAAGTCCCAAGATTAGGCAGTTAGAGTAAATAAAAGACTACTGGTTGTTGAAAAGAGGCACCTGACCACCTCCCAAAATTCTGGCATATTCTATCTTCTAATTATAGAATATACAAGTACTATTTAAAGGTTTGGCCTTTCAGTCCTCTGAGAATTAAACTGCTAGAATAAAAGCAAATGATTCAGGAAGGCTCTACAGTGTTTATTTTCATCATCTAATTTAGTCATAGGAGGTTGACAAGACCATCCTTGGTGAAAACTGAGATGCCTCAAATGTGGCATTCATTTCCATTAAAATTAATTTAACTATGTATGCCTTTTTTAATACTCCTACTTTAGAGAGCAAGAAAGATATGTGATCTTCCTGAGAACAAAGAAACTATCCCAGTCATTCACCACTCCAATTATTTAAGGTTCTCTTTTAAACTTCCCGGAAACTGATCTTGTATTATCACAGCCCTCTTTGGCTTTGAACCCTATTTGGAAAAGTATGTGCATCTCTTTTTACTCCAAATTGTTTTAATCAAAGTACTTGTTTTATTTTTTAAAAGAGCAATGGAGCCACAGCCTGCTTTGTTCTTTTGATTTGGCGAAACCCTAGTTCTTCAAACCATAAGATGATAATCCAAGCCCTTAGGTCAACATACTCTATTAAAAATAAATCAGTGAACAGGAAATGCATAGCTAAAAAAACAACAGAATGGTAAGAAGAATGCATGATCAGACTGTATGTGAAATACTATATTAAGTATCTTATTTTACAGTCACTGTCTTGTTTAATCCTATCTCCGAGTCGCCGGCGGCCGCTCTTTCAATCCACGTCCATCCGCTTGGCTATGGCCTGCATCTCGGCCTATGATTGGTCCCGGCAGGCAGTACAGACCACATAGAAGCCCCCGAAGCTCCCCTTTTTTGGCCCCGCCCAATCCTCAGAGTCTGTCCACCCCCTCTACTCCGCCCTCGAGAGAATTTCAAGGATGGAGGCAGCGGCTCCTTAAACTACTTTTCGTGTTCATCCGCCTCCATCCGACACTGAAACGGGATCTCTTCTGATCCGGACGGTCCCAGCAGGAAGAGGGAATGCTTGCGGATCAACAGAGGGCAACACTGACGACAGTGTCCGAAATCTGGGACCGTCTTATGGTTTGAAGAGTCCGTTCCCCCCCGTGCTCAACCGCCTCAACTGAAGCCGCTGCCATTTTCTTGCTGTCCGCCTCCTCCGGAGCGCGCCAAGCTGCCGGGAGCTTTCCGAGAAGCCCTGGAGAAGACTGCTTTAGTGCCGGCCCACCCCACCCCCCTTCACCATGTTATGCTGGACCGGATGGTAAGGGGAACCGAGGCCACCTGGGCTTTCTGCGGCTGAGGGCAGCGCCGGTTCCCCACAGTCAAGATGCTGCAAAACGTGACTCCCCACAAGATTCCTGGGGAGGGGAATGCAGGGTTACTGGGACTGGGCCCAGAGGCAGCAGCACCAGGAAAAAGGATTCGAAAACCCTCCCTGTTGTATGAGGGATTTGAGAGCCCCACAATGGCTTCAGTGCCGGCTTTACAACTGACCCCTGCCAACCCACCACCCCCCGAGGTGTCTAATCCCAAAAAGCCAGGACGAGTTACCAACCAGCTGCAATATCTGCACAAGGTGGTGATGAAGGCGCTGTGGAAACATCAGTTTGCATGGCCCTTCCGGCAGCCTGTGGATGCAGTCAAACTGGGTCTGCCGGATTACCACAAAATTATAAAACAGCCTATGGATATGGGTACTATTAAGAGAAGACTTGAAAACAACTATTATTGGGCTGCCTCAGAGTGTATGCAGGATTTTAATACCATGTTTACCAATTGTTATATCTACAACAAGCCCACTGATGATATTGTCCTGATGGCACAAACGTTGGAAAAAATTCTCCTACTGAAAGTGGCATCAATGCCACAAGAGGAACAAGAGCTCGTGGTGACCATCCCTAAGAACAGCCACAAGAAGGGGGCCAAATTGGCAGCACTCCAGGGCAGTATCACCACTGCCCACCAGGTGCCCACTGTTTCTTCTATCTCTCACTTGCATACTCCACCACCTGAGATACCTACCACTGTCCTCAACATTCCCCACCCATCGGTCATCTCTTCTCCCCTTCTCAAGTCCTTGCACTCTGCTGGACCCCCACTCCTTGCTGTTTCTGCAGCTCCCCTAGCCCAGCCCCTTGCCAAGAAAAAAGGAGTGAAGCGGAAAGCGGATACTACAACCCCTACACCTACAGCTATCCTGGCACCTTTTTCTCCAGCTAGTCCCCCTGGGGGTCTTGAGCCTAAGGCAGCACAGCTTCCCCCTATGCGTAGAGAAAGTCGCCGCCTCATCAAGCCGCCACGCAAAGACTTGCCTGACTCTCAGCAGCAGCACCAGAGCTCCAAGAAAGGAAAGCTGTCAGAACAGTTAAAACATTGCAATGGCATTTTGAAGGAGTTACTCTCTAAGAAGCATGCTGCCTATGCCTGGCCTTTCTATAAACCAGTGGATGCTTCTGCTCTTGGTCTGCATGACTACCATGACATCATTAAGCATCCCATGGACCTCAGCACTGTCAAGCGGAAGATGGAGAATCGTGATTACCGGGATGCCCAGGAGTTTGCTGCTGATGTGCGGCTTATGTTCTCCAACTGCTATAAGTACAATCCCCCAGACCACGATGTTGTGGCCATGGCACAAAAGCTACAGGATGTATTTGAGTTCCATTATGCCAAGATGCCAGATGAACCACTGGAATCAGGTCCTTTACCGGTCTCTACTGCCTTGCCCCTTGGCATGGCCAAATCATCTTCAGAGTCCTCCCGTGAGGAAAGTAGCAGTGAGAGTTCTTCTGAGGAAGAGGAGGAAGAAGAGAGTGAAAGCTCTGACTCTGAGGAAGAAAGGGCTCATCGCTTGGCTGAGCTACAGGAACAGCTTTGGGCAGTACATGAGCAACTGGCTGCCCTGTTCCAAGGCCCAATATCCAAACCCAAACGAAAGAGAGAAAAAAAAGAGAAGAAGAAGAAACGGAAGGCAGAGAAGCACCGAAGTCGATCTGGGGTCGATGAAGATGACAAGGGGCCTCGGGCACCCCGTCCATCTCAGCCGAAAAAGTCCAAGAAAGCAAATGGCAGTAGGGGTGGCAGTACTGCTACACTAGGGCCCCCTGGCTTTGGACCTTCTGGAGGAAGTGGTGCCAAACTCTCCAAAAAGGCCACAAAGACAGCCCCACCTGCTTTGCCAACAGGCTATGATTCTGAGGAGGAGGAGGAAAGCAGGCCCATGAGTTATGATGAGAAGCGGCAGTTGAGCCTAGACATCAACAAATTACCTGGAGAGAAGCTGGGTCGAGTTGTACACATAATCCAAGCCAGGGAGCCCTCTCTACGTGACTCAAACCCAGAGGAGACTGAGATTGATTTTGAAACACTCAAGCCATCCACACTTAGAGAGCTTGAGCGTTACGTCCTTTCCTGCCTCCGAAAGAAACCTCGGAAGCCCTACACCATTAAGAAACCTGTGGGAAAGACAAAGGAGGAACTGGCTTTAGAGAAGAAGCGGGAACTAGAAAAGCGATTACAAGATATTAGTGGGCAGCTCAATTCTACCAAAAAGCCCCCAAAGAAAGCAAGTGAGAAAACAGAGTCCTCATCAGCACAGCAAGTGGCCGTGTCTCGCCTCAGTGCTTCCAGCTCCAGCTCAGATTCCAGCTCCTCCTCTTCATCCTCCTCCTCTTCAGACACCAGTGATTCAGACTCAGGCTAAGGGACCAGGCCAGATGGGGCAGGAGGCTCCGCAGGACCGGACCTCTAGACCACCCTGCCCCACCCATCCCACCCTTGCTGTGACACTTTGTCATCTCACCCCCCTTCCCCCCACTGTAGGAGAGCTGGCTCTGCAGCGGGGAGGGATGCCGGGACATTCACTGAAGGAGAGACATGAACAGAAGATTGAGTTCCCAGTCCCATTGAGACTGGCCTCTTGGGTGTAGAACCACCACTCAGAATGACTGGGGTGGGGCAGGGGTAGTGTAGGAGTGGGCAAAGGCCTTGATTAATTAATATAGGGTTGCCTGAGGCCGTGGCTGCCCTGTTCACTTGTAAAGGCCCTTTCTGAGGTTGATCTAATTTATTTTAAGCTAGATAAGGCTGAGTAGTGTGGGGCCATGGTCCCTCAGCCTCTATGGGGAGGGAAGAAGGGGGAGCTCCTATTTAAGGTTGACTTTTTTTTCTACCCTGTTTTCCCTTTTTCTTCTCCATTTGAGGTCTCTGGGGGTTTCAGTCATCTCCCCATTTGGTCCCCTGGATTGTCATTGTCTTTGTTGATTCTGACTTGTAAATAAAGAAAATACTATTCAAAAAAAAAAAACTGGGATGATTACATTTCTAGGGATCAGTTTTTCTTTCCAAAACTTATGGAAGTGATGTCAAATGTACCGTTGTTCTTTAGCAACAAAAGGTCGTTTTTCATTTCTATTTTCTTGTATCTCCACACACACTCACTCACATGAAATTGTTATAACTGAGCTAGCTGGTGAGTAACCCGTAGATATCACCTTTGCTCAAATGTCTGGCCCTAAATAACACTTTTAAGATTATCTCACTGTGGTCAGCAGAAAGCACATGTTTAAGATTATCACCTCAGTGTTCCCTGTACTCTCTGAAGCATAATCACCTGGTGTGTTTATAAAAATACAAATTATCAAGGCACTCTATAAATACAGAACCAGAATCACTGGGGCCAGGGAATCTGCATGTTTTGTAAGCTCCACAGGCCATTTTTAAGCACACTGAATGATGAAAACTACAGCCTCTGTATGAGTCATGCCTTGAAATTTTTTTGCGTGTCACACTCAGCTGTCTTGTTTATTTTTTTATATGGACTGTATTTTGCCAGGCCCACATGAGCATATATTAGGCACTTCAAGTGTGTGTTGAATAAATGTTCATTTGTCTTTCTACTCCTAAGTACTCTGTATTTCAACTTTTCAGAGATGTTTCTTAAGTTGAAGTCATAGCCGAGTAGGAAAGAGAGCAATTACTGGTGTGTGTGTGAAATACTGCTAATCCACCAGGCCATATATCATTTGAAGATGCACACACTTCCTGCCCCATTCAATTTCCCTCCTCAAATGACAGCCACAGAAGGAAAAACGTTCTTTCAGGATTCTAAGACTATTAAGAGGAATCCAGGTTCCTCTGAGTCTTTAAATAATTCTATATGGCCAAGAAAAACTTGATAATTCCTATATTTTTCAAGATGACAGGTAGCCCTCAATGAGGAAAATGGTCCCAATTCCTGTGTATTTATCAAGAACGTATAAGAGCCAATTTGTCCTAAAAGACATTTTTTGAACTTTTATATCTTACTTGATGAACTAAACATAATAAAACACAGAGTACTATAAAGTTTTACTTAATGACCAAAAATACTGAGTACTGAAAAATTTAAAAGCACATGAAGGAATGGAATGACTTAACACACTCCCCAAGTAGGGTAAAAAAAAAAAAAAAAGACATTGATTAAATGATGATGTGTAGTTAGTTGAACTATACTTGGCAAGGGAGTAAATACAGGTTTTGGTATCTGAACAAATGTACTTTATAAGATTATCCATCGTTCATCATTTGGGCTAAGACCTAAAATTAAATAAATGTTTGTGATCTACCATTTCTTAATGTGCCTCCTATGAGATCAGCAGTCGATGAATCCTGCAAGGTCAAGACCATGGCATTTACTGTGGTTTCTGGTTCTCAGCACCACCTGCTTGATATCCACCACATTCTCTAAGGATAATAAAATAGAAGAACAGGGAAGAAAAACATCTCTCTTGAATGGGATCTTTCTCTTGGAAGTCCTCCTCAGTGTGGGGATTCTGGAGGCATTTCTCCCCCTGTCATTCAGCCCCTTTGAAAGCATCTTTCCTCTTCTGCTCTTTAATTTCCCGTCTTATCACAATTATCAGTTCCTTCTCCTACAATTCACCTTGAAAATGGTTCTAGCCAAGCACAGTTGCACTGCATATTTTTCCTTATTATATTCCAATCTGTTCTTTTCTAAGCTTTGCTTATTAATTTGATGCTAATTCCATAACTTATATTTATTATTATTTAGAGCACTTTCACATCCAAAGACACCTGCCTAAGAAAATCAGCCCTTCTGGAGTTCCTATCATATTATTGCAGCTAATAACACTGCTTTCTGAATACACTAGTAACAGGAATGATGTTAAGTGGTATGATTTTCTTAATGTCCTCTGTTCTTTAACAAGCACGTCTATCACAGTTTAACCTACGGGGGCATTTGAAATAAAAAGTATTAGGCCATTTCCACCATGGAGAATACAGGCTAAGGCACAGCTTTCAGGCCTCACTCCTATACCCTTGGTGTACACAGCCTGGAAAATTCAACAGCTTTTCATTCAGGGCCCCACTGACAAATAGTGAGCAATGGTATTTCAGCTTTGCCACATTTTCCCTCATATCCTTATCAGGAAATGTCAATTCCTACCATCAGTTCAGCCAAAATCAAGACAGGTTTCCAGCTACATAACAGCCAGTTTTTTAATATTAAGTCTCTAGAAGCAGATTTGGGGGATTCTCTTCCAGATGTCACCAGCATGTAAGGGTCAAAGAAGTTAAGAACACCTTCAACAATGAGGTATCCCTGTTACCCAGAATATCTATCTCAAGCATACCGTGAGGAAAGAATTAGAGGACAATTAATAGGGGCTCCAAGAGGAACACTTGGCCCAGTGCTCTTTCTTAGCAAGGGTCTCAAAGCTAGACTCCCAGCTTTCTTTCAAAGTCACAGAAGTGTTAACTTGTTGAATGTTAAACCATACTACAATTTTTGTGACCTGGTTTGGCAATTTTTTCTAAAATTACTGAAGCCCTGAAAAAAGTATGTGGGCTAGGCCTCTCTTGATATCTGTTAGTCCTCAATTCATTCCAAAATTGTTTCTTGCAATGATGCCACTTGGGAAGATTCTCTGTTGCACTGAGCACACAGACCATCTTCTTATTGTAAAGTACTAATCTAGAATTATTAGCCTTGGGCAAAATATTGAGGGTGGCAAAAGTTTTCACTGATTCGTCTCAGCCTTTGCATTTTTTTCTGTCTTATTGACCCATTCCTTCTCCTTTTGCTCTCTGACCCATTAAAAAAATAACGACTTCAGTCTCTGACCCTGTGTTTAAACAAGGATCTGACAACAGCTTTTGCATTTTCATCAATTTAATTACATGTGTTGCTAACACCAGAGAATGTGCATTAAGGTTCTATTTCTAGTTGATGAAGAGGTTTGTTTCATTCTTATAAAAAAAAAAGTAGAGGAAAGTATGAAATAGGCTGTCAACACACACAAATTAGAACAGCAGATATCAAGATGCAGGACGACTGGCCTAAGATTTGTTGGTCTTTGATCACAAGCCAATATGAAAGTACATGCATTGATGAGCAAAGTGCGTATTCAGAGAAACCAAGTGGCTTTTCAGATATTGTGTTCTCGAGTGAAGTATAGGGAACTCTGGGTTCCTGTAGGTAAGCTGTAGGTAAGCTATGAACTACAGCGATAAAAACCCAGCAAGTAACTGGTGCATAAAAGGAGGTAAGAAACATGAAAGGAATCAATGCAGAGCACTCCTGGGTGCAAACCTAGTATAACCACAGCTATTTTATTTCCACCTTTTTCCCCATGTTTCACCATTGAAAAGCATAATACTGTCCTTTAAAGCAAAGATATGAACCTGTAGAAATTTCACAAATACCTGTTCCATGTAGAGTGGCCAAAAAACAAAAACACAAAAATAAAAAAACCTTGTTTTAGAAGCAGATAAACCCTCTGTTTCCTACATGGTTGTTTGTACCAGCGGGGACTAGACCCAGCTGCTGACATAGACCTGATTTTTTTACTTAGATACTAATTAAGAAGGACTTTGGACAAAGCTTCACCTGGAGTAAACTTCACCCTGAACAACTCATAGAGATGTGATGCAGGAGAACTCACATTAATTTATGAAGCATCTATTTTGTGTCAGGCTCTGTGCTACATGTTTTATGTGTGGTCTTATTGCATAGCCCTGCTGTTAGGTTTTAGTCTAAATATTTTACAGCAACACTAAGGTTTGCAGAGTTAAGGTAACGCATCCCTGGGCTCACCAAACATTCTGATTATCGAGAGTACTTTGAGGAGAATAGAGCATGTGCATATAAGAAACACCATTCATGGGGAAATTATTCTAATGAAATATTTTAGTGCCTAGGTTATGGACTATATTAACAACATTGTAGAGATTAACTAACCAATGAATTGAAACTACGTTCCAACTATAAACTTAGAAAAACCTAACGCATTATGTTATAAAGGCCACCCAAGTCTCTCTATCTCCTTAATCCATACCCTTTCTGCTTTTAGATTATCCACCTTTAAGGGTAAGTTCTATGTCCACCTTAACTTCCTATCTCTAGGGCATTTAGCTTGCAAATTATCCTCTGGAAGAACAGTTGATTTATGCCCAGTGATGAACTGTGTCTGACTGGGGAAATTAATAAATGAACTGTGGCAATCTATGGTCAGCCCAAACCAAGATTAGACAAAATCTGTTAGAATTTTATTTTAAAAATTGCACTATTCCTAGATAGAAATATAGTACAGGCAGAATTTGCTATTAAGTGTTATATTCCATACCCTAAAAGAAGAACAGATTTGAATGTCTGTAAAATCTTTAAACCTTTCTCACATGTATTGCTATTAGACTGATGCCTTATACATGAAGTTAAGTTAGCAAGTCTGTCTCATTCTTACTCAGCTGGGCCTATGAGCAAATCTGAATGCCGTGTGGTTTTAAATATATCTCATTAACAAATATTCCCTTATCAGGTAAAAATTTTTCTTCAAAATCATCTATAATAGTGCATAATACTTTCATCATGTGAACATACATAATTCTGGCCCAGTTTTAATTAAAAGATAAGCCTGATTTATAATTACCAGTATATTTTGATACCAATAATTAGCTCATGAAATCTTTAATAGGAGTTCCATAGAGCAGATTAAACAAGGCTACGGCTATCTTTATAACAGTACTACTGTACTTGGAAATCTCTTCTTCATAGATCAGATAAAGGTAAACTTTAGCCCAATTTAGTTTAAATTATTCCCTCATTTATAATTAGTCAATCTACATTCAAGAGGTTGTATGCTGGCATCACAATGCTATTTTTCTTTATACAGCTTGCTCCAACTGAATTATTTTTCACCACATCATTTGAAGTTTCCTCTCCCCTCCAGGAAATTCCTGGTCACAATGCCAACAAAATTTTGCTCACCACTTGTGCCATGACGTCCTCCTGGATGCCCGGCACTCTAGCAAAGGCCAGAGACGGGAGAAAGGGATTGAGGGAGGATGTGTTCTCTTGGCTGTCCTAACCAAAGCATATGAACCTTATGCCACTCACTCCACCAAGAAATTTCTGGGAAATTTCTGGAGAGACTAGCATTAATGAAACTGGGAAACACAAAATCACCTGAGGGAGAAAACTGTAACAAAATTGATTTTTTTTAACCCTAAGGCCTATTTTTTAAAAACAATGATACTTTTTATAAAAGAAAAAACTCTTATATATTACAGACAAGTATGAAGCAAAATTTAAAAGCTCCTCTCCCTGTTTATCCACTACCCAAAGCTGGCTTCTCCTAATTTTGTTATTTCTTCAGACATTTTCCAAGAGCATATGATTATATACAGGCATGTTTTACAGCACGAAAAGGAATATACTTCCTGTGTTATTCTACAATACTCTCCTCTTGGAGCACCAAGATGTGTACACACATTTATATATATTAATGGGTTTAAAGTTAACCAATATTCAATCATAGCTCTGTGTCACAATTTAACATTTCTCTTATAAGGAACATTTAGGTGATTTCCATTTATTCTTTTATAAGCAACTGCAATAAACATCCTGGTACACCTTCCTTTGGACACATGCAGAAGTATACTTACACAGTATGTTTCTAGAAGGGGAAGTGCTAAATAAAAATTTGCACAACTTGAATTTTAGTGGAAAACATCAAAGCCAATGCCAGTTTACCCTCCTGGCAGCAATCAGCATCTTAATCTTTTCCACCCTGATTAGGAAAAGGGACATTTTAAATTAAAAACATCATATTGACACGGCAGCAGTGCTCATTTAAAGAGCTGACATGCAGAGGCTGACCATGTCCCTAGATGGGTTTTTATCACTGTAATCACAGTGTACCAGCAATTTTATATTCTTCCCTTCTTGTTTAATCTACTGGATGATCCTCTGAGTGCTACCATGTGATATTTATGATTACAATGGTGCACAGGAGAAACACTAAGTTGTACAGTTTGAAGAGCCCAGAGAGACAGGGTTTCAGAGTAGCCTAGAGCTGGGGAGAAATTCTATGCCTCCCCGACAACCACAGAATGGCTCTGGGCAGACCTCTGAGAACCCCCACCAACACTCCGGGACCCACAACCCGGAGCTCCCAGGCTTCCTCAGCTGCACATGCACCGAAATAGCACAAGGCTACTGCCGATGAACAAGTCACTCAGAGTCTCTATGCTTTGCTTCTTTCTCCTGTAAAATGTAGATAATGATACTTCTCTCTTAAAATTGCTGTAAAAATTTAATGATGCACGTCAAATAATAGGCACAGTGCTTGGCACACAAGTGTGTAAAATTGATGTGTTTATATTACTGTGCTTTTTTTGAGAAAATGTCCATCAAGGAAAAAAAGGGACCTGTGTCACAAATTCAAGAAAGGAAGAGACTGACTGTCTTCCTCCTTAAGCCTTGAACATGTTTTCCCCAGAACTGGGTTTAAAGCAATCTGTGCCATTTCAGTATGCATGCTCCTGAAAGTCAGTCAGTGACAGTCTCTCTGGTGTCCAGGATTTCTGGGATAAAGGTCAGCCAGTCCCCAAATGTCACACCAGTGTTCCTAAAATCCTATGTTAGATCATCACTCTGCTTTAGAAGTATAGTTTTCCTGTGCTTAATGAGCAATGTATTCGACTTTTTGTTTCAGATATAGAGGGCTGGACTCTTCCTCCAACAGCATATATGGTACATTTATGTAAAACCCATAAGACTAACATCCTCGCTTTATCTGCTATATAGTAAAATTCATCTCCTTCTTTTCCCTATGAAAATTTCCATCTCCAGCATAAGCTAGGTACCATAAGAAACTGTCTTGAGAAATGAGAAATAACAGCTTATTGCTCTCTCAAATTTTATCATCATCTCCCCAGAAAGAGAGAAAAAGCTATTTTTGAGCAGAGGATTAATGTACATCAGTTCATATGAAAACCTGTTGTTCCTGCCACAGTAGTCAAGACAGGAACGTAACTTTGAGTCCACCTGAGTATATGTTGTTTTAAACAAAATTACCCATGTGTTGCATAGTGGTTAGTGGTTACTAATGCACATGCACATATACAAACCCTCAGACTGTCGTCTGTATGATTCACTTCTTGGATATACTAATTCCTCAGTCCCAGAGATGAGATTATTTGCATTTTGGAACGATCTCAACTTTCCTGCGGTCATCTCATCTCCCAAGCTGCACTCTACCTGGCCTCCCTGTGGCCTCGACAGCGCCCACTTTTTCATGTCTCTGTACTTGTGACCAAGCTGCCCCTGCTTCCTAGAAAAAGTTTCTCCTCTCCACCCAACCACTCATTTATCAAACTCCCAGCCATCCTTCAAGGCCCAACTCAAATGTCTCTTACATTCCTTGGCACTCATTTCTCCCTCCCTTCATCTACAAAATGCTGTATGTCTCAAGTTCGCTCTTGCCACATATATCTTATCTGTGTATCTCCTCCCCTCCATAGAGTTTCTCTATCTCATAGGAATATATACCAATGGTGGCTTTTTAAATCCTTTATCTTCAAGACTTTACCTATGAACAGACATAGTTTCCACTCACATGCACTATTCTTATAAAAATTCATCTGCACCAACAGTAATTCAAAAAGAATTTGCAAAATTAGAAGACTTAATTTTTCATCCTAGTTGATTTTAGTGTCATTTTTATACATTTTAAGCTACGAATTGATTTCCCCAATGCTATCAGAGATATAAGGATCTGAAACACCAAATCATTTGTCTTTTGTCTTGACCTTCGTATTAAAAGTATATGGGCTTGCTTATGTTGCAGTTTAGTACACAAGGCATGAGCATTACCAGATCCATGTCATTTTGCACAATTGGTCAACATAAACAAGGCTGCAGTGGTACTAACATCTCTGCTTTGGCATCCACAAGTACCTAACATGTTGAGCAAAGCGGCTCATCCCATCCTGCCCCTAAACTTCCACAAATGCCTGAGTATTGAGCATCCAATTAATACCTTCTCAATACTCAGATATTAGCAGATATCAATTAAAGTGCTCCAATTTATATCCAAGTTATCATATGAAAGTTCTTGCCACAGAGGCTTAGTCCAATTAACTCTTAGTCCAAAGACAACAATCTTTTCACATTTGGTAATTTTTTTTTGATTTATGAAATATCTGAAAGTGTACAAATCTTCCAGACAGCTGAGACCCCTCTACAAGGAGGGATGGGTAGGATAATGAGAGGTGGGGCAAAGGGAGTTTTTAATTTTGCAGACACTTTATAAACTCCTGGAGATAAATTTATGACATGCATTTCCTTAGGAAATAGAGTCTCCACACCTACCTAAGCAAAGAGAACAGCAATATCACTTACTCCACGATGTCAAGTTTTAATAGCTACCCAACTGGCTACTTTCTCCCCTGCTCTAGTCCACCTGTTTTATAAGCACTGTGATCACAATACTATACTGGACAGGAACTTTTAAGAACTTTCTATGACTTACAGAAAATGCCCAATTCCCAGACCACCATTGAAAACCATTCACAGATCGTCTCCCAACCAGGCAACCTGGTTAAATCTATTTCACTAAATGTAAGCTCCAGTCAGGGAAGAGCAACTTCCATTTCCTAAGCATTTACTACATATCCACCAGGCACAGTGTTTAATAGCTGAGATATATATTCTCTCATTTACTCTTTACAATGCCCTGCCACAGAGCCATTAGGTCTTAGATTTAGAAATAAGGAAGTCAATATGGTAATTTAACTTTTCTAAGGCCACACAGCTCAAAAATAATGCAGCTAGAATTTGAATACTGACCCCATACCTTCTTAACCCTAAAGCTTATTGAACAGGTCTGCAATTTCTGACTTCAACCCTTTGCCTCTACCTTCAGTGGCCAGCATGGTACTGGGTACATAATAGTCACACAGTAAACACTTTTTTGTTAAATAAACAAAACAGGATCCTGTGGGTTTTGCTTGCTTTTTGACTCTACTGATGAAGCCCACCCAATTCTTTCTTCAACCCCCTTTTCAAGTTCATGTCTCTCCATAATGCCTTCTATGACTAGCCTTCCCAGCTCACTTGTCTCTCTCAACTCACGGTCCATACTAGAAAATCACGATTAATGCCCTACTTCTTTGTAACATGTAATTGTTATCTTTTTTTTATTCATTTTTATTCATGTGGTCTCATTAATTCTTAAACTGAATGCTCTACACACTCTAACTGAATGTCTGGTCTCTAAGGATAACTGATACAGGCATTTTCTGCACCACACTGTTTTATACTTGCCTGCAATACTATGAGATCAAAAGCTATTTGTAAGCATTGCTGTTTTGACAATTTGGAGCCCTTTTCAAATATAAAATTTATTTCCTTTGTTGTGGGAAAATTATTATTTTAACTTTAACCATATTTGTTTCCTTATGAAACAACTGAACAGCATTTTTCTGAACCCATCCCACCAAGGATCAGAAAACTGAAGTGTGAATTCAGCCTCTGGAAGCCTCAGTCTTTAGGTAACATTACATCTGTGAGGCACATTTCCTTTTCCTGACCTGGAATGCTGATAAGAAGTTGCCTTTAGCTGTTTCACTCCCTCACACAGAAATAAATCTAACATTCCAATAGGCTTGTTACGTTTTTGCCTAGCCTTTTCAGCACTGGAATAAAAAAGACAAAGAAAGAAAGAAAAATGGATCTCATATACAGAAACCTTTATTTCTAAGCTTAAGGAAGGCAGTGCCTTAAATCTTTATGTAAATACAGTGACAGCACAAATTATTGAATAAGAAATCCAAAGGGTATCACTGCAATTCTCTCCTTTTTATAGCATTATTAATATTCTCTTCTTCCAAATCCAGGCTTCTGAGGAAGTGGGGGAAAAGTAAGGTGTGAAGTTGTGCTCTCTGAAAACATTTGGCAATTTAAGGCCCAAGCTTAAGTAAATAGAAATTCCTTTGAAGGAATTTATAACAGGTGTGTGTGTGTGTAACTTTAGCTTTAAGTTACTTTTAAGGAGGTAATATAAATGATTATTTAATAATAACCACTTATGGCACTAGACACACGTCTCCACAGGTGAGAAAATATTATTTTGGACTTTATCATGAAGCTACTACATGTGCCAAAGTCCCCCTTTATCTCCATTTCCACCATAACAATGTAGCATTACCTTCCTTTCTTTTTTCCTATGAGGTCATTAATTTTCTTTCCCTCTCTGCTCTGCTTCTCAATCCATGTTTAAAGTTTTCCACCTCCTGGACACCACAGAAAATACCTGGAAAAAGTCATCAGTACCCTTCTTGGACTCCACTTAATATTGATGCTGTTGTCCATCCTTTTAACTCATGGCTTCACCCTCTCCTGCCTATTCAGCTAAGATCTCTTCTCAAGCTGAGTTTCTTTACTGGATTCATTGACTAATCTCTCATTTCTCATCCTCCTCCTCTTCTACCAGTGCTTCCTAAAACATCTATTCCCCTCCATTAATTTCAAACGACACAATTTTCCTAATTACCCCTTTTGTCTCCAATCCTCAGCATCCTATTAATCTCTAAAACTGAAATGTAAATGATTAAATCTGTCCACAAAATATATCATCTCAAACTACGTCCAAAACTAAAATAGTCCATTTTTACTCTCCAGACATCTTTTTATTCTCTTATGTTCCTCAAATCAGTGGATGGTGGTGTTACCCACTGGGTAATTCAATTAAGAAATGTAAAATGCAGAAAGGTAGTGTGGATTTTGGAAAATATGCCACTGATAAGTGATTTGATATTGAGAAGTCAATATGTAACTGGAGTTTCATTTCTTTATCATTAGCAAGACCCTGTTAATGGTCCTGTGTTTCCCACTCAGTACTTGTTGAAGGACCAATTCATAAGCAGTGTACGACCGTACCACAAAACTTAAAGTAAAAATAAATCCTTATACACACATGCACACAAATTTGAAAATAAAGAACATTTCACAAGTATAGGTGATACTGAAATTGTTTTACCTTGCTAAGAGGGATGACGCTGTTTGCAATTTTTGTGATTGGGTATTGTGATGGTTAGCTTGATTAGGCATTCTCCCCCCGCCACCACCTTGTTTTTACTAAATTAGTAAACTGAATTTACAATTACAGGTCACCGGCATTTTTCATTAAGTGTTTATTGGCTCTAACAGTTCAGGATTTCTCTTGGGAAGGTGGTAAAAGTGTTCCATGTGTGGGATGAAGATTGAAATAGTTATATGGTGACCAAGAGGATTGACTGTGATAGAGACCGCATAGTTACTACATCCTGTTTCTCTCCTTCCTTGGCACACAGATATACTATGTTTCCCAGCCTTCCTTAAGTTATCCTATGGCCCTGTCACTGAATTCTAGCCAACAGAAGAGGCAAAAGAATGCATTCTACTTCCAGACCTGGTCAGTCGATGAAAACTTCCCACAGGGACTTGCTTATAGAGGGAATATGCCTCCCAAGGTGAGCCTAGGCATCACAGACTAATGACAGTGACATTACAAGACAGAAAGAGCCTGGCCCTGAATTACTTCTCATAGGAGAGCCACCAAACCAGGAACACGGCCACTGAACTCTGGCACAGGTCAGAGAGAAACCACTGTGTTAAACCGCTGCAACAACAAGCTTTATCTTAACTAACATACATGCATTAGAAAATATTTTTACCATATACAACTGATCCCACTACAATATTAAAAATATACTCTGTTGGAAGTGTAAAGTTATTTGGAAGAAAAAAAAACATTCGGTTTCAATTCAGCTAGACTTACTTGAAAAGGGATAATTTGCCAAAATGTATACAACAAAAAAATAACACAGATAATCTCCCTGAGCGAATTTCTGTGTTGGAAACTCATTAAGGATCAGTGGCATGTATAATATTACACTTATGAATATTGACACTTCATCTCTCATTTCATTAACTAAAAAGGAGTAATTTAGAATAGGCAGGGACCATTACCTTTAAGAATACTGTAAAAGATACATATTTTTTTAACTATCCCAAAATCATGTTTTGCTCTTATTTGCTCTATTCATGGTATATTTATTTGGCGTCCAACTTCTTGATTTCAACTGTTTAATTTGATTTTTCTTCTTTTCTTATGCCTTATTTCAGGTAATAGTAAAATAACAGAAAACCAGAATAAACTATCCATATTCCTATCCCCATATTTTTAAATCTCTGTCACCCTTTGGTCCTTGTTCACGTACATAATCAGTGTTTTCATTTCTACCATAATATCACAGATGGAGTTATGTAGTCTACATTTTCTGTTACTAAATCTCATGTCTATTTCACCACAGTCCCCCCCTTCTCCCCTATAGACTGACCTATCCTGATGCTGTCATTTCACCCCAAACTTCACCCCCAATCTTCTTCCAGTCTCTGGTTTCCTGACAGCTGGCAATAAACTCCTGTGAACCCAAATAAATATTGGCTCCACTAACAGTTTTTCTTTAAATGTTATATAGCAATACTTATAAGACTTCTATATATTTCCAAAACCTAAGATATGAACAGGAAATTAAACCATTGTTCCTGCAAACAGGTGCAGCTATACAGCACTCTTTGCTATAAAGCAGATGGATTATAAATTAGGTCTTTATGCATACCTCACAAGATAATGCAATTATTTACAGTTATTTACAGTTTCACAGGACCTTGTTACAGAGTTCTCTGGCTTTATAGGTAGATACAGAGATCTCAGGTCATCATTTTTAATACTTTCTTTGTTTCTTTTTGCTTTGTTCTTACTCTGAGCATCTTCCCAGGTATCGAGTGACAGGTATATATATATAAGCCTCATGTGAAAGACCGGTGGGCCCAGGTACTCAGCTGAACAACGCAGGATTGTATGTCAAAAAGTAAGCTTCAGTATTCTTGGTTTACTTCAGTGAAGAGTCGTTTTTAAAAGCTCAAACTATGCAACCATACCACTCAGGTGTGAATGCCAACCGTGCCCCCTACAAGGCCCTTTACCCTTTATACCCTCATCAGTGATATGAATTTAATAATACAGCAAACCTGCAGATGTGTTACGAGGCTTAAACAAGAAAATTATGTAAATATCTCAAATTAGTGTTTAATACATAGCTGGTATTAGAAAAAAGTTCTCTAAGTCCGGATGTTAAAAATGTTGAATAATCCAATTTGCTGCTGTAAGAATATGCACAAATTGGTGATACCAATAGTATGCCCATTGCACTGACTATGAAAACAGTTATCAGTTATTTAAAGCCAGGTTGCAAACTGGTGGCCTGCAGGTTGGCCCCCAAACTTGTTTGATTTGGCCAGCATAAATATATAACTGGTTCTGCTTCTCTAGTTGACACTGACTGACACATACTCTCTGAGGAAAGCATAGATCAAGAGAAGCATAGCAGCTTTGGATCAGGACAGCTGTTTAGAATGCTGGCTTCTCCACTTAACAATGTCATGCTGGTGCACTTATTAACGTTTCTCAGCTTCATTCTCCCTTATCTGCAAATCTGGAAAATATACCCTCACAGGACCATTGTGGTTGGCTCATAACGCATCTTCAATATTACTGTTATTTACCCCAACATGCCCCCCTTTTAACATATCTCAGTAACTTCTAGACAAATCCACTATGCTTAATTTCAAATCAAAACACAATAGACATAAGTTTCAGTCTATTTTTAACTGCTCACATGTTTATTCATCCAAAATTATATTTTGGAGGATGAATGGGGACAAGGTAAAATTGGATATGAATGATTTTAGAAAGACAGAATAACCCCAGAGACAATTTGTTTGGCTTGAAATCCCAGCTCTGCTCTACTAGACTAGCTGTGTGATCCTTGGCATTTGCTTGACCTCTCTGTGTCTGTTTCCTCATGTGCAGAACAGCAATCATGATTACATTACATTTATCTCCTAGGGCTGTTCTGAGGATTAAATGGGGTAACATACCTATGGTACTATGGACAATGTCCAGCACAGTGTGAGAAGCTATATACAAGATTTGTCTGTCATCAACCACCATCATCTTAAATACCAATTCAGTGCCACATACAGCAATAGAATTGTTAGTAATCCTATTTCAAAGACTTGAGTGTAAAAGGAAGGAAATGATTGCTTCCATGAAAATAGGTACTGGTCTTTATTTTTAAAGCTTTAAAAAAAGAAGCTATTCATTGAGCTGAAAATCAATTTAATGTGTTCTCTGCAAACTTGCTCAAGTCTTATGAGTGCCCGTGCCTAGCTGTACTTCTTTTTCCCAATGTGACACAGAATGGTTGGGGAGGAATGGGGCTGACAGAGGCTAAAGGAAAAGAAGTGGTGCCCATGCCAATTTTGTTGGGCAAACAATTTTTAAAACAAAATTATATGGATTAAAGATGGCAGCATGAGAGGTAAGACAGAGGCTTCCCCCTAAAACAGCATATAAAAGGAAAATATAATTAATACAACTAATCCTGAAACAGCAACAGGAAAGAGGACTGCGCCAAACTTCATACACCTGGAGAAAAGAATAAACCTTACGGAACAGGGTAACATACCAAAGCTGTGGCCTGGCGGGACCCAAGTTCTTCTCCCACCACAGCTCACCAGTGGGAGGAAGAGAAACGGAGCAGGGAGGGAGTGGACACCTGGGACTGCTGAATGAATACCTAACTCCAGAGATCTTATCTGGGAGCACAAACCTACTTTTCATGGTGCTTTCATGGTACGCTCATGATTAGGGGGTTGAAAAGCTAAGACAGGCAGAATATCTGGAGAGACTGAGATTCCAGCAGCTTGTGGAAAGCAGAGATCCATATCCGGTTAATCTGGAACAAAAGAAAGGAAGGCAGTCCGAGATATTTCCTAACAGCAAGAGGGCTGCTAAAGGGGCAAGGATTGCATAGAGCTTACTGTTCAGGAGCAAGGAAAGGTAGACAAAATTATCCGGGTGCACTCTTCCCAGCAGGTTGGAGCAACTTCCACAATCTTCAGATGCCCCAGCTCCCTGGCTGGATAAACAGGTCCAAGGCCCCCTCAGTGATATGCAGCCTACTGCACCTTTCTCACAGCAAGCCCCACCAGCAAACCCTACCCTGGCAGAAGGCCAGCCAGAGGGAAGCCCTGTCTATAACAACTACAAAAGCAAAGCACAGAGGCTTATACCTGTGTGCTCAGCCTACTGCTACTGGCAGTGGAGACAGGCATAGCAGCCGGGAAGCAGGAAAGAGCTCTTTCATTCCCACAACCACGACCACCGCTCCCCTGAAACCCTCGACATTGCCTATGGGGCTAAGCAGCTCCAGAGAGTAGAGATTATCGGCACTAGAGGGCGCCATATACAAATATGAAACGCCAAAGGAACCTGGTTCAAAGTAAAATTATGAATACAACCCCTAAGAAAGATTCAAATAAAATGGACTTCATGAATCTTTCTGAAAGGGATTTCAAAATAAAAATCATTAACGTGCTCATGGAGGTACAGAAAACTATTCAAGAATTTAGGAATGAATTCCAGTCAGAGATCCAATCATTACAGAACACAATATCAGAAATGAAACATGCAATGGAAAGTTTTAAAAGCAGATAAGATAGGGTACAGGAGACAATAAATGAAACAGAAATTAGAGAACAGGAATACAAAGAAGCTGAGGCACAGAGAGAAAAAGGATCTCTAAGAATGAAAGAATATTGAGAGAACTGTGTGACTAATCCAAATGGAACAATGTTCACATTATAGGAGTACCAGAAAAAGAAGAGAGAGAAAAAGGGATAGAAAGTGTCATTGAGGAGGTAATTGCTGAAAACTTCCCCAATCTGGGGACGGAGATAGTCTCTCAGGCTATGGAGGTGCACAGATCTCCCAACACAAGGGACCCAAGGAAGACAACACCAAGACACATAGTAATTGAAGTGGCAAAGATCAAGGATAAGGACAGACTATTAAAAGCAGCCAGAGAGAGAAATGAGATCACATACAAAGGAAAGCCCATCAGGCTATCATCAGACATCTCAGCAGAAACCTTACAGGCCAGAAGGGAGTGGCATGATGTATTTAATGCAATGAAGCAGAAGGGCCTTGAACCAAGAATACCTTATCTGGCAAGATTATCATTTAAATTTGAAGGAGGGATTAAACAATTTCCAGATAAGCAAAAGCTGAGAGAATTTACCTCCCACAAACCATATCTACACTGTATTTTGGAGGGACTACTGTAGATGGAAGTATTCCAAAAGTTTAATAGCTGTTACCAGAGGTAATAAAACCACAGTAAACAAAGTAGAACAGTAAATTACTAAAAAAATGCAAAATTAAATCAACTATCCCCAAACCCAATCAAGGGATACACAAAGAGTACAGAATATGATACCTAATGTAAAAAGAATGGAGGAGGAGAATAAAAGAACCTTTAGATTGTATTTGTAATAGCATATTAAGTGAGTTAAGACTCTTAGATAGTAAGGAAGTTAACTGTGAATCTTTGGTAACCACGAATCTAAAGCCTGCAATGGCAATAAGTACATACCAATCGATAATCACCCTAAATGTAAATTGTCTATGGTCTGAATGCACCAATCAAAAGACAGAGAGTCATTGAATGGATAAAAAAACAAGACCCATCTATATGCTGTCTACAAGAGACCCACTTTAAACCCAAAGACATACACAGACTAAGAGTGAAGGGATGGAAAAAGATATTTCATGCAACTAATAGGGAGAAAAAAGCAGGAGTTACAGTACGTGTATCAGACAAAATAGACTTCAAAACAAGAAAGTCACAAGAGACAAAGAAGGACATTACATAATAATAAAGGGGTCAATACAACAAGAAGATATAACAATTATAAATACCTACACACCCAACACAGGAGCACCTACATATGTGAAACAAATACTAACAGAATTAAAAGGGGAAATAGAATGCAATGCATTCATTCTGGGAGACTTCAACACTCTACCCACTCCAAAGGACAGGTCAACCAGACAGAAAATAAGTAAGACAGAAGCACTGAACAACACATTAGAACAGATGGACCTAACAGACATCTATAGAACCCTACACCCAAAAGCAGCAGGATACATTCTTCTCAAGTGGACAAGGAACATTTTCAAAAATAGACCGTATATAAGGCCACAAAAAGAGCCTTGGTAAATTCAAGAAGACTGAAATTGTACCAACCAGTTTCTCAGACCACAAAGGTATGAAACTAGAAATAAATTATGCAAAGAAAATGAAAAATCCCACAAACAAATGGAATCTTCACAACATGCTCCTAAATAACCAATGGACCAATGACCAAATAAAAACAGAGATCAAGCAATATATGGAGACAAATGACAACAATAATTCAACACTGCAAAATCTATGGGACGCAGTGAAGGCCGTGCTAAGAGGAAAGTATACTGCAATACAGGCCCACCTCAGGAAAGAAGAACAATCCCGTATGAACAATCTAAACTCACAATTAACAAAACTAGAAAAAGAACAAATGAGGCCCAAACTCAGTCAAAGGAGGGAGAGTATAAAGATTAGAACAGGAATAAATAAAATTGAGAAGAATAAAAAAATAGAATCAATAAAACCAAGAGCTGTTTCTTGGAGAAAATAAACATAATAGATAAAGCCCTAGCCAGACTTACCAAGAAAAAAAGAGAGTCTACACACATAAAAAGAATCAGAAATGAGAAAGGAAAAATCACTATGGATACCACAGAAATACAAAGAATTATGAGAGAATACTATGAAAAATTACATGCTAACAACCTGGATAACCTAGAAGAAATGGACAACTTTCAAGAAAAATACAACCTTCCAAGGCTGACCCAGAAAGAAACAGAAAATCTGAACAGACCAGCTACCAGCAATGAAATTGAATTGGTAATCAAAAAACTACCTAAGAACAAAACTCCTGGACCAGATGGCTTCACCGCTGAATTTTATCAAACATTTAGTGAAGACCTAATACCCATCCTTCTTAAAGTTTTCCAAAGAGTAGAAGAAGAGGGAATATGTCCAAACTTATTCTATGAGGCCAACATCACTCTAACATCAAAACCAGGCAACGACACCACCAAAAAAGAAAATTACAGACCAATATCCCTGATGAACATAGATGCAAAAATAGTCAACAAAATATTAGCAAACTGAATAAAAATATACATAGACGCAAAATACATCAAAAAGATCATCCATTATGATCAAGTAGGATTTAATCCAGGGATGCAAGGATGGTACACCATTCGAAAATCCATCAACATCATCCACCACAGCTACAAAAAGAAGGACAAAAACCACATGATCATTTCCACAGATGCTGAAAAGGTATTTGACAAAATTCAACATCCATTCATGATAAAAACTCTCAACAAAATGGGTATGGGGGCAAGTACTTCAACATAATAAAGGCCATATATGACAAACCCATACCCAACATTATACTTAACAGTGAGAAGCTGAAAGCTTTTCCTTTAAGATCAGGAACAAGACAAGGATGTCCACTCTCCCCACTTTTATTCAACATAGTTCTGGAGGTTCTAGCCACAACAATCAGACAACACAAAGAAATAAAAGGCATCCAGATTGGTAAGGAAGAAGTTAAACTGTCCCTGTTTGCAGATAACATGATATTCTACATAAAATACCCTAAAGAATCCACTCCAAATCTACTAGACCTAATATCTGAAATCAGCAAAGTTGTGGGATACAAAATTAATGTGCAGAAATCTGTGGCATTCCTATATACTAACAATAAAGTAGCAGAAAGAGAAATCAGAAAACAATTCCATTCACAGTTGCATCAAAAAGAATAAAATACCTCAGAATAAACCTAATCGAGGAAGTGAAAGACCTATACTCTGAAAACTACAAGACACTCTTGAGAGAATTAAAGAAGATACCAATAAATGGAAACACATCCCATGCTCGTGGATAGAAAGAATTAATATTGTCAAAATGGCCATCCTGCCTAAAGCAATATACAGATTCAATGCAATTCCTATCAAAATACCAACAGCATTCTTCAATGAACTAGAAAAAATCATTCTAAAATTCATGTGGAATGACAAAAGACACCGAATAGCCAAAGCAATCCTGAGAAGGAAGAATAAGGCTTGGGGGATTATGCTCCCCAACTTCAACCTCTACTACAAAGCCACAGTAATCAAGACAATTTTGTACTGGCACAAGAACAGAACTATAGACCAATGGAATAGACTAGAGAGCACTGATATAAACCCAACCATATATTGTCAATTAATATATGATAAAGGAGCCATGGACATACAATGCAGAAATGACAGCCTCTTCAACAGCTGGTGTTGGCAAAACTGGACAGCTACATTCAAGAGAACGAAACTGGATTACTGTTTAACCCCAAAAACAAAAGTAAACTTGAAATGGATCAAAGACATGAATGTAAGTCATGAAACCATAAAACTCTTAGAAGACAACATAGGCAAAAATCTCCTGAATATAAGCATGAGCAACTTCTTCCTGAACGCATCTCCTTGAGCAAGGGAAACAAAAGCAAAAATGAACACATGGGACTACATCAAACTAAAAAATTTCTGTATGGCAAAGGACACCATCAACAGAACAAAAAGGCACCCTACATTATGGGAGAATATATTTGTAAATGACATATCCGACAAGGGGTTGACATCCAAAATATATAAAGAACTTACACGTCTCAACACCCAAAATGCAAATAACCTGATTAAAAAATGGGCAATGGATATGAAGAGACAATTCTCCAAACAGACACATGAAAAGATGCTCCACATCACTAATCATCACGGAAATGCAAATTATAATCACAATGAGACATCACCTCACACCAGTAAGGGTGGCCAGCATCCAAAAGACTAAGAACAACAAATGCGGGTGAGGATGCAGAGAAAGGGGGACCTTCCTACACTGCTGGTGGGAATGTAAGCTAGTTCAACCATTGTGGAAAGCCATATGGAGGTTCCTCAAGAAACTAAAAATAGAAATACCATTTGGCCCGGGAATCCCACTCCTTGGAATTTACCCAAAGAATACAACTTCTCAGATTCAAAAAGACATATGCACCCCTATGTTTAATGTCACACTATTTACAATAGCCAAGATATGGAAGCAATCTAAGTGTCCATCAGTAGATGAATGGATAAAGAAGATGTGGCACATATACACAATGGAATACTTTTCAGCCATAAGAAAGAAACAAATCCTACCATTTGCAACAACATGGATGGAGTTGGAGGATACTATGCTCAGTGAAATAAGCCAAGCAGAGAAAGACAAGTACCAAATGATTTCCCTCATTTGTGGAGTATAACAATGAAGCAAAACTGAAGGAATAAAATAGCAGCAGACTCACAGACTCCAAAAAGGGACTAGTGTTTGCCAAGGTGAGGGGTGTGGGAAGGCAGGTTGGGAGAGAGGGAGAAGGGGATTGAGGGGTATTACGTTTAGTCCACACAGTGTTGGGGGTCTTGGGGAAACAGTGTAGCACAGAGAAGGCAAACAGTGAATCTGTGGCATCTTGGTACACTGATGGACAGTGACTGCATTGGGGTATCAGTGGGGACTTGATAATATGGGTAAATGTAGTAACCACATTGTTTTTTCATGTGAAATCTTCATAAGTGTGTATATCAATAATACCTTAATAAAAAATAAAAATAAAAATAAATTACATGTAATGGTATGTGAAGTTAAAACACATTAGCTGTTGTTTGAGGATTGAGACAAAATAAAAGCAACATTTACTAATTATGCACCACCTTAAAAAATACACTGATACATTTTTAATTATATACTATATAGTCAGAAAGTTATTACTTACTCTTCCCAAATTTACACATGGTATAGTGGTAAAAATGATTCATTCACAGTAATTAATGTGTCTCTCACCTAAGACTGTCATAATAATGAACAGATTGAACTATGTACAGGTAGTTACCATGAGAAATGACAGATATTCCTGTTTAAACATTATCATCACAGTAAAAAAGAAAGTGTGAAGAAGTCACCTCAGGGGAAGGAAACAAGCAAATGAAGTCTTGGCATCCATTCTAAGAACACTCTTTTGGAATTTGGAAGGAAAATCGAGTTTTAAGATGAAGAATACTAGATGGCTGGGGTAAAAAGAAAGCTTATCAAATAAAGAAAATACATGTTTTGCAAAATGCTTTACAGAACAAAATATTACATAAGGTACTAAATGGGTCCTCTAACTTTCCTCTAAAAATAATTCATGAACCCAAAGCTACTTCAGACAGCTTTCCTAGTATGTTCTTTACAGCTTTTGGAGTAGGTACAGAAGCTAAACAAGGAGAATAAGGTGAAGCCACCACTATAAGATTGAGTATTGATCTTTTAAATCCACACTATACACCTGGACACTGATTAGGAATGAAAAATATTTTTCCTTGAAATTTTATGGAACAAGGATCTGGTTTCTACTAAAAGTCCTTTTAAAAAAAATAAAAGGATTAAGACACTATAAAAATATTTAATATAATAATAGCAATTAAAGATTTAATTCCTGTGATAAATAATACCTCATAGATTTTACCTCTTTTAAGTGAAAAAATATATTGAGATTTTTTTAAAGTGTGTCCAAGGAAGTCAATTGGTCATTATTTCCCAAATTAATTTTTGGCACAAGAGATACATTGTAATATACTGTAATACACTGACTGCAGGCCAATATTCCTGTTGAAAAACATAGATACAAAAAATCCCCAACGAAATACTAGCAAACCAGTTTCAGAAATACATTAAAAGGACCATTCATTATGACCAAGTGAGATTTATTCCAGGTGTGCAAGGATGGTTCAATATCTACAAATCAATCAGTGCAATACACCACATTAACAAAAGGAGTTATAAAAGCCACACGATTACCTCCATATTTAAAGTATATACATTTGACAAAATTCAACATCCATTATGGTAAAAATTCAGAACAAATCATGTATAGAGGGAACATGCCTCAACATAATAATGACCATAATATAACAAACCCACAGCTGACATCATACTCAATAATGAGAAACTGAAAGCTTTTCCTTTAAGATCAGGAGCCTAACAAGGATAGCCACTCTCACCACTTTTATTCAACACAGTACTGGAAGTCCTAGCCATAGCAATCGGACAAGAAAAAAAAAAAGATATCCAAATTTTTAAGGAAGAAATAAAATTGTCTCTATTTGCAGATGACATGATATTATATATAGAAAACCCTGAGGACCCCACCAAGAAAACTATTAGAATAAATGAGTTCAGCAAAGTCACAGGACACACAATCAATATACAGAAATCTGTTGTATTTCTATAAACAAACAACAAATAGCAGGAAAAAAATTAAGAAATCAATCCCATTTACAATTGTATCAAAAAGAATAAAATACCTAGGGGTAACTTTAACCAAGAAGATGAAAGACCAGTATACTGAAAACTGTAAGACACTTATGAAAGAAACTGAAGAGGACATGAATAAATGGAAGTCTATTCCATGCTCATGGATAGGGTGAATTAATATTGTTAAAATGGCAATACTATCCAATGCAATCTACAGATTTAATGTAATCTCTATCAAAACACCAATGGCATTTTTCATAGAACTAGAAAAAATAATTCTAAAGTTTGTTTGGAAACACAAAAGAGCCTAATAGCCAAAAAAATCTTGAAAAAGAAGAACAAAACTGAGGATATCACATTCTCTGATTTGAAACTATACTTCAAATCTGTAGTAATTAAAATAGTATGTTAGTGCCACAAAAATAAACATGAAGATCAATCAATGCAACAGAATTGAGTCCAGAAAAAAAAATGACTTACATGGCTAATTAATATTTGACAAAGGCAAGAATATACAATAGGGGAAAGACAGTCTCTTCAATAAATGGTGTTGGGAAAAATGAACAGCTACATGCAAAAGAAACAAACTGGATCACTGTCTTTTACCATACAAAAAAAACTCAAAATCGATTAAAAACCTAAATATAAGACCTGAAACCATACGACTTTTAAAAGAAAACATAGGTGATGAACTTGAATGTCAGCATTAGCAGTATTTTATTGAATATGTCTCCTAGGCAAGGGAAACAAAGGCAAAAATGAAAAAGTGGGACTACATCAAACTAAAAGGCTTCTGCACACCAAGGAAACCATCAACAAAGTGAAAAGGCAATCTGACAAGTGAGAGAGACATTTAAAAATGACATATGCAGTAAAGGGTTTAATATCCAAAACATATAAAGAACTCATACAACTCAACACCAAAAAAAAAAAAACTAATCCAAGCAAAAAATGGGCAGATGACCTGAATAGACATTTTTCTGAAGACATACAGATGGCCAACAGACTCATGACAGGATGCTTAACATCTTTATCATCTGGGACATGCAAATCAAAACCATAATGAGATATCACCTCACACCAGTCAGAATGGCTAGTATCAAAAAGAACAAGAAAAAACATGTATTGGTGAGAATGTGAGAAAGGCCCTTGCGCATGTAGGTGTGAATGTAAATTGGTGCAGCCACTATGTAGAACAATATGGATGTTAAAATTACTTAACCTTAAAAAATTAGAAATACGATATGACCCATTCCATTTCTTGGTATTTATCTAAAGAAAACAAAATCACTAATTTGAAATGGTACATGTATCTCTGTGTTTACTGCCACATTATTTACAATAACCAAGATATGGAAGTAAACTAAGTATCCATTGAGGGATGAATGAAGAAAGATGTGGTAGATATATACAATGAAATATTGTTCAACCATAAGAAATAATGAAATCTTGCCATTTGCAACAACATGGATGGACCTAGGGCATATCATACTAAGAGAAAAAGGACAAAGACAAATACCATATGATTTCATGTATATGTGGAATCTAAAAAACAAAATAAATGAACAAACAAAACAGAAATAGACTCATAAACATAGAGAACAAACTGGTGTGGCCATGTGGGAGGATGTTGAAGACATGGGCAATAGAGGTGAAGGGGATAAAGAGGGACAAAATTAACAATTATAAAATAAGTCACAGGGATGAAAAGTACAGTATAGGGAAAACAGTCAATAATACTGTAATATCTGTGTGGTTAAAAAAAGATAAAGAGATTAATGTCAGATATCCAACACATATTTTATGATAAATACTGTACAACTTTTGGTTAATTCTTCACTAGTGGGAAATTTTGCACTTTAGAGTTTGCTACTATAAATTTTCCATACAGTGATGGATAGTGTAATCACTGAAACTCTGAATTATTGTTCAAAATGAGAATGGACTTTATTTTTAAATATGTCACTTAAATCCAGATGGGTTTTTTTAGATGTTTTCAACAGATCTTCACTGCCCTTTTGAAAAATCAATTATTAAAGAACTTAAAGAGTTGATATATGTCAAGCTTTTATTCATCAGTTCCCCAATACAGTCTTTCTTTTTTCCTTAACTGTTACAAAATTATGCTAATTCATTTTTCATGGGCATTGTTTCCTTGTTCCCAAACCCTTCCTTTCTTAGGTCTATACTTAACCACTGGAGTAATGCATCTTATAATACAGGGGTGAGGAGGGGGGAGGACAGTTGACAAAATAGGGAAGGGCCAGAATTATTTCAATTTTCTTCTTACATCTCTAGCCCTGAAAAAGAGGAAAGATATCCTGAAAAGATCTTTGTGCAGGTGTTTTGCCTAAAAAAAACAGGGCAGACAGAATACTATTGGATTTTAAGTCAATTATTTTAATTTGGCATGCCTATCTAATCAATAATTGACATTCATCTTAGCAGGAACTGACCACTGAAAACAGTGCAAAATAATACTGCTGGGGTAAAGGGAGAGGTGGGGATATAGCTTCTTGTTGCAGTTTTAAATTTTCATTTTTAACAAAACATCCACAATAATTATCAATAATTTAGGCATTAAAAAGCTTTGAAACACTGGGCAAAATGCTAGATGTTGATTTCATCCTTTACCCAAAAACTTGGAATAAAAGTCAGTAGAAAATATTCCTGCAGTGGAAGGTATGGTTGGAGGTTGGAGGGTGGACTGGAAGAATAAGTAGTTCAAATTGTTGTATGAAGGCCTAATCTGGTTTGCATTAATTAAGCGGAGGTCAGGTTCCAAAAACGAACCAAGAATTTACTTGGGTCTTTGAAGTCAATCAAAAGTAAGTACCTATTTGTAATAATGTTGCTAATGTTTACAAAATGAAATTAACATGAAATTGTCCCAAATTATCTCATCAAAATTAAGACCACTCACAGGAACAGACTTCATGGTCAAAATAATATTTCTATGACATCTGCTAAACTAGACACTATAATTCTCCCTTTTATTGTCCATTTTCCAAAGTAAAAATTGAAATGGCCGGGATATATAAACAAAAATGTAACCCTCTGTGACTTAAAAATTATTAAGTGTTATTACATACATTGGAAACCCTGGTACATCTAAAATATTTCCAGTTACAAAAATCTCAACACTTTCAGTAGCTGTCCATGAAACTATTTGTGAAAAATTTAAGTGAATACGGACATCTTAGCCCACCTAGACAATGTAAATCATGAAACTTCAGTCCTTTTAATTATTAATATGCATATCTAGAAACAGAATTCTGGGCGATGTTACAGTGGTAAACAGTAGTTAGAAAACTGAATCCTCATTTCTATTCTGCATCATGATTACCAAAACTAACTGCTTGCTTTTTAAGGAATAAGGTTGTGATTTTTCTATAAGTTTTAGGAAGTGGATGCTTGCATTTCCATATGAAGAATTTATTTTGTAAATTCTCTCAGACAAGGAAGCCAGTTCCAAAGTCATTTTATGAGTTAAAAGATCTAACCAAAGAAAAGGGATTTTCTATTGGGGTGAGGGGGAAGGAAGGCTAGAGAACTTGTTTCCGTCGAGAACCTCTTACCTTTTCTAACATGAGTATCATATCAATTGAAAAAAAAAACTTTTAAAAGTAACCTCAAGCAAAAATAGCATGAAGGAGTAGAGCCCATCTTCTGTTGCTTCCTAACATCAGCTAGATACTGTTGGTGCATGAAGAACTTCAGTGAGCTTGGCAGAATTCAAGGGAGAGGCACAGGGCACTTGCTGATGGAGAGGTAACTATCCATGGTACGGATGCAAACTACTGCCACAGGCTGAATCCAGCTCACTGTCTGTTCTGTATGGACCATTAGGAACAACAGTTTTTACATTCTAACATGGTTGAAAAGAATTAAAAGAGTATTTCATGACACATGAAAACGACATGAAATTCATATCAGTGTCCACCAATAAAGTTTTATTGGAGCGCGGCCATGCACATTTGTTCACATTGGTCTACGGCAGAATTGAGTAGCTGTGACAGAGATTGTATGGTACACAAATCCTTAAATATTTCCTACCTGGGCCTCTACAGAAAAGCTTACCAACCAATAAACTAGATATCTGATTTTATTCTTTCCTTGATTTATTATGTTTTGGGTTGGGATAAATTACTTTTAAAGATGCTTTAAAGTAGTGTCGTGAATCACAACAGTATTGTCTTTTCGACTTCACCCTTTTAAGGAAGGGATATGACAGAAGTTGAAGACATAAATTCTTAAGGCTGCTAGGAGGTGAGCGTGCTTTCAAGATATTACTAAGATCCTCAATTTTTAATTTCTGACCAGAAGGCTAAGACATGGTCCCTATTTTCCATTAGGTCTATAACTACTACTTTTATAAATAAATTATCCCATGCATTGACTTCGTGAAAGTCAAGAACACCTTTTTTTTTTCCTGGCACACCACTCACTTAAAAGAACCTGTTTGCCATGGCAGAGCCTGGTGCAGATTTGTATTCACTTTGAAAACTTAAGTATAAAGCTTCTTCAGTTGTGATCATTTTATCTGTTCTTCAAATGCTTCATTTCCTGCCTCCAGGTTTCAAAAAAAAAAAAAGTAATCTTAACTTGGGATGTGAGATTCCTTCCCACATCCTTAACTGCTGTCTCAAAACTCATAATTTCTTAGATGATACAGAAACAATTATGGAACAGTCTTTGTTGAAGAAAAATGCCTCCAACTCATTTGACTTTTATAAACAAAGTCTAAGGCAGACTGCCAGCATCCTTGGAATGAGGAGACACAGAACTGGGAAGAAAGCTTTGAGCAACAGTTACAGGAATGGAACCTGATCACAGCTTAATCAATCAGATACATCAGAACTTCCAGGGATTTCAAGAAATGTTAGGGGAAAGCAGTTTAAAAGTTTCTTGAAAAGTTGAATGTATTTTTCGTACAACCCAGCAACTCCACTCTTGGGTATCTACCCAAGAATAATGAAAATGTGCATCCAAAGACTTGTACACACATGTTCATAGCAGCATGATTTGAAGCAGCATAAAAGTAGAAACAACCCAAATGCCCCCAAACTGCTCTAGGTCCTCTAACACATAGCTATCACATTGTCCAATCTTTTCTGTATGGTGGCTCCATTCATTTTTCTCAAATTTTTGTCGGATCCCGTCACTTCTCTTTTAAACTTTTGATAGCTCCCTATTCCTGGCAGGATAAGGCCCGAACTGTTGAATGAGGTACACTACCAAAATTTCTCTACAGGTGTTATCTCCAGGTTTCATGCACCCGGATTAACGACCTACCCCTGAATATTCCACATACTTTTGTATTCCATATCTCTGCTTCTATTGATTCATCTGCCTGAAATGCCCGTCCCTATCTTATTCAACTGAAACTCATCTTTCAAGGTCAAAAGAAGTCTCTCTTCTTTGATGCCTTTGCTGAGTCCTTCCACTTTCCCAGGTAAATTGTCCTGTCATTTGGTACCCAGAGATCTCTTCACAACTGTCCTAATTCTACCATTTTTAATTTTGTAGTGACTTTAGTGTTATATATCTACACATCCCTGCCCAAGATGGGGAAAATGCCTAACTCATACGTACCACAAACGCTTGACAAAAAGTTGTGGTTCATAAAGTATTTGTTAAATGAACATCATCCCTGAACACTACTCACATTTCCCTAGAGAGCAATTAAAAAAAATTTTACTTCTTAATGTATCTTAATAAGACATTGAATTTGGCTTGCATATGGAAGAAACATTGAACAGCATTCATTTTAAAGCATGCAAATGAGCAAACAGTGAAGACAAAGATCACCGTTTCTGGGCTTCTGTTCATATGATCAAATAGGCATTCTCTGTAGCTTCATCTGTGAAGGTCTGCAAAGTTATACTGGGGGCTTAGCTTTAAAATCCACTGTTGCTCAAGATCACAAGTTTAATGTTAGGATCCATGGAATTACAGAACTCCTTAACTCCTCTTCTTCTTCAGCTAAAGAGATTCCTTCCACAGGCACTCAGAGTTTTAAAAAATTTGTTTTGAAATCATCTTAACTAAATGTCATTACTGGACCACTACCAATGGATGCACTAAATTTTCTTGACATTCTTGGGAGACAAAGTTAAGACCACTATTAAGAAATCGGCAAATTCAGGAGGCAGATTTACTTAAGTGTGAAATAAAATTGAATGAACTCTCTTAGAGTACCCGGTTCCACTTTGGGAAGGAACTGAGGATTTTTCTTTCCTGGTGGCTTCAATTGCATGAGGCATTTCCTTATTTACTTTTTAAAAGTGTTTTCCATGGCTTTTTTTATTTTTAATGCCAGGACGAACAGGCATCTTAGGGCAAACCAAGGAAATGAATATCACTAAGTAGTAGATAGACCCTCAAAGTTATTTACAACATGTGGGAATGCCTAACCCTAGTAGTGGGCTCAAAGGATGCGAGGTTAGAGGCAGATGTCTCTTTAGCTGAAGATGGAGCAGAAGCTAATAGGCTAGAGCCAGCAGAGATCTGCAAAAAAGTGTCCAGTGTATGTCTATCATGAAAGCTGATCATTTGATGGCTTTTTGCAAGAACCTATACCTTGATTGCAGCTGAAGTATAAAAATTGCTGACAGATTTTTTGCTCCCAACCAAGGGAACCTGTAAATATTCTTGTATGATTTTATTCAAAGAGAATTGCTACAAATAATTAAATTATAATACTAACCATTTTCCTACTAATATGTACACATTAGAATGAGTTGAACTCATAGATACCTGTCAAACAGATTAAAATGGATTCAGAAATATTTATGCTTCTTTGTCTCTCTTCTTTGCCTAGATCTTGATGCCCAGTAAAGGAATGGAAGATTATAATTCACTGCCATATCGAAATTGCCTAAAAGGGCTAATCAAATTACTACTTTAACGCACTACTACTAATAAGCTAATAATGAAATGTAGCTGTTTTCTTTGGCATTAGGTTTGGGAATGTGACTTTGGGCCCTTGTGTTTACATTTCAGTACACAGGTCCATAATGACTTTTAGACATGTACAGGGAAAGAATGTTAGCTAATTTGTTAATTATTCTATAAGGCTGAATGGAAAGCAAAGAACTAAGCAAAGGGCACGTTTGCAATGTACTCAATATAGAAGCTGGCATTAGATTCTTTTCCTTGTAAATTCCTTTAAAGAAGGGATGGACCTCTATCTTATTTCTATATGTTAACAGCACTCAGCACATATTAGGTGCTCAATACATGTTTGTAGCCTTGAATTGAATACCAATTTTCTAGCCTTATCCCTTGGGAAAGAGGAAATACTTCTACCCTCACGCCAAGAAAATTCACTTTATGAAAATATCCAGTGAACCCATCCTAGCAGTAATTTGTGAAATCAGCCTTGTGCCTGCATATTCAGTGGCCCTTTCAGAATATTTTCTCTCCTGTGGACTCTAGACAGTGTAATGGAGTTCATGGTCACATAGTTAACAAAGACATGCCATGCTACAGTCATCTTGCTATACTTTCAAAGGCACTAAAGTACATATGTATCGGGGGTGGGAGAGGGACCCAGGGACGTTCTGTGTTTGTCCTCTGTGATCCAGGAAAGAACAGGCACGGCCGTCTTCTCTCCAGTTACCTTCATCACTTGCCTGGAAAGACAGGATTTCTACCCATGATATTTAGTATAGTATCAATCTTACAATGTACACAATAAAAATGTATGGATTAATGCCATTTAATATAACACCAGGCTAATGACAAATGGAAAAACTTTGACATATAAAGGCTTAATGCAAGGTTTTGAAGTCAGAATTGAAATCTAGTTCTCCTGATTAAATCCAATGTTCTTTTAGACAGCTCATTCTGCTTTGGACAAAGCCAGACAGACCACCTGGAACCCAAACTAGCACACTTGGAATCACACACCTAAGGCTTTAAGCAAGAATGTGTCCTGGCCATGGTGTCTCCTCCAGCGCCCTCCTGCTGGGCCACACCTGGCAGCAGCCCTGGGGTCTGGAATGATTCAGGGGCCCCTCCTGCCATCCACCTCATGGCCCTGGAGTGACCAGGCCCTGGAAAAGAAGGAATCACTGTGTCTGCCCAAGCATCTCCTTGCCAAACTGCAAACTAATTCCTTGAAATCACAGACAGTTGGAATTATTCATAAGTAAATTTTATCAGTAAGAAGAATATGGCTTTGCTTAGCTGCTTTCATCATATATTAACAGCAAGATTTGATGAAAGGCAAAATAAGAGAAGGGATACACAATCACTTGTAATTTAATGTACATCAGTCTGGTTCCTGCTTTAACTCTCCCCCCCACATCATCCCAGTGTGTCCTGCACATGGAATTTTAGGACACGGAGCAGGGCCTGTAATTTTTCTGTTCATTCCTCTTCACCCCAAATGTACCCATAGACACAGTAATATGAGAAAAAAATAACAATCTCTCACGTTCTCACGTAGCCCTTCTTACATGTCAGGCATTCTACAAATACTGACTCATTTAATCAAAGTAACAACATAACCAATGCAATGTGTAAGGTAGTTAGACTTTCATCACCTTTTTCAGATTAGCAAACTAAAGCACAGTATGGTTACACAACTCGCCCAAGGCCACACAGCTACTTAGTACTAGTGCCAGTATTTGCACTCATGGCTCTATTTTCTAGTGAGAAAAAGCTGCAGTTTTTTTTTGTGGTGGATTTATTTAGACCAAGCAAGCTCTCAAAAAAAGCTGGTGAGGGAGTTTTTTTGTTTTTTGCATGGGTCTCAGTTGCTGTTATTTAAGCACCTCCAAAATATTTAACGCATGCAAACGTCACCAACTTCACACAAAATAGCACCCATCAGGGTATTCTCTAATCTAATCAAACAGTAAACATATTCCTGACACTCTTAATGGTTAGCTAAAGGGAGTTTTGATGATACTCTGTGCTTTTCAATCTACACTTTAAGTTTTTAAGGGATAGATTCAACCAGCTTAGTCATTCTTAAAATATTTAGAATGCTGGCAGGAAAAAGGAGCCACCATCCAACAAACCAATAAAATTGTCCTGAATTCAGAAAAAGAAACTTTTGTCATCTGTTACATTTAGGGATAACTAAAAAGTGCGTTATCTTATATACTCAACTTTCTACTGTGCTTGACACAAGTACAGAAGCATGTGCTACAGGGTATCATGGATATTTTTCTAGAATCTCAGAATCTTTGTCTTAGATACTAACAGTGTGAACAACATTAGTTTGGGATGTTGGGAACCAGGGCATCTTGGATAAACTTAGGCAAATCACACTGCCTAATATAGAGCAAAGGATCAAAAGAAGATATGGGACAATGAATACATATCAGAAGTGGGGAGGCCCAGGAATGTCTATGGGTGGCCTTCAAGGATCTATAAACTGCCTACTATTGTATACACAACTGGGTATGTGTATTCATACCTACATTTTTTTGAGATTGATTTTTATCATAATCTGAGAATGGTTTGTATTATCTTTCTCTCCTCCCCTTCAGAAACAGGTTTAAAACCATCAGGCTGAATTTTCACTAGTGAGAAAGAAGTTGATATCAGGTCCCCACTGGTTTAGGATTCAGTTTATTGTGAATAGTTAGACCTGATTGACTGTACAACAAAATATCCACATGAAGTTTCCTGTTTAAAAGCTCTAACATTTTTTTTTAGTAACTGGACTCAAAAGAGTCAACCATGGTCTAAAGGAAATACTAATCCCACATTTGACACCAGCCAGCCTATGCCAAGGCAACGTCTAGACTATGAGATATTAGAAAATCCTGCCCTGGGGATATTAGAATAGTTAGTAGGTATCATTACTTCCTCCGTCCATTGTACTTAATATTATTACATAGTGCTTTTATTAATTTTGAAAAGTCTCTTTTGTGCTCAGTTTACCAACTGACATAAATAGGTAAATTCAGAAAGAAAAGCTGATCCCAGGTCACATGCTCCCGACAGACTTTATTAGCTAACTTAAGGGCCAAGTGAAATTTTCTCAGTCCATGCCCTGTCCTGAGATTTGAACTTGTACCTTCAGACATTCAGGACCTTCGGGAGAAGCAGCACAACTTAGCAAAAAAGAACGTGAGCTTTGGTCTTAGGCTCCAGTTCCATCCCATGTCTCCCTCTTATAAGTGATGTTCTTTTAAGCACATTATTTAGCCTTTCCAAGACACTGCCTCCTGATAAAATGGATTTAAAAAACACTTCACAGTTTCAAAAGCATAAATAATACGTGTGTCTGATACAGGGATTAAGCAAAAAACACCTGACTACCCTCTAATCAGAAAGTGCTCTCGGGGATAAAGCTAATGCACATTGGCACCGCCCTGTGCCCAACCCACGTCCTTCTCGGCTCCCACAGCACTTTAACACTTAGATTCTATCTCACCTGGAAATCAGTTGTTTTCATGACTCAGTTGTGGGGCCTCACACATAGGCCTTTGATCTAAGACAGCTGTAAAATGTGAGGCGGGCCGATGAGGAGCATTGTTGGGGCCACTGGGAGACGGGTGCACATGCTTGCTAGTGTGCATGACTCGGAGAGGCAGAGACCCAAAAACCAACCGAAGTCAGTATCCTTGGAGGAAATGTTGGCCTGTGGCTTAAACTCTAGATTGAGTGTCCATGAACTATGGCCTAAAGGCCAAATCTGGCCCATCCCTGTGCTGCACAGCTTGTAAATACAGCCACGCTCTCCTGTACAGCTCATAAATACAGCCACGCTCATTCATCACAGACGGTCTATGACCATAAGCTGAAAACATTTGCTATCTACCCATTTACTGGAAAAGTCGCTGACCTCTGCCCTAGAGCAGGGCTGTGCAGAACTATAATATACTTATAAATGTCATGTAATATATATATTATGTAAATTACATAAGTAAAATTTCTCTAGCAGCCATACTAAAAAAATTAAACAATCATTTTAATATTTTCTTTAAGCCAATATATTTAAAAGCTTTAAAAATTACTAATTAGGGACTTTACTTTTTTTCCCATTCTACCTCTTTGAAATCTGGTGCGTGTTTGGCCCTTACATCACATGTCACTTTGGACTAGCCACATGTCCAATGCTCAGAAGCCACATGTGGCCGGTGGCTGCCACACTGCACAGTGATCTAACTGTCCGTGTGGGGCAGTGACACACTGGGGGCAGAAGCGGCTGTGTGATTGATGCCTTGGTCAAGTCACTGATCTAAACACAGGGAGATGACTTCTGGGAACCACATCAGTCAGTGGATCTATGGAGCCTATGCGAAACGAATCAGGGAAGAAAAACCATGTAAGATAAAAAAGCAAGATTAGAATGCCCCTCAGGGGAAGGAAAGAACGAAGGGAAGATGAAGCCAGAGCCACAAGAAGTTAGTGTCTATGCACAGTTGCTTGATATTTAATAAAACTAAATGCCCATGTCCCTACCACTTAGATTTGATTTAATTCTTACATTCGTTATATATTCTTAAAGGAGCATTAGCTATCAAAAGGCAAAAACTACGTTACATTCATCTTCGTATGGGATCATCTGGCGCTTGACCCTTCACCTGTGACTAAAATATATTAGTTGAATGTGAAACTAAGTAATAGACTGTTGATAAATGGATAATGAACGAACGATTATATAAATTAATGACTAGAAATAAAATAAACCAGTTTTTAGTGGCTAATAATAATTTCAATCTCCCCAGGATGCCTGGGGTTTAGTAAGGGTAAGTCTAAAGGCTAAAGAACGTTTCATTGACAAACACCAAACACTATTCTGTTAATACAAAAAGTGACCTCTTATTCATTTGGTTGTGTTTGCTTTGGGAGGGGGAGAGGGGGCATGGAGATCTTCTCAAGTTACCCATATGTATTCTTCCCAATAATTAACATATGTAATTTTAACAAAGCAAACTAATAATAGGCCTCCTCGGCAATTTCTGTTCAAAGCTTTGACCTCACAAATTAAAACTGGTTCAGATTGCTCATGTTTTTCCTCTGAGCAAATGAGGGCCCTGATCTGCATGGCTTTCAAGGCACTGAGATTCAAAATTGGACGTAAACTGAGGACAGCCTAAGGCTACAGCCAAGCTTCCAAGACTTGGGTACTGCCGTCTCCCATGCCTCCTGTCTCTAAAGCATATCTTTCTACTTTGTCTCCTGGATCGTCTTCCTTCCGCATTTGAAAGGTACACTTCAAATTGCCCATATCACAGGAAAGTATTTGTGACAGGGAGAAAACAGCTATTCATTACTCTAGTTTTTCTAGGCTTCAGAGCCCCAGTTTAATCAGTATCATGTCACTAAATTTCCCCAACAGTGACAGAGGAATACAGTAGTGTTGGTCCATGGAATATGGCAAGCCACTTGACATCTCAGTGTGCAGGCATTTGGATCAGGACAGTAAATAACCAAATTCATATATTATGATGGTGTTTAGAATATGAACTATATTCATAATTATGATGTTTATGTGTCAACTTGACTGGGCCACTGGGTGCCCAGACATTTGATCAAAAATCATTCTGGGGGTGTGTCTGTGAGGGTCTGTTTCTGGATGAGATCAACATTTTAATCAATAGGCTTGAGTAGAACAAAAAAAAGAGAGAATTCCTTCTGCCTGCCTATATGCAGTCAGTAGGCGGTGGCAGGCTGAATCATGGCTCCCACAGATGGCCACATCCTTAGCCCCAGCACCTGTAAGTATGTTACCCTACATGGCAAAAGAAACTTTGCAGATTGGTGAAGTTAGGGATCTTGAGATGGGTTGATTAGGCTAAACTATGCAGGTGGGCCTGATGTAATCACCAGGCTCCTTATAAGAGGAAAGCAGGCAGGTCAGAGTCAGGGGAACGGTGACGACAGAAGCAGAGTCAGTGGGAGAGAGAGAGATTGAAAGATCCGTTGCTACTGGGCTTGAGGGTGGAGGGCAGAGCTGGAAGCCAAGGAGAGCAGGCAGCTGCTGGAAACTAGAAAAGGCAAGGCAACAGGTTCTCCTCTAGAGTCTCCAGAAGGAGCAGGACCCTGCCAACTCATTTTAGGATTTTTGGCCTCCAGAACTGCAAGGGAATACATTCGTGCCTTTGTACGGCACTAAGTTGGTGGTCTTGGTTAGAGCGGCAACAGGAAACTAATAAATGTACGTTATGGACACACATACGGTTACATTTGGAAAATAGATTTAAAAATCAGGTTATTATTTAAATGTCTCCTTTATATGAGTCCTTTTAATTAGCTGAACTCAAAGTATTGCAAGGGTATTATGTTCCTTTGGAGACATAAAGATGCCTGCTAGCTATAAGCTATCATCTTCTACACACTATAAATGAAGCCAGCCTTAGAGAACTGGATTTCAAGCAGATCTTGATACCAAATGAGGCAAATTCCAAAAAGGAAAAAGATGTAGTCAATAGAGAATCTGAGCTTCTAACCCAGAAATGTACTTGGAAGAGCACGGTTGGCACCTCTTACTCGTGAGTCTAGTGCTAGGTATCATGTAACATATCATAACCAGCCAAGATCACACTATTGATCACAGTAGAGCCAGAGGTTAAACCAAAGCTGATGTGACTCCAACATGAATGCTCTCAATGGTCTACAATTCTGCCTCACATTTATCTGCTACAAAAATATTGTCTGTCATTTTCCTTACTCCGTCCACTCTTTGATTCATGTAATGACGCATTTATAAATTGGATTCAGTATTGTGGTACCTGTTCTTTAACTTGTGCCTTTCTCCTTCCTGGCTCACACTTACTTATCTTTGGGTCTCTTCTCCCTACTTTGCGTTCATTGGCCCCTGTGCTTCGGTGAGCTACGCCAGCCCCCATCATCACACCTTGGTGCTGGGGCAATGCAGAGCTCACCTTCCTTCTAGTTTATGCTGGGCTCTGCTGTTTGTCCTCGGCCTCCTCCACGACTGACCCGCTCCCAGCCCAGACTGCTGGGGCTACATTTTAAAGGGCTGTATGCAGCTAAAACAGCAAGCGTCTTCATTTTACTATCCTGCTTTACCGTCCCACCATGTACATTATCCTCACCTAAAATAGCATAAGACAACTGAATTAATGAACTTAGTAACGACAAGAGATAATGCTGCTTTGAAATCAAATAAACTTTATTTCTTTTAAAATTCAAAAGGAGAATGACAAATCCAAATTAACCTTATCAATGACTACACTTCATTTGCATTTTGTAAAAGCTGTAATCACTTATAGCCAACAGACATCTCATTTGTCTCAAATTACAATTTGGTAATTAAGGTAGAGTTTCAGTACCAAATACTCATATCGCAGTCAACATAACTGCTTTAATTATATGAAGACACTTTCAATTGCTCGTTTCTTGGTATAAGTAGTTTAATCAAAATTAAAAGCCATGTTAAGATGGGAGAGGGGCTTATTTTACTTTGTCAAGGCATCATCTACACCACTGAAAAAAAAACCTTCGGCCTCATTCCATGGGGAACAGCCCTGGCAGTTTTAAAAAACTATAAAAATTCTAGGAAACTGAAGAATTGCCCCCTTACAGATGAAATTAAACACATGTGAATATGTGTTTAAAATTACAGTTAAATAAATTGTAGGTGTTATTATTAATATTAGAAATGCTTCCAGAATTCTCAGGAAGCCCCACTTTCAAAGACCCTACCCAACAGTTCAGTCAGGCCCTTTGGGTGTCATTTTAGGCCTGGGATTTCTCTTTGCAGTGAAGCTCAAATCGTTTCCTTTAATGCAGACTGAATGAAATTCCAGTGACCTACTTTCGGATTCACAAGAAAGAATGTATTTATGTTGCTCGGTTCCTTTCTCTTTAATTATTGTAGTACTTAATCTGTTGCAGTGTAACAGATTACCCCAGGCTGAGCAGCTTACAACAATATACATTTATTATTAAACTATCTCTGGGTCAGGAACTGGGGAGCAGCTTGGCCGCGTGGTTCTGGCTCAAGAGCTCTCGTGAGGTTGCCATCAGGATGTCAGCCAGAGTTCAGTGTCTGCTTCTCTTCTCAGGCTCTTCAATCACATGCCTGGCTGTTGTCAGGAGGCCTCAGTTCCTTGATGAGCGTACCTCTTTATAGGATGGCTACTGTGTCCTCGTAACATGGCAGCTGGCTTTTTCCAGAGTGAATGAGCCCAGAGAAAGCAAGGCAGAAGCCACAATATTACTTATGCCCTAGCCTTGGGAGTCACCGTTTTCTGTGGGTTACATGAATCACACAAAAGGTGGGAATACCAGGAGGCAGGGGCTACTGGGGGCCACTGTGGGGGCTGACTACCACAACCATAAAATTTTGAAGACCCTAGATGCGTCAGTTTGCTAGGGTTACCATAACTAACATTGCTGGGTGGCTCCAAGGAGAGTTTATTTCCTCACAGCTCCATAGACTAGAAGTTTGAGGTCAAGGTGTTGACGAGGTCAGTTTCTTCTGAGGCCCCTCCTTGGCTTGTAGGTGGCTGTCTTCTCCCTGTGTCTTCACAGTTTTCCCTCTTTACCTCTCTGTGTCCTAAACACTTCTTATAAAGACACCAACCATATCAAATTAGGGCCCAACCTAATGATTTCATTTTAAGTTAATTACCTCTCTAAAGACCCCATTTTCACATACACTGACATTCTGAGGTACTGAGGTTAGGACTTCCATGGAGGATTTTGGTGACACACAATTCCGCCCGTAACACCCTGTTACCCACCTTCCTCTCAACGGATGACCCTTGTCCTCAGACTTGCAAAAGCAAATATTCAAAGTGCTTACTCAGAAATTCTTACTCAAAATAGTGAATAGATAACTATTTCATATCTATCTACAGATGCCACAGGATTTAAAAGAGAAAGCTCGAGAAGATGGGGACTGACTTCAAATGCTTCCCATGACCTGCACTCTCCCCAGCTGATCTGGCCCCTGGCTACCTCGCAACCTAATTTCATAGCATTTTGCCTGTTCACTCCACGCCAGCCACCTCCCTGATCCTCCAATAGGCCAGGCTCATTGCCGTGCAGGACCTTTGCTCATGCTATTTTCTCTTTGGAATATTCTTCCACGATGTCATTACACGGCCTGTTTATTCACTTACTCAGGACTCTGCTCGACTGGCTTCTTTTCAGAGAAAGCTTCCCTGACCACCTATTCTATTTAACTTTGCTCCCTTCCTCCCCAGGAACCCTCCAAACTTTAACTCCAAATTTTTATCATAGAACAGATTGTTCCCTGAAATTATATATTTCTAATTCTTCGTTGTCTATCTCCCACACTAGACTGTGAGATTCATGATACTGAGGGCCCTATTTATCTTGCTCACTATGTATTTCCAGTGCCTAATACATAGTACTGCAGAAGATAAGCGGTAGATTTATTTGTTGAATATGTGAATAACTATACCAATTATTTAATTTGGGCTGCCTGGCTGATAAGTGGGCCACAAAAAGATGAAGTAAGGTGGTATCTATGTTTTATGACCTCCATCTTCCAGGGTTTCCGATCGCTAATAGGATTTTTTTTACTTGATATAATTTCAGTAAATTGCTTTAATCATAACGGAAATTGCCAGTAATGTTTTCCTTAGATGTCAGACTGAGATTCTGATATTACATATGCAGTGTTGAATAGTCAAACACACAAATGGCTGCCAATCTAGAAATGTTTCCCAGAAATTTCCAATATTCAATGAGTCACGCTCCTGTGTTTGCAAAGGGCTTTTCATTGATGCATACTGCTTTGTTCATTATCCAAAATCAACCATGAAGTAGAAATTCCTTACTCTAACAAGATATTATACCCGCTAAAGACCAAGCCTACAAAACACTTCATGACTTCCTTTTTTTGTGGCATATTAATTTCTTACCGGAAAATCAAATTGTGGGCCTACAATTTTTAACCTATCATGGTATGACAAAAGTTAAAACAGTTCAGCAGCTTGCTATGGCCTACAGATGCTTTATAATAAGTTAATAGGCATAATCTATACAAAAAAAACCTTCCAGAAGTACATAAATTATCTGTTTCCAATCTCAAATTTGTTAGTATTGTGTGTTTCTTGACTAGGATTTAGAGCACCTGATTTCTTGTGTTAGATTCACAAATATGTTTGGATGTGGTCAGGCATTTAAATTCTCTGGACATTAGTTTCCTAAACTGTAAATCAAGGAGTGACGGCTCAGTATGCATTGTTTCTTTTGATTCTAAAGCCCTGTCATTTACTTCTCTTCATTGTCTCCCCTCTATACCCAGCATATTCACCAGTGGAAATAAAAAGTACCCAAAAAAGCTTTGGAAGAACGTGATATAAAAGTAAATAATCTTAAACCAGTGAGAACCCAAAAGTTGTATGAGATTTTTAAGGACCAGAAAGAGGAAACCATATGTTTCAGGTGGGTGGGAGGCAGCATAGCAGGACCAATTACAACACAGGGACCTTTGGTCTGAGACTAGATTTCAGTTCTTTTTCCACCCTGGTGTACCTTCAGGAACTCAGGTGTACCAAATGGGATTACGTATAATCCTACATCACAACAACAGTCATCATTAATGCAGTGCATGGTCTACTTTTATTTTCTAATTCATTTTTTATAAATACATTGAGCACCTGTGACTGCCCCCATTCAACCCAAGAAATGGAAGATTAACTCTAATTCACCTTCCTCTATACACCTCTTCCCTACCTCTGACAGTTATACTTCAGAGGCAACCACTACCCCCAATTTTGTGTTTATTATTCCCTTACTTTTTAAATAAAATTTTATCCACATACACAGGAAAGCCAAACAATACATTATGTAATTTTAGTTGTTTTTGAATTTTGAATTTGAAAAGTTATACTGTGCACCCTCCTGAGAAATATTTCAATGGGTGTAGAATTCTAGGTTGACGGTTATTTTCTTTTAGCACATTTATAATTCCACTCGATTTTGTTTTCCCTTAGAATCCTAACTGTTGCTCTGATGAATAAAAAGACCCTTGATGGTTTTTGAAAAAAAAAAAAGTAAATAATCTTATTTCACTTAATAAGAATCAAAAGAAAGGTACCTTACTATTCACTCCTCCTCAATTGCTGTCCCCAAACCTCCAAAGAATCTTCTAGAGATGAATTATACTATCACACTTCAGGTCATAACAAGTCACACAATACACATCCATGTTTATTGTTCAAAAGGGAGGAAATTATGCACCACTCTGCTAATATCTGTTAAAATAAAGGCAGGTGGCATTCAGTTAGCTATGATGAATTTCATAATTTGAGCTTTCCACATACAAGACACCTTCGTCACAAGCATTAATTAAGTCCCCTCAAGACAGAGACAGGATAACCTATCTCTTCACATAACAATTACCTAACCAGAATGCTCAAAAATTGCTCACAATATGCCAGTATGTTTTTCACTACAGCAAGCTTTGTGTAAAACTTATTTTCATACATTTTGAGCAAAAAAAAAAAAACACTACATAAAAGTTGCTAAATGTTGAAACAGATTGATACGGAGTTCTACAAGAAATGGGTACAATTAGGCTCTGTGGTTTTGACATGCCCTAATTCATCATCTTGACCTGTTCAAAGTCTTCTTTGTATGCTCTTAAATCAAAAGTTCATTGCCGGGATTCCTGAGGAAAAAGATGACGGAATAAGAAGGCAAGGCAGAAACCTCCTCCCCAAAACATGTAAGATACAAAAATTCAGCAAATATAACTAAACCTGAAAATGACTGGAAGACTGCAGACCTGGCTACCTTACATCTGGGGAAGAAGAGAAGACCTCACAGAAAAGGGTAAAGTGGCCAAGCTGAGATCTGGCAGTGAGACAGGGAAGGGCAGGGGGGCAGCCCCTGTCCAGTTAGAGCCAGATAAGGGCCCTGGGAAGGCCAAAGGAGCTGCTTACTAAGGACCCCTGGGAATGTGAAAACCAAGAAACTTGCAGCTGAAACAATGCAACAATGTATGAGAAGGTTCTCACTGAACCTCCCTGATAAAGAACTGTTTTCATTGACTATTTAGTCGCTGTAGCTCATGCAGCTTGACCCAGGCACACTAGGTAAAAATAGAAATGACCTTTAGTATGATTGGCTAAAATATAGCTGGCATTCTGACAGGAACCTATAGAAACAAATAGTTTCTCGCCCTCACGGATGCAACAGACATAAAATCCCTAGACCTAAACCCATAAACGGCAGCCTTGCCTCTCCCAGTATATGCCTTGTTGTTTTGTATCTTTACTTCTTTCTACCAATAAAAAGCCTCTTTCTTGCTTGGTTACCTTGAGCATGTGTGAAGTTCATTCTTCAACTCTGTAAAAAAGAACCCCGGTATCATCTTTTGGGTGCTCGTCCTGGATCTCTCCCTGTCCTCAGCCGCCTAGAGGGCAGCTACCATTCCCTACTACTCTCGTTTAATGAATTCCTTCCTTAGCTATAACTCGTCCAACCGGCTCGAGAATTCTTTCTTGTCCAGAGTCACGAACCCTCCCCTGCCCAGGCTGAGGTTTCTCCTAGTGCTTCCCCTAGTGGCAGGGAGAGACCTCCCCAGGCGCAGCTGCCCGGCAACAGCGGGACCCAAGCCTTCCCCCTACAACAGCCCACAGGAGAGAGGAAGAGGAACAGAGCAGGAGGGAGTAGAAGCCCAGGATCGCTGAACGCCTGGCCCTGGAGATCTGCTCTGGGAGCACAAGCCCACATGACATGGTGCTCTGGAGGTTAGCTGGACAACAGAGACAGGCGGAACACTCACGGAGGCTGAGATTCCAGCTGCTGTGGAGAACAGGCACGCTCTACCCGTCCCCCAGAGACAAAAGCAAACAGTGGGAGGCGCCCCAAGGAGGCAAGGGTTAGACGGAGCTCGCTGCTTCAGAGAAAGGACAGGTGGACGATACCTCTCCTGCCCACCCTCAGCCCAACAGGTTGGGAACTCTTGGGAGCCCCAGACACTCCGACCCCGCCCCCCCGCTGGCACACACCCCGAGGCTCCTTCCTGCAGCACGGCCTGCGGATGGCCCACTTGGGGAAGGGGATTAAGGGGCACAATAATGTGCAATCACAATATAGGTTGGTCACAGGGGCAGTAGGACAGCATGGAGAATACAGTTAATGACTATAACATCTTACAACGTTGATGGACAGCTACTGCACTAGAGGGGGTGAGGACTTGATAATATGGGTGAACATTGAATCACTGTGTTGTGTATTTGAAACCATAAGATTGTTTATCAATGATACTTTAATAATTTTAAAAAGTCATCTTTCTACATCAAAAGTCATGATTTAAAACAGTGATTATAATGGTTACAGAAATATTTGCCTATTTCCTTTTATACAAACTCAGAATATAATTCCACAAGAAACATAATAGTTATTCACTCCTTAGATTGGTAATATACTATGCATTTCTAAGAATGAATGATTTATTGATGATCTTTTTTCTTTTTATTTAAATAGGGATGAGGAAAATATATTTTCATGTAATTTATGGACCCTGAGTCCTTAAATATACCAAATACAAAATTTATACATTGAAACTATTATATCACCACCATAGAGTCCCATGAACTGTAATTTTCAAAGACTGTTTTGCCTATTTAGTTCTTTGTTAAAAGAAGGATTTCATTATATTTAGAAAATGGAATTAATCAGGGCAGCCTGTTCAATTTATTACCAACATTTGCTACATAAGAATTTATTCATTCAAAAGGTTTCATTCTTTTGTCAAGGATTAACTGAAGTGACATATTTTATAGCATCTAAATATAACTCAGGAATAATTTAGTGCATCTTGAACTTCATTACATAAACTTAAAGTTGCTCTCTCGCTGGAACTGATTAACACATTTTGAGACTGTTCCAGATTCTTTATTGAAAATGTATTTTGTAAACTAAACAAAAAAAAATTCTAGAAAACACAGGCAGTTAACTCCTAAACATTGACATTAGCAACTTTTTTCTGGCTGTGTCTACCAGGCAAGGGACGCAAGCAAAACAAGGGGGACTAAAAGCTTCTGCACAGCAAAGGACACCATCAATGAAATGCAAAGGCACCCTACTGAATGGAAGAAGATGAATGCCAGTGATATCTAATAAGGGATTACTATCCAAAATATATAAAGAGCTCATACAACTCAACACCAAAAAACAAACAAGAAAAAACAAATAATACAATTAAAAAGCAGGCAGACAACCTGAATAGACATTTTTCCAAAGATGACATACAGATAGCCAAAAGGCACAGGAAAAAATGCTCCACATCACTAATCATCAGGGAAATACAAATCAAAACCACCATGAGGAATCACCTCATACCAGTCAGAATAATGGCTACTAACCAAAAGACAAGAAATAACAAGTATTAGTGAGGATGTGGAGAAAGGGTGACCCTTGTGCACAGCTGGTGGGAAGAGAAATTGGTTCAGCTACTATAAAACAGTATGAAGGGTCATTAAAAAATTAAGAATAGAAATACCATACAACCCAGTAATTCTACTTCTGGGAATTTACCTGAAGAAAATAAAATCAGTATTTCAAAAGACAAATGTACCACTATGTTAAGTGTAGCATTTACATTAGCCAAGATATGGAAGCAGCCTAAGCACCCACTGATGAATGAACGGTACATATATAGAATGGAATATTACCCAGCCATTAAAAAAAAAAAAGAATGTAATCTTGCCATTTCTGAGAACATGGATGGACTTGGAAGATATTATGCTAAGTGTAACAAGTCAGATACAGAAAGACAAACACCATTTAATTTCACTAATGTGTGGAATCTAAAAAAATAAACAAATAAAGCAGAAATAGACATAAATACAGGGAACTGGTGGTTGTCGTAGGGGAGGAGGGTGGTAGAATAGGTGAAAGGGATAAAGAGGTACAAACTTCCAGTTATAAAATAAATAAGTCATGGGGATGCAAAGTAAACATAGGGAATACAGTCAATAATATTAAAATATATATATTCTACATTTACACTGAATATTTTTATTCTTTTAAAGAAATTCTAAGTTATTTTTATAATCTTCAAAATGACCTTTGGAAGAAGAGATTGGCCAGAATATGAGTTCCTGGAGGGCAAGAATTTGTCATAGTCATCTTTTTATCCCTGGCGTCCCATTTACCAGAGCAAACAATAAAGAAGTGTCTTGAATGAGTGAAAGAATAAATACACTGTAAATCTAGCTGTGTCTGTTAGACAAGGGGATACATTATTATAACTATCTGCTTTTACTCATAGACTTAATATCTTTTATCCAAGTCTACATTGACTCTAAAACAGATAGTTTATGAAAGGGTCAATACAACTTTAAATGTTTACGTTAAAAATATCCAACGTTAAAACAGCAACAAATGTATGTTTTTTTATTGGGAGCAAAGATAGGAATTTGAACTCATGGAGACTTTTACAAAAACATTTTTAGGATTTAAAGTAAATTTGAAAAGGTAAGAAAAAAGAATGGGAGAGAGGGAGAGAAAAACAACATTCTTAGGGGAAGAAAAAACAAAACAGAAGTCTGTAGTCTACCCATTGTAGGATTAGTCTACTAAAAAGAAGTCATAGAGTGGAATCTAGGTCATGCCAGGAATAAAATTTTAATTGAACTTTTTTGGCTCCTTAGAAGAATACCAAATTTCCTATGTTGAAAATTTCCTACAATGTAGATTGTGCTTTATATTATTAGGTGATCATTAGAATTTGTATGAACACTATGTCCTTTTTAAACTACTTTCTTTTCTTTTCAAAGACATAAAAAGCTTTAAAAATAGTCTGAGTTACTTGGCTTCCCAGAGAAATGCAAATGAAGGAAAATACCTCAAAATTATCACTTCTTTGTAGGGTTTTAAAGGTAACAGCAGAATATATGACTTCATCTAAATGCAAAGACCTTCAAACAGACCTTGAACTTCAGGTAATGACACACTCACCAGCCCTTATTGTTTCACACCTTTAAATTTGAAATCTTCAGTGTAAAGATGGCAAAGGTGCCAGAGCTCTTCCTGCTTATACTCTTTGTGCCTCCTTTCACTATATTCTGGTGGCCTTTTCTTAACTGTACCTAGCCAAATTGGTTCAACACTGTAAGAGTAATTCCAGATTGAAATCTGGATTCGTTTACTAATTTTTTAGAGACTGTAATAGGATTCTATTAAGTGATATATTAATTCCTCATAAACTTACTGATTTGATATGAAATCTAAATTCATCTTGCAACACAACAGAAATCAGAAATAAATGTGATCTATACAGACTCACTTTAAAATGAAAGGCTGGCTGAAGAGACAGACTTCGCGCTTTGTACAAAATAGCATTGATTTAGAATATTCTTAGGGGGCAATCTCTCTCTCTTGTGACTTTATGCAGGACATTTATTTAATGAGATACCCTGCAGCTATGCTCACTCTGCCAGTGGGCACAGAAAATCAGAATGACTCAGATCTGTTACAGTCCTCCCCTACCCACCGAGCCATCCACAGGAGTTATGTTCCCACAGCCCTAGTGGGTGCCTGAAACCACAGATAGGACTAAACCCTACATATACTCTGTTTTTTTCTAATCCATACATACCTGTGGTAAAGTTTAATTTATAAATTAGGCACACTAAGAGATTAACAGCCATAACTAATAACAAAATAGAACAATCATCTAACAGCATACTGTAATAAAAATTTTGTGAATGTGGTCTGTCTCTCTCAAAATATCTTATTGTACCATAACTCACCCTTTCTGTGATATGAGATCATAAAATGGCTATGTGATGAGATGAAGTGAGGTGATGACACAGGCATCGTGACGTGGCATTAGGCTACTATTGACCTTCTGACGTGAGGTGAATGATGTAGTTTTAGGTTACTATTGGCCTTCTGATGGTAATGTCCAGAGGATCATCCCCTTCCAGACTGCGGCTGACAGCAGGTAACTGCAACCCGGAAAGCAAAACTGCAGGTAAGGGAGAACTACTGTATTGCTTCTGGAAGGAGACTTTAGGACAAAACCATCTGCCGCATTTGCATATGTGTCAACTTGGGAAATCACTGCCTCTGAACAGCTTTAAATAATATGTTGTAGCAGGTGAATGTGGAAAGCAATGTTTTCGGGACAAGCCTCCAACATCCTTCGGCAGCACAAGGTACCTGGCGACGCACAGTGCAAGGCTGCAATACAGACCCGCAGCCACAAGGACACCGCGGCCTCTGCGGCTTGGCTCACAAAGCCCTCAGGTGTAATCTCTCCAGGGCAACCGATGGCATGGTCCAAAGGACCATGTGCAGCCCAGAGAGGCTGGTTCTGTAAAGTGATCAGGTAACTGAGGGAAAGCCCGATTCCATGCAGCTGGACGCCCTCCACAGCCACGAAGCACAGCTCTGAAAAGTCTAGGTCCTTCCTGGGCTGAATGGGGAAATGATCTGTTTATTTAAGCTTGATTTTTGTTAACAGAACAAATCAATGACAAAATTAGGATTTTGATACAAGAATTTAAGTAGGCTTCCTGAAAATTGATTTCTACAGTATTCATTCAGAATGTAACAAAGGTAATTCTATATTACTATTATTACAGATAATATATCGATGTTACTTTTATAATTATCAATTCTACTCCTATTACTATGACCATTCTATCAGTGTTGCTGGGCTTCTGTATCAGTCTTCTCACTATTTTCTCTGCTTTTACTCTTGCCCTCTTATCATGCATTATTGCCTTTGCCACTTTTTAACACCATTTTCCATATTGCAGTCGGACTGAGCTTTTAACAGTGTGAATTAGGTCATATCGCTTCTCTGCTTAAAGCCCTCCAATGATAGCCCATTTGCTCCAGGATAAAATGCAAACTGTTTATCCTATTAAACCTAAATAACCTTGCCCCTGTGTGCCTATTTCATGCCACACCAGTGAAGCTGGGGTGCAGTGGAAAGCACTGCCTGCTGTACAGTGGGCCTTACAGCCCCTGTCTCACTGAGCTCATTCATGCCTCAGGGCCTTTGCATCTGCTGTTCCCACTACATGGAATTCTCATGTTCCAGCTTTCATGTGGAGGGGAGTTTTCTTGTCATCGCCACTGCTCAGCTGTCACCCGAGAGAGAATGCTTTCCCGACTGCACTGCACCCTGTCATTCTCCAGCACATCATTTCATCTCTTTTTATTGCCTTTGGCATAACTTGCAATTTTTCTGTTTAAGTCTTTGCTGTCTAAGATGCAAACTTTATGAGGGCAGGAATCCTTTTTTCACATAAAATCATGCTTGATCCATTGTAAGTACTTGATAAAAATATTTTGAACAATGAATGGAGGAATAAATTGTTATTATTAATGGGAGTTTATGTTTACGGATCACTCTCTAAGAACCAAAGTGCTATGATTATGTTATCATAATTAATCTATACTATCAGCCTGTAAGGGAGTCAATTATTAATTATCTCAGTTTTATAGCCAGTAACGCATGCAAGGCTTAGGGAAGAAGATAAATGGAGACCAACACACTGTGAGTCTAAATACTCAAAAGTTATAAACCAAGCAAACGAACTGTCACATAAAATATCCTCTCTGCTCTTAGTGCAGCAATATAACTTCATAAAAACGTGTCAGATGAGCCTTAAAATTCTGGAATTCCTCCAATTCCACACAGGGACAGTGAGACATAGGAAAGACCGTCATGGACTCCTGCCCTCCAACTGACCTCCATCATCTCCCGCCATAGGTTATGTCCCACCCTGCAAGGGACAGCATGCGGGCAGTCTATGGACATCCCAGCACACATGTCTCAGCTCAGTCCATACGCATCAAACAGCTATCCCTGGAGAACACTTTGGTCTTGTACTCTACCTACAGGAAGACAGGCTGCGGAGGGGCCTGTGCAGCTCCTGGAAGAGGGTACAAGGTAATCTGGGCAGAGATGCCAGGAATTCAAAGCATGTTCTAAAAGGGCATACAGGCCCAAAGTAAGCATGTCCCCCGTGAAACATGAACTCTTCATCTTGTGAAGAAAGGTATGGCCAAAGGAAGGCCAGAACAGAGCTTTCCAAAGCAGGGACCCCTTTTACCAGAGTCAAAAAATAAAACCAAGTCTCAAAAGTTTGATCCTCAAAAGAGTGAGTTGCAGAGCCTGATTTCTAACCCAGGCACCTGAATTTTATCTTTACACCACAAGCAGGCACTGACTGAATGTGTGTTAGGTAAGAAGTAACACAATTCCAATTGTTTCAAGAATATAACTGAAGGAATTCTTAGAATAAAAGAGTGGTGCAAAGGACATGCAGGGGAGGTAGGCTTTAAAGCAGGCACCCACAGTTGGTATCAAGTACATAGGGTTTGAAGTTTATGTTAGGAAAGAGATCTCATTGCTCCAGAAAGGAGAGAAATGGGAGAAAGGTTAACAGAAGAGAAGTGGTGAGGATATTTGATGAAATTAATAAAGATTAGCTTGTGTTTTCTCAGTGAAGCAGAACCCAAGATCATTGGTTGCGAAAGAAGGGATTAGAGTACGGTTGGGGTTTTAAGTATTGTTTTAAAACTTTTAAAATTATATAATGGGATGTGGATGAGGGTTTGGGAATTGGATTGCTGGATAATTTGGATTCCTTTTGTTGCTCAATGTACCTTTTACTTGATCCATTTATGGGTTGAGAAGCAATTCAAAGTTCTAACACTATTATGCTTTTACAAGAGCATTTTATGTACTTCTCCAGGGTTTGTAGAATTTAGAATGTTTTTTTTTAATTTTTGAAGTATTTATATTTTAGAAAACAATTAGAAAAGGCATGTCTGTCGAGCCTGAAATCATGACTGTTCAGTTTGGATTTGTGAATGGGTGAAATCCATGCAAACAAGAGGAGAACAGTCAACAGAGCATTACATACAAACTACATGAAATTACTTAAGGTGATTCCCCTTCCACACTTTGCAGCATATGGTTCCAGAAAATGAGATGTTTCACCAAGCCCTTCAAACCTGGCTACAATATAAATTGGATTAATTGAGATTTTAACTAGAAGAAAAAAAGAAGAAAGGTAAACAGTCGTTTAAAGGAAAAGCACCGAGAATTGAATTGGCCCATATAATAGCCATTCGTACAAATAACTAGTTTCACAAAATTAACTGACATTCGCCTACAATTTTATCAACCTACTTTCAGGGTATGAATAATAATGGGATTTATTTTGCCATCTCCAAATTGGCCTCTGTAAATTCACAGTTCTAATTTATCTACCCTAATATCAAGGAGATTTAGTTGTAAGACACTTTAATGATTGCTCTCTCGGCACTTGGTAGTCATTTACTACCATTTTAGCCTCTTCAGGGTTTATGTGTACCCTGTAATTCTCATGTACTGCAAAGAAAATATAGATTACCAAAAGGTTACCTCTCAGAATACTTAATAAAGCTAAACAAGAGGAAAATAGAAACTCTATTTCAAACGCCAGACAACTGCACAACTATATTCAAGGAACATAGTCTACTGAGTTCCAAGAATCTACAATTATTTCAGCAGGAGACACCAGCGGCAGTAGGGAAGCGATGAAAGTGATTCCTAGGAGGGAGAGGCCAACAGGTGACTGCATGCGGAGGTCAAGGGAAGGGTCGATTGTAAGTCCAAAGTGCCTAGCCCTGGTGACTTGGAGGACTGACATGGCAAGGCTCAAGGAGTCAGGAAAGAATCAAAACACTGGTGGACGGGAGGAGACACACTCCACATGAAAAAACGGGAGGGAAGGAGGAGAGACTCAGATGGGATTCATATGAGCTGGCCTTTATTATCCCAGTGAAACCAGAGAATCAGCTCAGAATGAAGGAACAGCTGTCATGGGAAATGGGCTGGGGGATACCAGAATAGATTCCTTTCTCCTGCCTAGCAAGCAACAGTGGCCTAGAATTAGCATTCCTGGCAGAAATACGAGATTCTACAATTATAAACTAGGGTTTAAAACAAGATCTTTATTTTATAACAAATACTACATTTTGCTAGCTAGAATGAAGATTTTAAGTAGCTATAATAGTGAAATACTTGAGGGAACAAAAAGACCAGCTTTACCCAAGCTGACAGCACAATTTCAAAGGCTGATGGACCATCCTTCCCAAAGGGCCCCCAATCCAAGAACATGAAAAACTACTGAGATTTTAAGCAAACTCTCACTCTTACCTGATTACTGAATTTGTTCAAGCTCACCCACACTTCCAACAACTGAGAGAACGGTACAGCATCAGATATTATTGGTTGTCTATTCAAAGCCCATTCAACCTTCTTGGGTGTTTTCATGCAGAATTCTCCCCTCCAGAACCCTCCTACACTGCTGGTGGGAATGTAAGCTAGTTCAATCTTTGTGGAAAGCAGTATAGAGGTTCCTCAAAAAACTAAAAATAGAAATACCATTTGACCCAGGAATTCCATTCCTAGGAATTTACCCAAAGAAAAAAAGATCCCTGATTCAAAAAGACATATGCACCCCAATATTGATCACAGCACTATTTACAGTAACCAAGATATGGAAACAATCTAAGTGTCCATCAGTAGATGAATGGATAAAGAAGAGGTGGTACATATACACAATGGAATACTATTCAGCCATAAGAAGAAAACAAATCCTACCATTTGCAACAACATGGATGGAGCTAGAGGATATTATGCTCAGTGAAATAAGCCAGGTGGACAAAGACAAATACCAAATGATTTCCCTCATTTGTGGAGTATAACAATGAAGCAAAACTGAAGGAACAAAACAGCAGCAAACTCACAGACTCCAAGAAGGAACTAGTGGTTACCAAAGAGGAGGGGCTGGGGAGGGTGGGTAGGGAAGGAGAGAGAAGGGGATTAAGGGGCATTATACTAGCACACACAATATAGGTAGGTCACAGGGAAGGCAGTATAGCATGGAAAAGACAAGCACTGACTCTATAGCATCTTACTACGCTGACGGACAATGACTACAATGGGGTGGGGGGGGACTTGATAATATGGGTGAATGTTGAAACCACAATGTTGCTCATAAGATTGTTTCATAAGATTGTATGCCAATGATACCTTAATAAAAAAAAAAGTCAGGAAGGAATGTCATAAGCTGAAAAAAAAAAATTCTCCCCTCCACTTTTTTTCTCTGGACATCCTGGTGTTCAAATGTCACTCCTGGAAATATAAAATCATCCTGTGACCAGAAGCATACAAGCTAGAAAACAAAGCTGACTGGCTGGGGGTAGAAGGGAAAGACACAAAGGGTATCAGGCTCTGTATTAGCCAACCCTACAAATATCATACTTCGATCCTTCTTTTTATATAACACATTTTTCCTTGTATTTTACTTTGTTTTTTGTTACTTGGAACAAATCCCATCTTAACTGATTTAAGGAGGGACACAGGAGAGTTAAAGTCCTTATTCTCAGCTAATTATCAATTTCTCTCATTGTCCAATTGCCCTTTTTACAGAGCCCTGGTGTAAGTATTACAATGCATGCCCAATGACTGTTATACACTTACCATAACTCACTATGGCTGGCAACTTCCCTGAACACTTAACATTTTTGGAAGAACCCTCCAGATAATAAATATAAATTCTACATATTGTGAAAAGAAGAGAGCCTTATAGTAAAGTACAAAGAAAAGCCCTTTGAGGATACACAGATAAAAATCTTCATGAAGGAAGAATATGAAAAGAGATTTATTTCAAAGCAGATCATCTCTAATGAGATTTAAGATGGCTATGATGTGCTTTAAACAGTAGGCAATGAAAACAGTATTTCATGTGGAATATATTCTCACACTTAAAAATAGCACTTGCAAAACTTGCTTTATTTCATTTACAAAGTGTTACCAGCCAGTCATCTGGAGCATCTTTAAAATGCTCTTTAAGAGTGACCCCTGAAATTATGATCCCCCAAAGCTTTGTTGTATAAGATGCCAACTAAAATTTCTATTATATGGCTATACCAAATAAGTTAATAAGGAAATATCCCAACTCAAAGGAAAAATTACCAATGCTTAAGAAAAAAATATATACATTTTTTTGTTGGCGAGGATGTGGAGAAAAGGGAACCCTCCTACACTGCTGGTGGGAATGCAAATTAGTTCAACCATTGTGGAAAGCAGTATGGAGGTTCCTCAAAAAACTCAAAATAGAAATACCATTTGACCCAGGAATTCCACCCTAGGAATTTACCCTAAGACTGCAGCAGCCCAGTTTGAAAAAGACATATGCACCCCTATGTTTATCGCAGCACTATTTACAATAGCCAAGAAATGGAAGCAACCTAAGTGTCCATCAGTAGATGAATGGATAAAGAAGATGTGGTACATATACACAATGAAATATTATTCAGCCATAAGAAGAAAACAAATCGTACCATTTGCAACAACATGGATGGAGCTAGAGGGTATTATGCTCAGTGAAATAAGCCAAGCCGAAAAAGACAAGTATCAAATGATTTCACTCATATGTGGAGTATAAGAACAAAGAAAAAATACTGAAGGAACAAAACAGCAGCAGACTCACAGAACCCAAGAACGGACTAATAGTTACCAAAGGGAAAGGGACTGGGGAAGATGGGTGGGAAGGGAGGGGTAAGAGGGAAAAAGGGGCATTACGATTAGCAGACGTAATGTTGGGGGGGCATGGGGAGGGTTGTACAACTCAGAGAAGACAAGTAGTGATTCTACAGCATCTCACTATGCTGATGGACAGTGACTGTAATGGGGTTGGTGGGGGGGACCTGATGAAGGGGGTAGTTTAATCACTGTAATATTGCACATGTAATTGTAGATTAATGATACCAAAATAAATTATAAAAAAAAGAAAAAAGAAAAAAATATACATTTTAAAGGTTCATTTGCCTGTAAATACTATAAAACCATCTAAATTACACTGAAGCTTTGATATGGTTGTACATTTTATCCTAAACATTAAGAAAAATATCAGGAGAGTTTTAATAAGTAAAGGAGGTATAAATATTGCATATTTACAATGAAGAATAAAGTTTGAAGCTCCCATGTATGGAATCACAATATTATATAGTCAACAACACGATGCTATTGTGCAAGCTAATCACAAAGCCTTTAAACAAAAATATCACACAAGCACACATATTTTCTCCATGATCATTTTCTCATAACTTTTCAAGAATCCTATGCAGCTTTCCATTCCTTTAAAGCAGAGGAAAAAAATCTTTAAAGTACAGTTTAAACAATTAGATGAGAAATTTTCACTTTGAATATCCTTCCAAGAAATGTTCTAAAGACCTTCTCTTTAGGAAATTTGACACATGACTGGTGTTGCCAGTTGGAATCTCTGATAGGGAAGAACCGCAGGATAGTGATGCAAAGAAGCAGCACAAAAGAAATCAAGATAAGTGGGTTAAGAATTCTTGAAATCAATGAAGAGATGCCCTCAAGTGGCTGAACAAAGAATTCTTCTTGAATTGGGGAATGGTTTTTCTCAGACATTGCCATCTGGTGGCCAATACTAGGTATCACTTCAGATTGACAGAACCATAGAATGGGAATATTGGTCTTTCATATGCGGTCCCTAATTTAAAGCTTGGTAATTCTCCATTACCATTAACAGAGTAAAACGCATTAACAAGCTTTATTATGTGACTAAGCGTAATTACAGATTCATAAAGAATATTAATAACGAAATACCAGTCACAAGTCAATGGGGGAAGGGAACAGGTTTAAGGTTATTACATCTGGCTTAGTAAGTGTTTAGGGAATTTTTTCAAATAAATCCAAATTGGGCAGGTATTTACAACTGTATTTCACCTTGAAGCTATAATTTTTTTAAGTCAGCTCACCAAATTTTTACTTTTCCTTCCCATACCTATTGGCGGCCTACTGATAGGATCCCAAGTTTTTGTTACTGCTCTTGCTCTTATTTTGCTTTTTTGATTTTTACCTGCAATAGACCTTGATTAATCCTTTCACTTCTATGTTAAAAAAAAAATGTCTTGAAAATCTTAGTCAAACTTAGCACTGATCTAGGCTTTGGTTATACAATAATGAGCAAAACAGACATTCATCCTGCTCTTAAGCAGCATATAATCTAATACAGGTGATAAACACTTGGAGATGATTTTATTTACTCATTCAAAATATATGTATTGACTATACAGTATTTCTTATACCTTGTTCAGGAATACATTAATGAAAAACACAGACAAGGTTTCCTACTCTCAAGAAGTGCTTTGGATGTAAAGGAGAAAGTGAACAAAGATAACAGGGACCTTTTCTGTAGGCAAGTGACATTTAAGCTGTATGTGCAATGTGAGAAGGAGCTGGAAGGAAAGGCAAGATCCAAAAGCAGAAGGAACAGAATTGAGGTGCATATGCAAAGGTCCTAAGACGGAGGGAAAAAGCAGAGTAGCTGAAGCACGGTGAGTAGGGTGGACAGTGATATGACCTGAGGTCTGAAAGACAGGAGGGGGCAGCTCACTGCAGCACATTATACGTCATGGAAAGGAGTTTGATTTTTACTTTATGAACAGTGAGAACCCAATTAAGGAATAGAATCACAGGAGTAATGACTTGATGTGTTTTGAAAAATATCAGTACAACTGCTGTTTGTTGAATAGATGTTGGGTGGCTCGATAGATGGAAGAATGGGAGGAGAAGACACGGTGTTCTCATATTTTTAGAGAGAGTTTCCTTTCACTGTTTTTTTTAAAGAGAAAGATGAATTCGGTGACAATCTACTGACACCGTATCCCAGCTGTCAGCTTCATTAATGCAGGTAGATCTGCGAATAGTCCTGATACATATTCTTGGGCTCAGGAAATCAGGAAGAGCAAGAACGGATGCTCATTTTGCCTCATTCATGACTTTTAATTCTTGACTTCCTCATCCAAACTTTCCTTTCACAGCACTACTCTTACCTTCTTCTAAACCAATCCAGTTCTTGTGTGTTCATCTTCCCTGTAAGACTGTAATTGCTTGAAAACAAATAGCGTCTTCTTCATTATTTGCAGTCCCACAATACTGTGCTTTCTTTTTGGCAAGTATACAATAGACATTTAACTAAAAAAAATTGAAGTATGATATCATACTAACATCACACCACAGAACTGTACTTTTTAAAATGAGAATCTTCACCTCTGCCAAGGAAAATTTAGATCAAAGCTAATTTATTTTGAGTTTGTGTATTCTTTTAGGTTTTCTAACTGTGGCCAATAAAGGTAGAATACATGATTCTTCATAAAATCTTCTGTTCAGCAATTCAGACAAAGGGAATACAGCATACTAGGGCAGCTAGTGTTTCTTGGGTACTTAAGGGACATTCTGGGTTCTGTTCATTTTCTCTAAAGCTATGGCACCTGTTTACCTGATGTTGACTTTGTCTGCATGTTTCTAAACATGATAAATATGTGTAATATTAACCACCTCTGTCCCAGTGCCTCCCCTCATCAAAGCAGTGGAGTGCTGTGAAAGTCACTCAGCAGGAACAACTTCCTTCAGCATAAAATTGTGCAATTTGGGGAGTGAGGGAGAGAGAGCAGGTTTTAGTAACTAAAATGAATGGCTTTTCTGCATCGATAGGGCTAGGAGGGACCTTATCTCCAAGGGAGTGGACCTCACACTGGAGAAACTACTCTGAAATAACGCAGAGATCCCTTTACTTACACATCTTCCCTGCATTCCTCATGCCAAATTTGGTTCTGCCTCCTCTGGGCTCCCAGGCACCATGGACTTACTGCTACAGATTTTTACTCAAACTCCATAGTGTAAGGATTATTTCCTACATCTGTCTTCCTTATTAAAATGTTGCAATTCCGTAATTAAAATTATGAGATGTTACTAAACAGCATGTAAATAAACAGGACAGCCACCTATAACAAACATATGGTCCATAATGTCAATAATTGCCAAGGTTGAGATATCTACCATTAGGTTAAGGGTTCAATTACTCTTCACACCCATTAAAACAGAAGAGCACCCACCAAATTTATCCTACGAGAAACTGTTTTGGTTTTATCCAAAGCCTTATGATCTACCAAAACAGTATTTTTAAGCAGTTGAATACAAAAGCACTTTAGCATTCTGGCCTTATATGTCATTAGCTAGTTTGTAAAAGCTTTATATGTACATGCTATTAAAGAAAAATACAAAATGGAGACCAAACTTGAAATTTCCCTGAGCAGACAAAAATATTTTATTCATATGGATAAGCAAAACCAAACCTAGCTTATTTCATGAATGTAAGCAAAACTTAACTTAGGTAAATTTTTGTAAATGCCTCTGACAATCATAGAAGAACTTCCTAAAATGGTAAAAGGTAATCACTTTTAACTAATCTTCTTCTTTCTGGAAGTCCCCATTGTAATAAACCAATCACTGTAAAGGTTACACCACCTTCTCGTTTTTACTTTATAAGCTATTTTGTAATGTGATGCCTCTGAGCTTCATACTGTTTTGGGGTTTGAAAGCTCCCAGATTGTGAACTCTTCCTATGTGCACAATAAATGCTTACAGAACACTATTTTACTGATCTGGTTTTAATTTTTTAATTAAAAATATTTTGGATTTTTGACAATGGTAAGATCAAATCTCATGCAGCCTCCCAAGTGCAGAGGAGGTAGAGCCAGAAGAGATAAACTGTCCCTCCTTACCTCTCCTTCAGAAAAGGATGGCTGAAGTTTCCCAGATATCAAAAGAAATCCCCTACCTCTCTCATAGACAGCCCTCATTCCAGCAAAGCCACACCCAACGTGGATGAAGACTTCTGTAGCCTTGGAGCTGTGTCCTTCCCTGGGCCAGCACGACTTAGTCACGAAGGTAGTGCACCGAAGTCCCTACAGCTGCCACTAATCTGTTGCTGGGCCTGCCCTAAGCAAACACCGCCAGAATCTATGACTGTGACCATCTCTGTTTATGTCTGCCTTTCCATTGCCTCATGTCTAACCTATCCTGCTTCCATTAATGGTGGCATTTTCTATTGTTTTTTAACTAATATTTTTGAAATGCTCATGTTCAAGAAAATGCTGAATGGCTGGTGAATATTTTGGGGTCTCCTGCACTAAGAAACAAAAATAAGTGAAAATTAAAGAAGAATGCTTCAGATTCAGTTGCAAAGCTTTTACAAGATGGTGATCCACCATCACACCCATCGGTTGGTCAAGCATTCACCCACCCTGACTACATTTATAAGCACCACCCATCTCTTCCTAAATCATTTCTTGCTAGCCTCTCCATGAATCTCTTCGAAAACAACCAACCAACACAAAACATCAGTTAGTGTAAAGATAAATGAAATGGCATATGCTATATTCCAACTGAAAGTAAAGAGAGACAAAAGCTTAACAATATTATTTTGCCTGCTAATCTTAAAGTCTGCTCTGATTTATTTCTCTAGTCTTATTTGAACTGTGTTTTTAAAAAAGGGTAAAAATATATCTTTGCAACCAACAGAATGTAAACTTTTGGTTCTTGTGACCTTGGAAAAGTCTTTTATTTTGTTCCAGCACCATTTTCTTACATATAATATTATAGGTTCTATATGCCCTTTTTAATTGTAAAAACTCTATAGTGTTATTCTGAGTAAATCCATTTGCTAAATGGTTGAATTCCCAATTCCCTTGGGAAGAAGCCAACTCTGCTGTTTGTTTCTTATAGACAGCTGTTGCCAAAATTATCTTGTTTTCAAAAATGAATGATCTACAGCCAACCAAGAGTGAGTAGTTAAATCAAAAGGAAAAAAAACATTTATTATTTCTCCTTTGATCTCTTTCCAAGATCCAAGATGTGACATATTCAATAATGATTTCAGCCCCTCTGAAGGCCATTCTGTTCCTTTTCTCCTTTACTAAGAGACATGGTGACCATAAAAGCAGAAAAGAGAGAAGGTTGGAAGTAACCTTCAAAGTTACAAATGCTCACCATTAAATCTGAGGATATCTTTTTTGGTAGACAATGAAGTTGAACTTTGGGTGCTATTTCTGCTGATAATGTTTTCATGTTTGTAGTCACCATGTATTAATTATTTGACACAATCTTGCCTCTGTGATTTCATTATAATCCTAACTGACCTGCACTGCAGCTCTCTCCTCTGAGAGCGGGGTGTCCATTTACCTCTAGAGAAGCACCATTCCCTTTCTTACTGAGTACCAACTGTGAGGCAGGTGCCAGAACACAGGACTAAGGAACACTGACCATTAAGAAATACCCTGATGGCACAGAAGGAGTAGCATGTACAAATATTTTACTTTAAACAAAATGTGATGAAAACTATAAGGCAGGTAAGTACCAGGGAGTAAGGAGGAAAAGATTGACTGCTTGGCTGGATCAGGGAAAAATTTACAAAGGTGTTGTTGTTTGTACCGTGTTTTGAAGGATGAAGAGGAGTTTCCAAGCAGCCAAAGTAAGGGAAAACACTGCAGGTAGAGAGAGCAGTGCATGCAAGGCATGACAATATACATGGCGGCAGATCTCGATACAGTCTGGCAGAACCAGAACAAAAGGTGTGTGTGTGAACAGATGTGTGTGTGGGGCTAACATGACAGCAGGGGCTGACCACAGAGGCTCTTAGAAGGCATGTTAAAGACTGTGCTTTATCTATCTTAAAGGTTAATATGATTTTTGAGGGTTTGATGAGGCAAATAAAACAGTATTTCACCATGTGCATTCCACAACACCAGGCTGTTTGTGCTCTTCCAAAAAGAAAAAGGTTGGGTCAGTAAAATTTAGGAAAAATCACACATTCTAATACCCTCTTGGAAAACCATAATGGACAAATCTCCAAGGCTCTGATAAATCTGAAAATGGAGACTCCTGTTTCATACGTGATTTAACCCAGAATTTCTTAGATTTAACATCTTTAACATCCTGCAGGATGAGTGTTTGCTAAGTAATATGGGAAACATCTGGTGATGTAATTAGATTTGCACTTTAGACGAGCTGCTTTAGAGACATCTTCCAAAGTAATCTAGCAGATGGATTAGGGGGAAACCAGGAAAGTGCCGGAATAGTATAATGAAGGTGGTGAGGCCTTCACACTACTCTTAATACATCAAGAGCTGCTATCAGGTCTTTGCATGTATTGACTCATTTAATTCCTGCCACAAGAGCATGAAGTGGGTGTTCTTACTAATTCACTTTATAAATTGGGAAACTGAAGTTACGAAGGTACCCAAGTTAATCATGGAAAGTTAGGACTTGAACCCAGGCAGCTTGGATCCAGGGTCTGAGGTCTTGACCCCCTGGTCATACGTTACTTGTTTATTTTATTTTTTTCTGTATTTTTTAAATATAATTTATTTTGGTATCATTAATCTACAATTACATGTGCAATATTATGGTTATTAAACTACCCCTTCATCAGGTCCCTCCCATGAACCCCATTACAGTCACTGTCCATCAGCATAGTGAGATGCTATAGAATCACTACTTGTCTTCTCTGAGTTGTACAGCCCTCCCCGTGCCCCCCCAACATTACGTCTGCTAATCGTAATGCCCCTTTTGCCCTCTTATCCCTCCCTTCCCACGCATTTTCCCCAGTCCCTTTCCCTTTGGTAACTATTAGTCCGTTCTTGGGTTCTGTGAGTCTGCTGCTGTTTTGTTCCTTCAGTTTTTTTCTTTGTTCTTATACTCCACATATGAGTGAAATCATTTGATACTTGTCTTTTCGGCTTGGCTTATTTCACTGAGCATAATACCCTCTAGCTCCATCCATGTTGTTGCAAATGGTAGGATTTGTTTTCTTCTTCTGGCTGAATAATATTCCATTGTGTATATGTACCACATCTTCTTTATCCATTCATCTACTGATGGACACTTAGGTTGGTTCCATGTCTTGGCTATTGTAAATAGTGCTGCAATAAACATAGGGGTGCATCTGTCTTTTTCAAATTGGGCTGCTGCAGTCTTAGGGTAAATTCCTAGGAGTGAAATTCCTGGGTCAAATGGTATTTCTATTTTGAGTTTTTTGAGGAACCTCCATACTGCTTTCCACAATGGTTGGACTTATTTGCATTCCCACCAGCAGTGTAGGAGGGTTCCCTTTTCTCCACATCCTTGCCAACATTTGTTGTTGTTTGTGTTTTGGATGTTGCCCATCCTCACTGGTGTGAGGTGATATCTCATTGTGGTTTTTTTTTTAATAATTTTTTTTATTGTGAAATGATTATCACAGTAAGTTTACTTACTATCCTTCAACACACATAGTTACAAATTATTTTTTCTTGCGATGTGAACTTTTGAGGTTTTTTTCTCTTAACAACTTTTCAATACACAAGACATTATTGCTCACCATACAATGAACAAGTTCCAATACAGTGGACAAGCTCCCACAAGGTGAACAATGCAAGGAACATAGTGAACAAGTTCTCACAAGGTGAACAATGCAAAGGCAGTCATATCAGAGAAACTAATTCAGTTATTATAATCAATCAAGTCAACTATGATTATTCATACGATTTTTATACTTAAATTATAAGTGAATCCCACATTTCCCCCTTTTTTGTTTTAATTGACGCAAATGCATATGCATATATTTGTGCGAGTACCAGAATAATGATTAGCTGGGCTCGGCCTGTGACATAGCTTGTCACAGGCAATGTCTCTCTCGTCTGGAGGAGTGAGGTTCTACGCCTCACCTCAGTTGGCCCCCACGTTGCTCACCTGAGGTCCCTTGCGACTGTGCCTGTCTTAGGTTGTTCCTCCCATGAAGAATCTTACCCGTTTCTGGCTAACCACCATCTCCTGGGACCAAACAGGGAGATAAAATACGAAAGAGAGGACAGCCAGCAGCTATAATTCTGGATAAAATCACAATATACATGATTATTTTCTTGCAGCAAATGCAGGTGGGGAATCAGTATATGATTTCACAAAGTTGTTTAAAAGGAATCACTTATTTCTTGAAGTTAATTCTTGAAAAGTAGCATATGCTTGTATTGGCTTTAAAAGACCAACAACTGCTTTCCGCACACACACTAGGAGAACAGGAATACAAATGCCTAACAGTATTACACCTACAATTATAGGCCACATCCAATGAAACAAAGAAAACCAATTTAACAATCCAGGCATTTGTAAAAACTTATCAATACCATGATGAATGTTGTCTATTTGACCTTGAATAGTATGCGAAAAATCAGACAAATTAAAGCAACACATCCCTGGAAATTGTTCACATCCCATAGTTGTACAGCCCTCCCCATGTCCCCCCAACATTACATCTGCAATCATAATGCCCGCTTTTCCCTCTCATCCCTCCCTTCCCACCCATCTTCCCCAGTCCCTTTCCCTTTGGTAACTATTAGTCTGTTCTTGGGTTCTGTGAGTCTGCTGCTGTTTTGTTCCTTCAGTTTTTTTCTTTGTTCTTATACTCCACATATGAGTGAAATCATTTGATACTTGTCTTTTTCGGCTTGGCTTATTTCACTGAGCATAATACCCTCTAGCTCCATCCATGTTGTTGCAAATGGTAGGATTTGTTTTCTTCTTATGGCTGAATAATATTCCATTGTGTATATGTACCACATCTTCTTTACCCATTCATCTACTGATGGACACTTAGGTTGCTTCCATTTCTTGGCTATTGTAAATAGTGCTGCGATAAACATAGGGGTGCATCTGTTTTTTCAAACTGGGCTGCTGCATTCTTAGGGTAAATTCCTAGCAGTGGAATTCCTGGGTCAAATGGTATTTCTAGTTTGAGTTTTTTGAGGAACCTCCATACTGCTTTCCACAATGGTTGAACTAATTTGCATTCCCACCAGCAGTGTAGGAGGGTTCCCTTTTCTCCACATCCTCGCCAACATTTGTTGTTGTTTGTGTTTTGGATGTTGGCCATCCTCACTGGTGTGAGGTGATATCTCATTGTGGTTTTAATCTGCATTTCTCTGATGATTAGCGATGTGGAGCATCTTTTCATGTGCCTGTTGGCCATCTGAATTTCTTCTTTAGAGAAGTATCTATTCATGTCCTCTGCCCATTTCTTAATTGGATTATTTGCTTTTGTTTGTTAAGGTGCATGAGTTCTTTATATATTTTGGATGTCAACCCTTTATCAGATACGTTATTTATGAATATATTCTCCCATACTGTAGGATGTCTTCTTGTTCTACTGATGGTGTCCTTTGCTGTACAGAAGCTTTTCAGCTTGATATAGTCCCACTTGTTCATTTTTGCTTTTGTTTCCCTTCCCCAAGGAGATATGTTCATGAACAAGTCACTCATGTTTATGTCCAAGAGATTTTTGCCTATGTTTTTTTCTAAGAGTTTTATGGTTTCATGACTTACATTCAGGTCTTTGATCCACCTTGAGTTTACCTTTGTGTATGGGGCTAGACAGTAGTCCAGTTTCATTCTCTTACATGTAGCTGTCCAGTTTTTCCAACACCAGCTGCTGAAGAGGCTGTCATCTCCCCGTTGTATATCCAAGGCTCCTTTATCAAATATTAATTGACTGCATATTTTTCGGTTAATGTTTGGATTTTCTATTATTTTCCACTGGTCTGTGGGTCTGTTTTTGTGCCAATACAAAATTGTCTGATTACTGTGGCTTTGTAGTAGAGCTTGAAGTCAGGGAGCGTAATTCCCGTTTTATTCCTCCTTCTCAGGATTGCTTTGGCTATTCAGGGTCTTTTGTGGTTCCATATGAATTTCAGAATTATTTGTTCCAGTTCATTGAAGAAAGCCGTTGGTAGTTTGATAGGGACTGCATTGAATCTGTAGATTGCTTTGGGTAGTATAGCCATTTTGACAATATTTATTCTTCCTAGCCAAGAGCATAGGATGCATTTCCATTTGTTAGTGTCCTCTTTAATTTCTCTTAGGAGTGTCTTGTAGTTTTCAGAGTACAGGTCTTTCACTTCCTTCGTTAGGTTTATTCCTAGGTATTTTATTCTTTTTGATGCAATTGTGAATGGAATTGTTTTTCTGATTTCTCTTTCTGTTAGTTCATCGTTAGTGTATAGGAAAGCAACAGATTTCTGTGTGTTAATTTTGTATCCTGCAACTTTGCTGAATTCAGATATTAGTTCTAGTAGTTTTGGAATGGAGTCTTTAGGGTTTTTTATGTACAGTATCATGTCATCTGCAAATAGTGACAATTTGACTTCTTCTTTACCAATCTGGATGCCTTGTATGTCTTTGTTTTGTCTGATTGCTGTGGCTAGGACCTCCAGTACTATGTTGAATAACAGTGGAGAGAGTGGGCATCCTTGTCTTGTTCCCGATCTTAGATGAAAAGCTTTCAGCATCTCGTCATTAAGTATGATGTTAGCTGTGGGTTTGTCATATATGGCCTTTATGATGTTGAGATACTTGCCCTCTATACCCATTTTGTTGAGAGTTTTAATCAGGAATGGATGCTGAATTTTGTCAAATGCTTTTTCAGCATCTATGGAGATGATCATGTGGTTTTGTTCTTCTTTTTGTTGATGTGGTGGATGATGTTGATGGATTTTCGAATGTTGTACCATCCTTGCATCCCTGGGATGAATCCCACTTGATCATGGTGTATGATCCTTTTGATGTATTTTTAATTCGGTTTGCTAATATTTTGTTGAGTATTTTTGCATCTATGTTCATCAGGGATATTGGTCTGTAATTTTCTTTTTTGGAGAGGTCTTTGCCCGGTTTTGGTATTAGAGTGATGCTGGCTTCATAGAATGAGTTTGGAAGTATTCCCTCCTCTTCTATTTTTAGGAAAACTTTAAGGAGAATGGGTGTTATTTCTTCTCTATATGTCTGGTAGAAATCAGAGGTGAATCCATCAGGCCCGGGGGTTTTGTTCTAGGGTAGTTTTTTGATTACCGATTCAATTTTGTTGCTGGTGATTGGTCTGTTTAGTTTTTCTGTTTCTTGCTTGGTCAGTCATGGAAGGTTGTATTTTTCTAAGAAGTTGTCCATTTCTTCTATGTTTTCCAGCTTGTTAGCATATAGATTCTCATAATATTCTCTTATAATTCTTTGTATTTCTGTGGGATCCGTCGTGATTTTTCCTTTCTCATTTCTGATTCTGGTTATGTGTGTAGATTCTCTTTTTCCATTAATGAGTCTGGCAAGGAGTTTATCTATTTTGTTTATTTTTTCAAAGAACCAGCTCTTGGTTTCCTTGATTTTTTCTATTGTTTTATTCTTCTCAATTTTATTTATTTCTTCTCTAATCTTTATTATGTCCCTCCTTCTGGTGACTTTGGGCCTCATTTGTTCTTCTTTTTCCAATTTCAGTAATTGTGTCCTTAGACTATTCATTTGGGAATGTTCTTCCTTCTTTATATAGGCCTGGATTGCAATATACTTTCCTCTTAGAACTGCCTTTGCTGCGTCCCACAGAAGTTGTGGCTTTGTGTTCTTGTTTTCATTAGTCTCCATATATTCTTTGATTTCTGTTTTGATTTGGTCATTAACCGATTGATTAACTAGGAGAATGTTGTTAAGTCTTCATGTATTTATGAGCCTTCTTGATTTCTTTCTAAAATTTATTTCTAGTTTTATACCTTGGTGATCTGAGAAGTTGGTTGGTAGGATTTCAATATTTTTGAAATTACAGAGGTTCTTTTTGTGGCCTAGTATGTGGTCTATTCTGGAAAATGTTCCATGTGCACTTGAGAAGAATGTGTATCCTGTTGCTTTTGGGTGTAGAGTTCTGTAGATGTCTGTTAAGCCCATCTTTCTAGTGTGTTGTTCAGTGCCTCTGTGTCTTTACTTATTTTCTGTCTGGTTGATCTGTCCTTTGGAGTGAGTGGTGTGTTGAAGTCTCCTAAAATGAATGCATTGCTGTCTATTTCCTCCTTTAATTCTGTTAGTATTTGTCTCACATATGCTGGCGCTCCTGTGTTGGGTGCATATATTTATAATGCTTATATCTTTTTGTTGGACTGACCCCTTTATCATTATGTAATGTCCTTCTTTATCTCTTGCTGCTTTCTTCGTTTTGAAGTCTATTTTGTCTGATACAAGCACTGCAACACCTGCTTTTTTCTCCTTGTTGTTTGCATGAAATATCTTTTTCCATTCCTTCACTTTTAGTCTGTGTATATCTTTGGGTTTGAGGTGGGTCTCTTGTAAGCAGCATATAGATGGGTCTTGCTTTTTTATCCATTCTGTTACTCTGTGTCTTTTGATTGGTGCATTCAGTCCATTTACATTTAGGGTGATTATTGATAGATATGTACTTATTGCCATTGCTGGCTTTAGATTAGTGGTTACCAAAGGTTCAAGGGTTGCTTCTTTACGATCTAACAATCTAATTTAACTTTCTTGTTAAGTAATTGTAAACACTGTCTGATGTTTCTTTATTTCTCTCCCTTCTTATTCTTCCTCCTCCATTCTTTCTATACTAGGTGTTTTATTCTTTGCCTTTAGTTAGTATTTGGATGGTCTGCTTTCTTTGCTATGATTTTATTTTCTCTGGTGACATCTTTTTAGCCTTAGGTGTGCTTCCATCTAGAGCAGCCCATTTAAGATATCCTGTAGTGGTGGTTTATGAGAGGCAAACTCTCTCAACTTTCGTTTGTCTGGAAATTGTTTAATCCCTCCATCATATTTAAATGATAATCGTGCTGGATACAATATTGTTGGTTCGAGGCCCTTCTGTTTCATAACGTTAAATATATCATGCCATTCTCTTCTGGCCTGTAAGGTTTCTGTTGAGAAGTCTGATGATAGTCTGATGGGTTTTCCTTTGTAGGTGATCTTTTTTCTCTCTCTAGCTGCCTTTAATACCCTGTCTTTATCTTTGATCTTTGCCATCTTAATTATTATGTGTCTTGGTGTTGTCTTCCTTGGGTCCCTTGTGTTGGGAGATCTATGAGCTTCGGTGGACTGCGAGACTACTTCCTTCCCCAGCGAGGGAAAGTTTTCAGCAATTATTTCTTCAAAGACACTTTCTATCCCTTTTTCTCTCTCTTCTTCCTCTGGTACTCCTATAATGCAAATATTGTTCCGTTTGAATTGGTCACACAGTTCTCTTAATATTCTTTCATTCCTAGAAATCCTTTTATCTCTCTCTGCCTCAGCTGCTCTGTACTCCTGTTCTCTCATTTCTATTCCATTAACAGTCTCTTACATCTCATCCAGTCTGCTGTTAAGCCCATCGATCGCTTGTCTGATTTCTGCATTGTCTTTCCTCACTTCCCTCACTTCCTCCCTCAGCTCTTGCACATTTCTCTGTAGGTCCGTCAGCATGGTTATGACTTTTATTCTGAATTCTTTTTCAGGAAGACTGTGCATTTCCATCCCTTCAGGCTCCCTCTCTGGAGTTGTCTGGTTGATTTTTGGCCTGAACCACCTTCCTCTGTCTTTTCATGGCTATAGAAGTGGTTGCTGGTAGTTGCCACATATGTCAGCTGGGCTCTTTAAGACTTTAAAAAGAGAAAAAAAAGAAAAAAAAAGGAATAAAAAAAACAAAAACAAAACAGAGCAAAAAAAATGCCCACCGGGAGTAGATTCTGTGGGGATGCTGTAGGTGGCGCTGTTGCCCCACTATTCCGCAGCTGTGGCCGCGCTGCTCCTCAGGGCCCTTTATCGGTCTGGCCGGGGTGGGACCGACTGGGAGGCTGTTGATTTCAGTGACAAGTGTAAGTACGGCCACGCTTCCCCAGTCGCCAGCTAAGGCACCTGAAACTCCCAGGACTCCCAGCCTGCTGGGCTGAGTGTGCGGGGGCGATCCGGCTCCTCCGCTGGTCTCCTGTCTCTTTAAGACCGCTGAAGAAAGCGTGCTCTTTTTTTTTTTTCCTTCCCGGGAGCAGGCTGCAAGCACCCTGGCACGTTCCCGCTCAGATCCTGCCCCTCTGTCTCTCCAATCTCCGCTGCACTGCGTGATGTGGGTCAGCGCTCCCCACGCAGATCACCGGGGCTGGCTACTTCGCGGGGTGTACTTCCACTCCCTCCCGCTCTGAAATCTCTCCTCCCGCCGGTGCGCTGGGGTGGGGGAGTGCTCGGGTCCCGCCGGGTCGCGGCTCCGTATCTTACCCACCTCTTAGGGTGCCGAGTCCTCTCGGGTGTAGCTGCACGCTGTGCACTTTCCTGTGTATTCTGGTCTCTCTTTTAGGAATAGATGTATTTGGTGTATTTTTGTAGATAAATATAGTGTTGGGAGGAGATTTCTGCCACCCTGCTCATGCCGCCATCTTCCCAGAAGTCTCCATACGTTACTTGTACTTAACCAGAACAGTGACCTTTCCAGATCATGCTCCCACTGTCCCTGTGAATTCTATTTATTATATGAACATGATCTGTCCATCATCTGGATTTTGTACATTAGTGAGAATAAGTTTCCTCTTATCTAGTATTTTCCTACTCAAACATAAATGTTTTATATGATAATGATAAACTGGTATTTACCTTGTATGAAATTTTGCATTTTGAATATCTATCCCCTTACGTAATGAGTTTTTTAATTAATATGTCAATACTTCAAAATATACTGACACATTAAATTAAGACCTTCCTGTAATGAGCGATGATCCCCGGGCACCGTGGTAATTGCCTTACATGCATCATTGTATTTAATCTTCCCAACATCCACAGAATATTTTACAGATAAGCAATCTGAGATCTGAAGGGATAAAGAAATGTTCCCTGGAATCAGCATCCTGGGAATTGTCCTCTAAAAAATTATAGACTACTTACTATTTTGGGGATCAGGATGGATTTTTAAATTTAATTTCTTGATGTAGTAATTATAGTTGAGTATCTGACCCCCCCCAATTATATTTTTAAACTATATGTATAAGAACTTCAATGGCCTTAATGAAAGTTGGAAAAAACTAAAATTCACCAAATCCCACAATTCACACTGACTACCATTATTTCTTCTCTTCTAAAAACTACTACAATCTTGATTTCACTTAACATTTCTCATTAGTATTCCCAATATTAACATTTTTAATGGCTACATCTATTTCACTTAGTTGTTATAATTTAGTAAACTTTCCTCCAAAGATCTGTCACAATGATCACAATTTAAAAATACTTTTAAAAAGCTATGGTATTTCTATTTTGAGTTTTTTGAGGAACCTCCAAAGGGTAGTTTAATAACCATAATATTGCACATGTAATTGTAGATTAATGATACCAAAATAAATTATATTAAAAAAAAGAAAAACAAAAACAAACAAAAGCTATGGTAACCAAATTTATATACACTTTTTTTCTTTCTTTTGGGTTAATTCTATAAAATTAAATTTTTTAATGAGGAGGCAGACAGTACAAAAGATTGTTTATTTTGATTGAAATTTACTTCAAAGACCATAAGAAACACAAGTCCCAGAAGATGAGTCTTGTGAAGACTCCCAGGCCTGTAACAATGTCTTCCACCTTTCAATCCTTCGAGCCATAGCTCTCATGGCATTCATCACAGATCTCCATGGAACCATCATTTAACACCGTATATGTTTGCAGCGACACACTCCTTAGGCTAAGTGACCTTGCCTTCTTTACCTTCTCTGTTCTTTACAGCTCTTAGACTGCCCTGTATAGAGAATGAAGACTATGTGTTGATTTTGCCATAATCATGGCAAGTCCAGAAATATGGTGCTCATGAATAAGGGCCTCAAAGCCAGCAAGGAAATAACCACCCCAGACCTCAAATACACAATGCTCTCATGTGTTCTACCTCATCTCTACCTCTTGTTCTAGCCCACACAGTTAATACCATTAACTTTGACACAAACGTGAAGGTTCTGAAATGCCACAGAAGTTAGAAAGCCAAAGTGATAAAAGAGTCCAGAGCTGAGAAGAAAACTGCACTGTGGGATAGTGAGAGCCTCTAGGAGTTGGAGAGGATAATTCATACTGACGGGAGTGGGCTCCACCTCCCCAGCCTTCTCTACTGCCTGAAATAGCCAGGAAACAAAACTGATGTTTCCATCATCACATTAAGGAACAGCCTCCTCAGAGGAAATTAACAGACAAGGTGTTTAATACATGAGATTGTACCATGTAGAGTCTCTATAAGCTTTACACACATCCACTTATTTGATCCTTAAAAACTCCTGTGAGATGGGAACCACTATTACTCATTTTCAGATGAGAAAACTGCAGCTGGGGAAGTTTGGTTGACTTGTTTGAGGTCCTTGAACGGAGCCTGGGTAAGAATTCAGGCAAGCACACTCCAGAGCTGCACATGCTCCTCATATCTGCATGGCTTTCTGTAAACTTCATTTCTGCCTTCCTTTCTTCCCACATCATAAAAGTATTCCACCTTCCATCTTCTTGGTCCCATGATAAGGTATATTTTGAAAATCTATCAACACCAAATTCTTTTTTTTAATTCTTAGAATGGTGGTTACATGTGGGTGTATCATCTCTCATTAACACTGGAGAAAAGAATGTTTAAATTTTACCACAAGGTGTCTTAACAAAGAAATACATTTAATTTGGATGACAGCAAAAAAAAGATATTTTTATAAGTATGAAACACCCACTCAGTGTCCTTAAATCCAAGTGGGGGATTTTTAATATTTTAACATGAATTAAGAGAAAAGATGTATCAGAACTTTTGTTAACACAAAGGAAATATGTAAAGGTTAATAAAACCATAGTCATATATTCCTTAAAAAAATCTTACACATTTTTAAAATACCAAAATTATTTTGGGATTTTAATTTTCTTTGAGCATAATAATGAAATGTCCTATAGTAGTCAGATAGACTACTTGGGTCATCTCTCTGACATTAATTTAAATCCCTCATGTAGGTTATTACTCTTGTTTTCTCTCACATCCTTTAGAAGAATCACTTGGATAAAAGATGGAACTATTAATTAGTAAGACAGGTTTTTAAAAACCTTTGAAAAGGGTTACATTTTGGGATGTGTAAATGAATGTGTGTGCTAAGTAGCTATTGCTTTATTATCCCATCTGATTACACAGATCAAGTTAACCAAAGCTCAAGACATCCTTGAATCTGGTCTAACTTTATTTCCAGTGCTTATTACCCATATCTGTTTTCAAAAGATGTTCAAGCCTCCTCTAATTGCTTTCACTCCTCTAGCGTATGTAGCCTACAACTCTTCCTAAGTCTGTTACAAGTGCTTCAGCATCATGGACAATTCTTGATATTAACAACAGCAAGTAACGTCTTTTGTGTATTCACATTTTGAATACACACCCAACTCAACAGTTGGTCAGATTATTTGACCATTTCTTGGGGTGGTGGTTTATCCCTCCCATTGTTATCTCACTTAACCAGTGACTGACTATCCTCTCTCTCACCTACCTACCTCTTTTTCTCCCATACTCTAAATTTAGGTGACCCACTCAACTGAAATGCAACACTGTCATAGCTACTATCAACTGATGTTACATAATGATTTCCCTTCGGGGATGAGTATCTTCCCACTGCGTGGTAACCAGCTTGCTGCACTTGTCCCGCCCTGCCAAGAGAAAAGGAATGGTGTCCATCACCAGTTCCAACACCAAGAGTATCTGAGGCCAGCAGACTTCTCAACCCCAAGGAGTCCACCGCAGCCCAAACCAGAATCCTATGATGTTTCTGCTCTCCCCCGGCTGTTTTCATGTTTTTCATCCCTGCTTCATCCCTTCTTCCACTGCCCTGCACTCGTGAGCTGAAGCTTGTCTGGGCGATTTTATCTGGGCTCATTTTATCCAGCCCTCAAGATTATGGGATTCTGGGCACTGAAACCTGGAAAATGTTTTAAAGATGTCAAAGTAAAAAAAAATTGGGGTCTATGAACAGACTAATGTAATAATTTGTATATCACGAGGGAATGATAGAATACAGCACATGCGTCTTGATGCTGCAGGAAAACACAAAGCCATATTGTTTTACTAGTTGGTACCCACAATGCATCACTCTCTGTTTTATTCTATTTTCTTTCTGTGCCTTAGTTCGTCTAGTAATTCCCTCTGGGAATCCTCTCCCTCCTTTTATCTCTCCTCTTCCCCCTTCCTAACTCTCTCCATAAGTGGCAAAATGAGCACAAAAGCATAAACAGAAATAGTGTGTTCCATGTTTTTATTAAGGAACAGAATTTTAATCCTTTGAATGCCATATCCTCCCCCCTCCCCCAAAAAAACCATGCCAAATGATAAAAGTTAATTTTAATTTCATGAGTCAAACTTAAAAAAAACAAAAAACACAAACAAGAAAACTGACCCTTTAGGTCACTTATGGCACATTCACAGAGTGCGCCCGAGGAGCCAGTCCATCAAGCTGGAGGACTAGATGCCCCGCGGCCATCCCGCCTGGCCCACCGCTCCTCCCCAGGTCCCCCTCTCTGCCCCACCGCCTTATCCTTTTAGACTCCAGCTAAACGTCACCTCCACAGAAAAACCCTCTAAGAACCCCAACTAGGTCGACACCCCCTTCCACCATTATATGCTCTAACACCCCATGATATCACTTTATGGCACTTACCAAAAACATGGTAAAGTGATTATTCTAGACCGGAAGCACCACGAGGGCAAGAACTGCTTCTGTCTCACTCGTCACACGGTCCCCCCCACACCCAGCACCACGCAGCTGCCCACAGGGAGCCCTCTGGGAGGGTTGTGGAATGAGGAAGTAAAGCGAATGAGTAAAAGGGAAAATAAGTGGGTGGTAATTTCCCTAAGTGCTCTGTGCTGCAGCTCCTTCCTGTCTCCCTCGCACCCCCAGGCCACAGAGATCGGAAGCCCCAGAATGGCTATGTACTCAGACACTACATCATCTCTGCTATTCCCCCTCAAAAGGACCTAAAACTCGGCAGCCCGCACTGCACTTTACTTACCAAGACTCACTCTTTCAGTGTGATTATTAGTTATATTTACTTTTCAGAATGCCCAGAGATGCAAGTAGGTGTTCGTTGGCTGCCACATAATCTTAAAATGAACATGACAGAAGGTGAACTTGTATCATTTTTGCTAATATTCCCAGTGGGTGATAAATGATGAGAACAAATCATCACATACATAAAATGAACCTCAGAACTGTCTGATTGTTGTTACCAGAGCTTCTACGGTGCGTAAGAAAAGACAGGGATTACTTTCAATCCCTTGAGATCGGTCACCCTGAAGTCGCTTCTTATCTCGAAGCTGTTGCATATTCTGATGAGCAAATGACACAGGAGCCAATTCACTGGGCAGTATTTCAGTGTTTCAAATAGAAATATTTAATGTTATTTGAATAATGAAATATTCATTATTTCAAATGGTTTGGGGCTGATTAGTTAAGATAGACATTCACTGAGCCTATGATATATCAGACCATGAATTGAGTTATGTCATTAAACAATTATGGCACTTAGAACTAAATGCTCTAACAGAGAACTGAACATCCTAACACAGGTTTGTGGGGTGACAAGAACTGCTTATAGGGATCAGAGAAGGCTTCTCTGGGAAAGGGATATTTTCACTGAGCTTTGAGAGAGAAATATAAATTCATGAGAGAGGTAAGGTTAGAGGACATTTCAGGCAGAGCAAATGACACATAGCAAAGGAGTAAAGATAGGAAAGTGTATGGTACACTCAGTGAGTAACAGCATAGGGTGTGGGCACAGGTGGAGAGTGAACCAAGATATGGGCTTTGAATTCTACAATGCAACTATATTTCCATTATTAGAAATACCATTAATAATGAAGGCACACCAAGTTTTGTGGATTCATATTCAAAGAGCTGCCAGGCTCTAAACAGCACAAGTATTCCTGGTCTTCAGCAAAAAGAAAGAAATGCAAGCAGTGAAGAGATAAAAATGTCATACCAAACCATTAGACCTGGAAAAAAAGGCTAATTTTGCATACACGATCAGGATCAAAGACCTTGAACATTTTTATGCACTACATTCTATTACTGCTGAAATGTTCTGAGAGGCATGGCAGGCGTTTAAGGGAAAAACTAAACACATTCCTACATTCCTTCCCCAAGTCAGTGAACCATGGCCAGAATCTCAGCACCTGCACGGAGCAACAGAGCAGAATAATCTCATTTGAAACAAAAGGCTGCATTTTCTCTGGAGGTTGGAACCACCTTAAAAAGGTCAAGACTCAGCAACGGCTTGTGGGCTGGCAGGGTGGGACATGGAGTCAAAAGGAGAATGCTTATTCTTTTGTGTCTGAAGTGAATTTTCTAAAAATAAGTTAAAGCCTGCCTTTCAACAGCATGAAAAAGGAACTGGAGAAGTTAGAGTGAATGACATGTTATCTGAAAAGTATCAGAAAGAAAACCCAACTTCCTAAGCAGGAAAGTAACTTGGCCCTTAAAACATTTATACAATACCTCCTAGGTATATTCTTGCCTGAAATCCCTGTGGATTTTGTTCCTACAAATGGTCAGAGTCAAAAGTAGAGCCTCTTTTATGATAGCAGAACAGGAGGCCAGGCTGATTCAGAGCAGCTCACATTTCATGTGTAAATCCTTGGATCACTTTTGTTCTATTACTCAAAAGAGTAAAATATTTGTGCATCTTTATATGAATTTTCACAATATGACCATCAAGGGTAAAAGCCAAGATTCTTAATCTAACTCATTCTCTTTGATGTCACAATTTATCAAGTCCAGTTCAGTTCTTAGAATTATACTTTTATTCAACATGTAGTCAGTTTTTGTTACTCCTCTGCTAAATCCTTCCAACAGTTTTTCCCCATGCCTAGAATATATTCTAAACCCCTGTAAGGCCTTGTGTAATGTGGCCTTTGCTCTGCACTCATCCTATAATACTCCTTTTTGCTCAATCTAGCTTTACGTCTGTTCCTTGAAAACAAGTTTTCCCTGCCTCAGTGTCATGCAAACTGCTCCAACTGGAGTGCCCTGCCTCCAAGTATTTACCTAACAGACTCCTTCTAGTTATTCCAGCCTCAGTTACTCAGACAGCTATCCTGTGCCTTCCTGTTAGTCTGCTTCCAAGATGCCCCCTGAAGATCCTCACCACCCGGTGGTAGTTTCCTCCCACATGGCCACAGCATTAATCTGTGTTGGCCAACACAACAGAAGGAAGTGGTATCACGTGACTCCCAGGGCTAAGAAATAAAATATATTTTGCTGCTCTGCTTTGCTCCCTTGGATCATTTGCTTTGGAGGAACCAGCCAACACATTATGAGGAGACTCATACAGCCCTTAAGGAAAGATCCATGTGAGAAGGAACAGAGACATCCTGCCAGCAATCATTTGAGTGAACCATCTTGGAAGCAGATTCTGCAGCCCTGGTTAAGCTTTCCAAGGACTGCAATTCCTGAAGGGACCATGAGCTAGAGCTACTCAACTAGGGCATCACGGAATTCCTGCATGACAAAAACCAAGTGACAGAATAAATGCTTGGGTTTTTTTCTTTTTAAGCTGTTAGGTTTGGGGTAATTTGTTACACAGAAATAACTATTATACTTCTCATATAGGTCTCTGTGACACCCAATCTAAGCCAATCCTATCCCTGTCACATTTTATGAGATTATTTTATTTTTATTTCTTGTACTTATCCACAGTTCTTTATCTTGGTTTTGTTGTTGTTGTTTATTTTTGTTAATTGCTTGTCTCTCCCCACTGCAATGTAAGCTTCTTGAAGGAAGTAACTTTGTCTGCCTGATTCATCAGTGTTTATGCCCAGAATTGGGTCATCTAGAATCAATGCTTAATATAAATACCAGCTGAAAGAATAATTTAACACTGCAAAAATTTGATTGTACTTATTTCTCTGAGGCATAAAAAAGGCTGGTTGATTGGATCACTCTCCCAACCTATGTAGCGGCTCACCAGCTTCAGATTCCATGCAAGAGTAAGAAAGCATTTGTACCCAGAAAAGAAGAGGAGCCGGGGGCCTCAGCTTTCCCTCAGGCAAAACTGCATGTACAGAACTGCAGAAAGGGTAAAGTTTTGCTTTTTGAATGATAACCACTGTTTAGACAAGATTTAAGGGCAGAGAATATGGAGATCTAGTAGAAATGTACATGATGTGGAGAAGGTTGTTTGTTTGTTTTTTTTAAGCAAGAACCAACTGGGAAAAACATTACAGGATCAGAGTTAAGGTAGAAGAGATGATCACCAGAAAAAAAGGAGAAAGAAAAGCATAACAAGGTGGAAAAACAATTCAAATGCAATACAGGTAATCTGCTGGTTACTTGCAAACTATCTCAAAGATTTGCACCTGAGCTGCCCAAAGCAATTTTAAGAGTCAAAGCGGGGAACACTGCTCTATATCCAGCCACTTTGTGTTAAATAAACATGCATTTTTTTAAGTTCTACATAGCTACATGATTTAAGACTTTACAAGTATATAGGTGTAGCATATATAATCCATGACCAAAAGTAGGGATAAAAGATCTACACACATGAAACCGATTTTCATGCGGTTTCTTGCAAAGATCCAGTGGGGGAAATTCACATCTTTTTCTTGCTTCGTTTCAGAAAGCCCTTTCAGCCCCTCTGGCTTAGGTCCATCTGTACAAAGTCACTGCAGCAGTAAGTATCTGTTTAATCACAGCTGTCAATAATGAAGCAACATTACACCCCCACCATCCTCGTATACTTGTAGTGCATTCTGGTATGTACAACTTTCCAATCAAAAGACATGAAAGAAAGGGGCGACCAGGACGATCAAGGGAGAGAAAAAAGATAAGATCTCTTCATTCTCCATCTCTGGGGGGACAAATGTGTGGCTCTTGTTTTTCCTCTTGTGAAGAGCAAATCATTACCACCTATTCCAGACCTGTTTTGCCAGGTAGACTGTCTGACACATACTCTGGGGTAACAGAGGGAATATCTTTTAATTCAAAACTAAGGAAAGTAAGAGCTGTGCTTCAAAGAGTCTTAGCCAATGAGCCCTACAGGTAGGAAACACATGAGAGCATCCTATTCAAGTGCCTGGGTATGAAAGGAAAGTGATTTTCTTCTCATCTTTTTTTTATTTCCAATGATTAAGACATCATGAAAATAGAAGTGGTATAAAGAGAAACTGACACTTTTAAAAGGTGATTATAATTTCACACAGCTAGATTCTAAACAGGTTTTTTAAAAATTAAAAAAAAACAAGAATTTATACATTAATGTAAACGGTATTAAAAAAATGAAAGTCAGTTTGGCAATATACTACAGAAAGCCCAATAAGCCAATATGTACTAACCACTTTTCCTAGAGACATTCAAGGTATTTATATATTTGCAAACTTATGTATTAGCTCATTGATTAACTTCTTCACTCATTCTTATATTTATTTACTTGGTAAGTACTTAAGGAGTTTGAGAGAGACAAAGATGAAATATACTCAGAGGTTTATAATCTGTGATGAAAGATAAAACACAGCTGTGTCCTCCAGACCAGGTTCTCATGCCTGTACATAATTTACTCCTGGAGTCTGATGATCTGAAATGAGCCCATTTGTAATAGGAATCATATACATTATTTATACATTTTCATTTTATATAGTTTATCATTCTGTAGGACCATATATTTATTGAACTGTTGTATTATTTATTCATAATTATGCTCTATGTTGAGAACTCAGATGTATGATTCTAGTAAGGCAAATCAGAAGCTAGGATCTAGAAATGCACATGAAATTAAAATAGAGAATTAAACACGCTTCAGTACAATTTCTGTAACAATTTTACATGACCAGCATCCTGAAGTTATGAGGGGAAATCAAAATTTGCCTTGTTCTCTATCCCCTTTGCCATCACAGGTATGTTCAGGGTCATGGACACAGTTCTTCTCCAGTGATTTCTAGAGCAAAACCATAGTAACAGCACTGTGGTACTCACAAGAAATGTGGCAATGTCACAAGAAAGAAAAAGATAGCCCCGACCCCTGACCTCTACCACCAATTTTGTTTTCCTGTCTTCTCTTGGCATAGGAACAGGGAGATCGCATTGGCAGGCCAAACTGAGATCAATACGTGACAAGTTGATAAGGTATCATTATGGTCTGTATTTTTCCATCAGGGTTGTCATTTAGGATGTCAAAAAGGTTATATGTTAAGGTTATAACATCTGAAGGAAGGCTTTCTGTGATTCTCGGAACTTTGCAATGTTTACTGTTAATCTACTCCCTGAAGTGCCATTTAAGCATGGCGGCCTCAAGTGGAACTCTTGGGGAAGATAGTGCATCTCTAAAAACCCTTCTGAGAAAAGCCTGGCTTACTCTGCCCTACACATGTCTGCTAGGCCTGATGAAATGCGTTTTCTAGGCCAACCCGGAACTGCGTGTTACTAGCACAATATCCCAGTTATATCCTACACACTGTTCCTCAGACCTTCCTTCCTGAGTTGTCCTGTCTCTCAATTATCCAGGGCCTGATTATAATATAAGATATGCCACCTCTTGTGTCTCAGCAGTTAGTTAGAATTAGAACATATGAATAACATGTGCCCATGGATAAAGTCCACACATTTGTTCATCTGCTATCAGTGGTGTCTTGATGATGTTCACTCCCTCCTCCCTTAGTTCTGCGAGTCAGTCATCTCCCTTGTGTGTTAGTCCATCACCCTCCGGGCTGTTCCAGTGGCTCAGCCCGCTTTCACTGCAACAGTGTATGCCAGACTGACTGCTCCCACGTTTCTTGTGTCTTGGGTTTGACCCCCCCAAGTGGATTTCAGGAAGACACGTCTACAGAAAACCTTCTTTACGCCAGACCAGCCCCGAGAATTCTGTTCTTATTGGGATGGACTGAGTGGTTTTACTGAAAGAAATATAAGACACACCAATTTCTTTTAGAATGAGACAGCAAGACAGTACTAATGTCCTGATATTCCCCCCCACCCATCAACTATGCTTATCCAGTAAGATACTGGTGAAAGAGCACACTAGATCCCTCACCCACTTATCAAAATACTTAAGGCACTCTACAAGCACCCTGCCACCTTCCTTTCTCCAGGGAATGCTGCAAAGACTAGTTAATTAGCCACTGCCTTGATCTCTAATGCGGAGACTTTTTGCAAAGGAATTCCTTAAGAGACTGCCCAATGAGCGAGCCAGAAAATGCTCACATGAAACTCCGACAATGTCGCCTGCCCTGGAATAAGGATCATTTTCTTGAATCTATTCCCTATGTGGTGAGCCTGCACTTTCATTTACAAACTTAGGTATACAAGAAATATTTTATTTTTCTGACAGAAATTAGTCATTAATTAAAGCTCCTAATATGCTCTATAGCAGAAACCTAACTTTAAGGTACCATCCTTCCCTTCATCTCCAGTGATTTATCTCAATTCCTAGGAGCATACTTAAATTAAGATGTGGTGTAGAGAGGATCCATATGATTTTCAATGTTGAAATATTGAAATAACCTCCTTTGAGTTTGCAAAAAAGGATACGATGCCTGCTGTTAACCCATTCTATTCACCCTTGTTTTGGAGTTCCTGGACAAGACAGTAATGCAAGGAAAAAATAAAGGTGTAAGGACTAGGAAAGGAAAAACAAAATTATCTTTATTCACCATGATATGGTTATGTTTGTAGATGATAAAAAGGAACCTGCTGATAAATATTATGACTATCAGCAAGTTCACAAGATTATTAGTTATAAAATCAGCACACAAAAATCATTTGGATTTCTATTCACGGGCAACAAAATTCAGAAATTGAAAACGTAAAAAAAGCATTTCTATCAGTGTTAAATTCATATGCAAAATCTCTATGGTGAGCTTACAATACTCTATTGCAAGACTATTTAAATAATTTCATGTATGGAAACAATGTGTTGGAATATTCAACATTGCAAAAATCTTATTTGATCACAAATTGAGTTCCAATAAAAAGCCCATGTTGTGTGTTTACGTGTGTGTGTTTTGTATATGATGTCTGACAAACTATTCTAAAATACATAGGGAATTTCAACGTTCCAATAATTGCCAATGTCCTAATCAGAAAGAGGAATAGTATCATGGGACTTGACTATCCTATACTAAAATAATATGGTTTTATTTATTATAAAGCCATATTAATAAAGATAGCCAGGTATGGGAGCTGAGACTGGTAAATGAAGCAACCAAACAAAAGAGCCCAGAAATAGAACTCTAACCACACAGTCACAATATATGACTGAATTTATAATGCCGATCAGCAGAAAAAAGATGGGCTTTTTAGAATACATTATACTGGGGCAACTACATATGTGCAAAAAAATGTGACTGCATATGTAGAAAAAAATCCCTTTCTCAACCATATATATATATATAAATCAATTACTAATGAATTAAGCACTGAAGTGTGGAAGACAAGATTTAGAAACAACATAGGGACTTTCTTTTTAAATTTGGGGGTAGAAAATTATTTCTTCGACAATGCACAAAATGGGCAAATTATGAAAAGAAAGATTGGTAAAGGTAATTACATAAAAAAGAATTTCTATCCTCAAAAGCCATCATGGAATTAAAAACATAAACTACATATTTGGATAAGACCTTTGCAGCACAAACAAGGGGTTACCATGCATTACGTAAAAAGAAACTCTATGAATCAATAAGAAAGTCAAACAACATGATTGAAAAATGCGAAAAAGGAATGAACGTGAATTTCATAAAGGAGAAGAAACACGGGACCCAAAAGCATACTCCAAGATATTAACCTTGTTAGTAATCAAGGAAATATAAAAGAAAATCATGAGATACATATTAGAGTCTTTTTAATATTATAATGAAGAATACAGTGGGTTTTTTTTCTTTTCATAGAACAAGTATAGATTGTTAGGCAGGAGGGGAAAAGTACATATGAAACTTTATATAATCAGGGATGAGGACAAACTCTCTAAGTCCAACCTCAAAGGCATAAACTGGTTACACTGAACCATATGTAACTGTCAGGTTTTTTTTTAACCACATTTGATGGGCAGAAGCAGCCACAGCTTATGGCTCAACCTGATATAAAGGAATAAATAGACAGATATGACCAGAAGTAGGAACCTGGAAATACATGTGACAAAGGGTTAATAACCACATATTAACAAATCCATATACGACATATATAGAGGTCTTGCCTATCAATAAGAAGTCAAGCTTCAAAAGACATACAGGGAAGAGACAAGAAGCAATGAGCAAAGAAAATGTCAATGGCTGAGTAGCATAACCAGAAAAGGTCCGAGGATAATCTAAGAAATGCAAGTTATAATAAATACCTCATAAGTAAAAATAAGTAATACTACTTTTTGGTCATCAGATTGGCAAAGATTACATTCATTTCTCAAGTTCTCTCTTCACCGAATCCTGCTTAGACACACACACACACACACACACACACACAATGATCATTTATGCTGATTATTTTCGTCCAAATTGCTGAAGAATACCCCATAGTGGAAATGAAAAGAAGTAACTTAGTTTCTTTAACAGATTGTCTCTTTCCACCAATATTTCCTTTGGCCTGGCTACTAAGCCCAAAATGTTCACAGGGGCAGAGGACAAAAACCCCTCCCTGTGACAGTATCAACAGCTGGAATGATATCCACTGGGTGAAAAATATACTATGAAAAAAATATATAGTTACACAAGAGAGCTCAAAGGTACATTGGCTTACTGAGGTTTACCAAGGCAAGAGAGGGTATTGTTAAATATTTGTCCATCTGGCACTTTTGAAAAATAAAGTTTTTTTAAAAGGGAAACTAAATCTAGACTTAAAAGGAAACATTTTTTATTTAAGTGCAAATAACTGAGATTGTATCTCTTAACCACAAATGTTTGTTTGTAGCAAGGATCTCAGAAGGGTGTCAAGCCCTTGAAGAGGTCTGGTATAACATGGATGGATTGATAGGAGCTCTCACATCCTAGGAAGAACATGGTGGGAAGAGTTGGAAACGCTCATCCCCCCAGGATGCTTTTTGGAGAATGGGGTTGAGGTGGTGGGGCTCAGTGTCGACAGGAAGAAATGATTTGGGAAGCAATGTAGATACACACTTTGTCAAAACTACCATCACCCAACATGGATGAAAATAATCTCCAGGTTCTGAAGATACGGATGTGTTGGGGGCGGGGAAATGGAGTCAAATAAGGTGCTAATATCAGGTTTGGTTTAAGAAACAGATTCATGGCGTCCAGTACTCCAGTTTCAACACAATACTGTTGATGTTTGAAGGTGCTGGGGATTCTATTCCCCTTGTCTAAGGGTCGCTGCGCACGGTGTTCTCATGGCCAGAAACGCAACCCTCCACCCACACAAATACATACACAAATCGTGGAGTCAAAAGGCTGATTCCTTCCCATCTTTCAATCTCAGTTGAAATGTTGAAATGGTGCCTTCTCAAGGAGGAATTCCCTGACCACCATTTCTAAAGTCATTTATCTTACAATTTTTTATTTTAACATCCTGTTTGCTTCCTTCCTACCACTCAGCAGATTCATCTGAGAAGTGTTTGCCCGACATACACTATGGCCTCAATAAGTATTTCCTGACATGACCAATGAATACACCGAATGAAGAGGCACCTCCACGGCAAAACCAGGATCCCAGAAAGTTAAGCTGAGAGGTTTGCCATTGCGATAAAGACCTGTCCTGGCTTGTTGTAATCACACAACAGTAAGATCACTCATGGAGGAAGCCAAAAAGGCAGCAATTCAGGACACAGCGACAGAAGAGAGGCATATGATAGAGTGGACAATGACACACGTTGAATGACTGTTAAAAGAGTTAAGTGTAAGATTGTATATCAACGATACTTCAATTATATGTACATATATATATGCACATACAAAAAAAGTACATAAGCACCCTGGAACACCCAAGGGATCAGGGAGGCTTGGGCCACCTTACCTCCAAAACACTAATCTCCATCTAACATGCTACCAATTTTATTTACCTATTTTATTTTCTGGCATAAAGCTCTATGGGAAAGCATTTTGCCCATTGCTGTTTCTGCCCATAGAATCTGGGATGTAGCGTGCAATCAATAAATATTTAATGACTGAATGAATTCTGCTGGTGAGGCTTTAGAGAAAAGTTTTCTTTAATCATCACTGCTGTGTTATCTACATCTTTATACTTTCCTGAACTGGGGAAGTATCCTTTTCTTATTGTTTTAGAATTTGCTTGATCCTATCATACTATTCATTTTTTATTAAAGCCACAGAAAGGCTGGGGCATATTCTAATGCACATGAACATTCCCAACACTGAAGTACTTGGAGAAGTGAAAATGGTAATTATACAGAGGTCCACTCACCCCAAGTGGTTGAGACTGTGGTACTATTTTTAAAACAAGACATATGCCAAAGCACTAGAAAGTCTGCGCATATTTATGTTTGAAACTTCGAGTCGAGTTGTGATTTTTAGAAGTCTGTTGTTGGGAAACATCTGTTAGCACCATCTGTATAGGTTTCCAAAATGAAAATTAACAGCATGCTTTTTCTTATTTGAGGCTCAGTAGCAGAACTTAACCATTGGTCGGTGTTCTGATGTAATATTATCACCCTTGCCCAATATCCCCTGCGAAGTAATTCATTTCCTTACTTTGTGGAACATAACCAGATTCTCACTGTGGCTGATGTGATCAGAAAACTGTAGGTTAGTATCAGGTGTTCCTATCTAAGGAGGCTGTGGGTGTATTCCCAGCTACGTAACTTGTAAGAACACCTGTCCCTACGCCCTATGGGCACTGCCAGATGGCCTCGCACCCTCACTGACCGTTCTTTTTCAGTTTCAATTTCAGTCTGATCCCCAACTTCCACATTCTAACCCCTCCTCTTCTAGCTATAATTCCTTTCTTGGAAATCTTATCTACTCCTAGACTTTTAACTACCATCACTGTTCAGAAGTTGAAGATTCCAAGCTGAATGCATTTTCTATTAAACCAATGCTACATGAGCACAGTTATTATCTTCTGATGTTTACATTCCACAATCATGTCTATGTAACTTCTTTTTCAACGCATTCATCTGTCACAGGCACACTCATCAGTGGGTTTCCTCAAGGCCTTCTGGTAGGTGGGCAATGTATCAGGGAGCCAGACTGGCTAGGTGTGAGCCTTGGTCTGCCACTTGCTAGCTAAGTAACAACAGAATGACCCTGGTTAGCACTATTATTACTCTACATGGCAGGTGCTGTCTGCAGGCTAACTGGCAAATTCCAACATTTTTAATTATAAGACTCATCTATTTCTATAGTTACCAATAAATAAGTAAAACTCAACAAGCTGACTACTAAAATACTTTTTATGTTAATGAGGACAGTTATTTCCTAACTTTCACTAATTTTGTACCTCACGATACTTGACTTTGTATGTTAAAGACTAACGTGTTTGCTATATGTTACTTAGTGCAGGCAGTTCTGAGTTTAGCTGAGGAATAAAAGAATATTTCTTCTGGGAAATTCTATAAAAACCAACTAACTACTCCTAAGAAAGAAAGAATTGTGAATTAAGTCTGAATTTTGTATTGCATTTCAAAAGTGTAATTTTGTCCCAAATAACATTTATAGACTAAAAGGCTGCAATTCCCCAAAGATTTTTTTAAACTATATTCTCCATAATTTCAGTTTCATTTAAAATCAGCAAACCTAGAATCAGTAAATCAAATCAGAGGTGAGTCTACCCTGAAGTTCCTGAGGCTCAGGTAGGACAAGGGAGAAACACCTAGTTTGTGTTTGCATGTTTGATATCTGCAAAGTAAGTTTGATATTGCAAGATATTTCGCCCTAGCATCCTAAAAGGTCCCCTCAATTGTATAATTGTATAATCTTTAGGCCCCACTAAGCCCATACCTACTGAGGGTTAGAAACCAATTTTTCTAGACTTACTGTTCAAATTAACTGCAAATTTATCAGCACCCACTAGAGGGCCCTAGTTCCATTGGGTAAAGAGAGCCTCTATGCCTCTTGCTCTTGGTACTGCCTTTTATATACCCAGACAAGCACAGAAACACTGAGCAAACAGTGTAACTCTCAGAATTGAAAAGCTGCCTATTAGCTCCAACTGAGGCCATCAAGAGGCTGATGTGGCAGAAATGTCCCACTCTGTTCTGCAGCTGCCAACCTTTTCCTTGGCAAACTTGGAGTGAAGCAAGGCCCAGCATGTCCTCACGTTTAACAAAGTTGAATGAAAGGCCACTTCATCCCAGGGCTACTTAGACAAAAATCAAATAATGCTTACGCTGTTCAGTCCAAGCCACTCCAGGGCCCAGACATCATACGAGGCTTTCTTTGCTGAGAACAAGAGCCCACACCACCAGCTTCCACACATATTTTGCTGGCTTGTGCTGCTTTCTGCAGCCTAACTTCCTGGCTGGAGTTTGTCCCCATTTCAAAATCAAGCCTCAGAGAGGATTGTCACCTAGACTCACTTTGACAATCACCCTGCAGGGGCAAATTAACCCATTATGCTCCATAATTTCAAAACAGTAACATATCCATGTTACAAAAACAGATTTATAATGCCGCAGCACAGGATTATTTGTATTTTCTTATAGCTTTCCTCCAAATCCTTACTTCTTCCAATGGTTATTTCTGCTAAAACAAAAAGGCATGTGACTTTCAGAAAAGAGTGGCCCTGTGGCTAATACTTCCAGAGACCTATGAGCCACAAGATCAAAGACCTCCTATCTATGAGAAGGTTACAAGAGGGTTTGACAATGTCCCCTCAGATCATATGAATAGAAGGTATGGCAACCACTGAAATTCTGGGTCATCAGATCAGGGACAGTTGTTTAATAGCTCCCCAATCAACTTGTTGATAAATCATGATTAACAGTTCAGGGAACTCACATTAGACAACAGTAACTCAAATTAAACTAAGCCAAGGGAGGGCATGTAATTTATTCAGATTTGCAATCTTTGTTGCAAGAGCCAGAATCTTGCTGTGATCTGCCCTTCATGTGTAAAGCTCACTTTGCAGAACCTATCTTCCATAGAGAGGGAAAATCTCTTCCCAGAGAATCCAGCACATTAATACATTTATTCTTTAATGCCTCACTAATCAAACTAGCTTTGTTGGTCATTTGAGCCCAAAGGAGTTGCTATGAGTGTGGAAGACTGGAACAGGAAGAGAGACATTCATGGGCATACACAGCTTAAGGAAAAGGAACAGCAACACATTTACAGAAGAAGAAACAAAATGAGATGGAAGTCAATGTGGTAAATACTATTCAATTCCACCTGGAATATTGCTAATAAAGACCACACATTAAATGATCTAGCCCTGGTCTGCTCTCGGATTTCATCTAGTACCGCTCAGTAACGTACTATGTCCCAAATACACTGGCCTTCTTCCTGTTTTCAGAGTGCCAACCATCTTACCCTGCCAGGACTGTTTTCTCATGTCCTCATATGCCTGGCTTCTCTTCATTGTTTGATTCAAAGCTCAATTATCGCCTCTCACAGAGACATTCCAAGACCACATCAGCCACAGCATTCCCTCCCATCACACATCTCTCATGGCTCTACAGCACTTACCACTATTTATAATCCTTCTTAATTTACTTGTTTCTCTTCTTATCTCCCTTAAGCCAATGTGCATTCCATGAGAGCAGGGCCTTATATCTCTTGTTCACTGATATGCATACCCCAGAGCCTAGTACTTTAGGTTTACTTTTAGGTGATTTTTTTTTTTATGTGTTCAAAGACTATTTGTTAGATGAATGAATGAATGAACGAGGGACAAGACTACTCTAAAAAACTCAATAACATATATTGAATAATAAGAAAACCATATAAGGATACCCATCCTCTGGGGCTTACCATCTAATTAGAGAAATACAGTGTGTAAGAAAAATAACAGCTGGATGTACTGCACAAATGCTGAGAGGAAGAATTACAGGCATCGAGCGCAGCAGCAATGACTTGGTTTCCTTCCTGAGTCTCAGGAATCATAGAATATATACCAACATGCTTTGGTGGCTGCCTATCAAACAGATTTTTAAACTGGCAATCACTGTAGGGTTGGCACACAAACTCCATCTTATGTGGGGCATAGAAAAAACAATCTGGGTACAAAAATCTACAAGCGCTTTTGGAAAGAGACAAGATGTTTTTTACAAATGCTGACAACAATTTTTTACAATGCAGAAAAAGTGGGAACATAACAAGTGTAGGTTCTCAGTTTGGAAGGCAGGGAGGAAGTCCTTCAAAATTCAACTGCTAGATTTCAAAGCACGAAAAGGCTAAAATCTCAGCATCAAAGAACATATTGTCATTTACTCATTAGCAAGACCCAGGCTTACTCTAGCCATGCACTGTGTATCCAACTGAATAAGCTCTTCTATTGCTCACAGCAGCTATATGAGACAGATACATTTATTACTTTCATTAAACCCATTTAATAAATAAGAAACGGTAGTTAAGCAGGGTACCCAAGGTCACATGGGTAATAAGAGCTGGATTTTGAACTCTAGAAGCAGGCAGTGCAAATTTCTGAGAAATCTTTGGCCAGGTTGCTCAGACTTTCACAGGTACTGCCAAAGACAGGTATTGGTGACCCTGCACTTCAACTTCCTAGAAGACAGAAGGCCTACATTAATAGTCTCCCCTTTCTGTCACAGAATCTAATCCTGTTTGTTAAGGTGGCTTTTTCTTTGTTAGCAGATGAAAATTTTATAACATTTGCTGCTTGCTTAAAGTGAAGGATTCCCCCCACACAACTCCCTTATTCCTTGCTCTAAATCTCTGATATTTTATTTAAATTATGACATTAAAAAAGGAGATGCCTGGGGAATATGAGAAATATAGGAACAACTTCTAAATCTATAATGCGGTCTATAAGTATATGCTATACTCTGTGTGTAGAGCTAAAATAATTTATTAGTTCATTTAAAATTTACTGATACTATTTATCCATAGCATTAAATGGTGGTTCATGTATATATGTACACAGATACACAGAGAGAAAAGCACAGACATCAAAAGGCTCACCTGAATATGACAAGTTCTCTAGTGAAAATTAGGCACATTTGCTTCCAATTGTATGGCAGACTAGTTTTAAAAACAAAAACATACATACATATGCAGACACACACACACACACACACACACCCCTCTCTGTAACACAGAACTAAAAATGATAGATTTTCAGAAAATGATTTAGTGCAGGGGCATGCTGGTAGAGAACAGAAGTAACAGGAAAGGATGAATCCAGAGAGAAAACCAGCACTGAAGCCAGCATTGTCTCTGGAGTATCACCTAATCCATTGTTACCCAGAATTGGGTGATTTGAAGCTTGAATGAGCAGGAAATAGGAGAAAAAAGCTTAAGGCCCAAGTAGAAGGAAGGCAGACAAAAGACCCACATATATGAAGCTAGAATCCTTCAAGTGTTTGAGCTAGAAAAATAAAACCTCCTGCAGGAGGGGGCAGTGGGCATCATGCCTTCTTGATCTTGACTTTACTTGGAAATGGGAAAAAAAACTTTTTCCTGAGGCCTCTAACCCCAAGCTCAATTATGTTTTGGGAGAACAATTTATATAACCTGATGTGGCTCAAAAATCACTAATATACACATTTATTTTAACGAGGTAATGGATGGGTTGTGTCTGTAACGTCCCACACAAAGCAAACTCAAATCCTAAGAACACACTGTAAGACAACATCCAAAAGAATTTCCACAGGTAAAGATCCAAAGAACAGAAGCTCATAAGAAAAACAAATTCACCAAACACATAAGGAAACAGTAAGCTACAGTCAGCAGAAAATGCAAACTGCAGGAGCAGACCTGCAAAACCCACAAATATTTAGTATTTATAAATGCTTTAAAATGTAATAAATAAAAGATAATACTGAGTGTCTATCAAAGGAAAAAGAGGGAGAGGATTAAAGATGGTGGCATGAGAGGTGAGACAGAGGCTTCCTCCTAAAACCGCATATAATACAAAAATAAAATTAATATGACTAATCCTGAAAGAGCAACAGGAAAGAGGGCTGTGCCAAACTGCATACAGCTGGAGAAAAGAATAAACCTCATGGAACAGGGTAACGTACCAAAGCGGTGGCCCTGCTGGACCCAAGCCCTTCCCCCACCCCAGCTCACCAGCGGGAGGAAGAGAAAAGGAGCTGACAGGGAGTGGAGCCCTGGAACTGCTGAATACCTAACACCGGAGATCTGCTCTGGGAGCACAAACCTACATTTTATGGTGCTCTCATGGTACTCTCGTGATTAGGGGGTTGGAAAGCTAAGACAGGCAGAATACCGGGAGAGATTGAGATACCAGCCACTTATGGAAAGTAGGGATGCATATCTGGCTGCTATGGGAAAAAAGAAAGGCAGGCAGTCTGAGAGACTTCCTAACAGCAACAGGGCTTCTAAAGGGGCAAGGACTGCACAGAGCTTACTGTTCAGGAGAAAGGACAGGTAGACAAAATTGTCTGGGTGCACTCTGGCCAGCAGGTTGGGAACTTTCTCGATATTCAGGTGCTCCAGCTCCCTGGCTGGCTACACAGCTCCAAGGGCCCCGCTGTGATATGCAGCCTACTGTGCCTTTATCCCGGCCAGCCCCACCTGGCTTGCAAACTGGCAAATCCTACCCTGGCATTAGGCCAGCCAGAGAGAACCCCATCTACAGCAACTACAAATGCAAAGTATAGAGGCTTATACCTGTGTGTGCTCGGACCACTGGTTCTGGCAATGGAGGCAGGCATAGCAGCCAGGAAGCAGGAAACAGGTCTTTCCTCCCCCAGGCACCAATACCGCTCCCATGCAACAGGGGATAAGCAGCTCCAGAGTGTAGAGCTTCTGGACACGAGAGGGCACCATATACAAATATGAAACACCAAAGAAACATGGTTTAAAGTAAAATTATGAATACAACACCTGAGAAGATTAAATGAAATTGACCTCATGAATCTTCCTGAAAGAGATTTCAAAATAAATATCATTAACATGCTCATGGAGGTAGAGAAAAATATTCAAGAACTCGGATGAATTCTGGTCAGAGATCCAATCATTGAAGAGCACAGTGGAAGATATTAAAAGCAGATTAGGTACAGTGGAGGAGACGATAAATGAAATAGAAATTAGAGAAGAGGAATACAAAGAAGCTAAGGCACAGAAAGAAAAAAGGATCTCTAAGAATGAAAGAATATTGAGAGAACTATGTGACTAATCCAAATGGAACAATATTCACATTATAGGGGTACCAGAAGAAGAAGAGAGAGAAAAAGGGATAGAAAATGTCTTTGAGGAGGTAATTGCTGAAAAATTCCCCAATCTGGGGAAGGAGATAGTTTCTCAGGCCATGGAGGTGCACAGATCTCCCAACACAAGGAAGACAACACCAAGACATAAAATAATTAAAATGGCAAAGATCAAGGATAAGGACAGACTATTAAAAGCAGCCAGAGAGAGAAATAAGATGACATACAAAGGAAAGCCCATCAGACTATCATCAGACTTCCCAGCAGAAACCTTACAGGCCAGAAGGGAGTGGCATAATGTATATACTGCAATGAAGCAGAAGGACCTCGAACCAAGAATACTTTATCGGGCAAGAATATCATTCAAATTTGAAGGAGGGATTAAACAATTTCCAGATAAGCAAAAGCTGAGAGAATTTACCTCCCACAAACCGTCTCTACAATGTATTTTGGGGGGACTGCTATAGATAGAAGTGTTCCTATGGTTTAATAGCTGGCACCAGAGGTAATAAAACCACAGTAAAGAAAATAGAACAGTTAATTACTAAGCAAATGCGAAATTAAATCAACTATCCCCAAAGTAAATACACGGATAGAAAAAGAGTACAGAATATGATACCTAATATATAAAGAACTAATATATAAAGAATGGATGATGAAGACAATGGAAGAGAAAAAAACCTTTTAGATTGTGTTTGTAATAGCATATTAAGTGAGTTAAGTTAGACTCTTAGACAGTAAGGAAGTTAATTTTGAACCTTTCGTAACCATGAATCTAAAGCCTGCAATGGCAATAAGTACATACCTATCGAAAATCACCCTAAATGTAAATGGACTGAAGCACCAATCAAAAGACACAGATTCACTGAATGGATAAAAAAGAAGACCCATCTATATGCTGCCTACAAGAGACTCACTTTAAAACCAAACATATACACAGACTAAAAGTGAAAGGATGGAAAAAGATATTTCATGCAACAAATAGGGAGAAAAAGGCAGGAGTTGCAGTACTTGTAACAGATAAAATAGACTTCAAAACAAAGAAAGTCACACGAGACAAACAAAGACATTACATAATAATTAAGGGCTCAATCCAACAAGAAGATGTAACCATTATATATATCTATGCACCCAACACAGGAGCACCTACATATGTGAAACAAATACTAACAGAATTAAAAGGGAAAACAGAAAGCAATGCATTCATTCTAGGACACTTCAACACTCCACTCACTCCAAAGGACAGATCAACCAGACAGAAAATAAGGAGACAGAGGCACTGAACACACATTAGAACAGATGGACCTAACAGACATCTACAGAACTCTGCACCCAAAAGCAGCAGAATACACATTCTTCTCAAGTGCACATGGAACATTTTCAAGAATAGATCAAATACTAGGCCACAAAAAGAGCATTGGTTAATTCAGAAATATTGAAATTGTACGAACCCTTTCTCAGACCACAAAGGTATTAAACTAGAAATAAATTATGCAAAGAAAACAAAAAATCCCACAAACGCATGGAGGCTTCACAACATGCTCCTAAATAACCAATGCATCAATGACAAAATAAAAACAGAGACCAAGAAATATAAGGAGACAAATGACAACAATAATTCAACACCACAAAATCTATGGGATGCAGCGAAGGCCATGGTAAGAGGAATGTATATAGCAATACAGACCCACCTCAGGAAAGAAGAACAATACCATATGAGCAGTCTAAACTCACAATTAATGAAACTAGAATAAGAAGAACAAAAGAGGCCCAAAGTCAGTAGAAGGAGGGACATAATAAAGGTTAAAGCAGAAATAAATAAAATTGAGAAGAATAAAACAATAGAAAGAATCAATGAAAGCAGGAGCTGGCTCTTTGAGAAAACAAACAAAATAGATAAACATCTAGCCAGACTTAATCAAGAAAAAAATAGTCTACACACATAAACAAAATCAGAAATGAGAAAGGAAAAATCGCTATGGACCCCACAAAAATACAAAGAATTATTAGAGAACACTATGAAAAATTATATGCTAACAAACTGGATAACCTAGAAGAAATGGACAACTTTCTAGAAAAATACAACCTTTCAAGGCTGACTCTGAAAGAAACAGAAAATATGAACAGACCAATTACCAGCAATGAAATTGAATTGGTAATAAAAAAACTACCTAAGAACAAAATTCCTGGACCAAATGGCTTTACCACTGAATTTTATCAAACATTTAGTGAAGACCTAATACCCATTCTCCTTAAAGTTTTCCAAAGAGTAGAAGAGGGAATACATCCAAACTCATTCTACGAGGCCAACATCACTCTAATACCAAAACCAGGCAAAGACACAACAAAAAAGAAAATTACAGACCAATATTCCTGATGAACATAGATGCAAAAATACTCAACAAAATATTAGCAAATTGAATTCAAAAATACATCAAAAAGATCATCCATCATGATCAAGTAGGATTTATTCCAGGGATGCAAGGATGGTACAACATTCAGAAATCCATCAACATCATCCACCACATCAACAAAAAGAAGGACAAAAACCACATGATCATATCCATAGATGCTGAAAAAGCATTTGACAAAATTCAACATCCATTCATGATAAAAACTCTCAACAAAATGGGCATAGAGGGTTAAGTACCTCAACATAATAAAGGCCATATATGACAAACCCACAGCCAACATTATACTTAACAGTGAGAAGCTAAAAGCCTTTCTTTTAAGATCAAGAACATGACAAGGATGTCTACTCTCCCCACTTCTATTCAACGCAGTACTGGAGGTCCTAGCCATGGCAATCAGATAACACAAAGAAATAAAAGGCATCCACATTGGCAAGGAAGAAGTTAAACTGTCCCTGTTTGCAGATGACATGATATTGTACATACAAAACCCTAAAGAATCCACTCCAAAACTACTATATCTAATATCTGAATTCAGCAAAGTTTCAGGATACAAAATTAATATGCAGAAATCTGTGGCATTCCTATATACTAACGATGAACTATCAGAAAGAGAAATCAGGAAAACAATCCCACTCACAGTTGCATCAAAAAGAATAAAATACCTAGGAATAAACCTAACCAAGGAAGTGAAAGATCTATACTCTGAAAACTACAATATACTCATGAGAGAAATTAAAGAAGATACCAATAAATGGAAATATATCCCGTGCTCATGGATAGGAAGAATTAATATTGTCAAAATGGCTATCCTGTCTGAAGCAATCTACAGATTTAATGCAGTTCCTATCAAAATACCAACAGCATTCTTCAATGAACTAGAGCAAATAGTTCTAAAATTCATATGGAACCACAAAAGACCCCGAATAGCCAAAGCAATCCTGAGAAGGAAGAATAAAGCTGGGAGGATTACACTCCCCACCTTCAAGCTCAACTACAAAGCCACAGTAATCAAGACAATTTGGTACTGGCAACAAAAACAGAACCACAGACCAATGGAACAGACTAGAGAGCCCCGATATAACCCCAACATATATAGTCAATTAATATACAATAAATGAGCCGTGGACATACAATGGGGGAAATGACAGCCTCTTCCACAACTGGTGTTGGCATAACTGGACAGCTACATGCAAGAGAATGAAACTGGATTATTATTTAACCCCATACACAAAAGTAAACTCGAAATGTATCAAGAACCTGAATGTAAGTCATGAAACCGTAAAACTCTCAGAAGACAACATAGACATAAATCTCCTGAATATAAGCATGAGCAACTTCTTCCTGAATGCATCTCCTTGAGCAAGGGAAACAACAGCAAAAGTGAACACATGGGACTACATCACACTAAAAAGTTTCTGTACGGCAAAGGAAACCATCAACTGAAGAAAAAGGCATCCTACAGTATGGGTGAATATATTTGTAAATGTCATATCCGACAAGGGGATAACATCCAAAATATATAAAGAACTCACAACCTCAACACCCAAAAAGCAAATAACCTGATTAAAAAATGGGCAGAGGATATGAAGAGACAATGCTCCAAAGAAGAAATTCACATGGCCAACAGACACATGAAGAGATGCTCCATATCACTAATCATCAGGGAAATGCAAATTAAAACCACAATGAGATATTACTTCACACCAGTTAGGATGGCCAGCATCCAAAAGACTAAGAACAACAAATGCTGGTGAGGATGTGGAGAAAGGGGAACCCTCCTACACTGCTGGTGGGAATGTAAGCTAGTTCAACCATTGTGGAAAGCAATATGGAGGTCCCTTAAAAAACTAAAAATATAAATACCATTTGGCCCGGGAATCCCACTCCTTGGAATTTACCCAAAGAATACAACTTCTCAGATTCAAAAAGACATATGCACCCCTATGTTTACTTCAGTACCATTTACAATAGCCAAGATATGGAAGCAACCTAAGTGTCCATCAGTAGATGAATGGATAAAGAAGATGTGGTATATATACACAATGGAATACTATTCAGCCATAAGAAACAAACAAATCCTACCATTTGCAACTACATGGATGGAACTGGAGGATATTATGCTCAGCGAAGTAAGCCAGGTGGAGAAAGACAAGTGCCAAATGATCTCCCTCATTTGTGGAGTATAACAACGAAGCAAAACTGAAGGAACAAAATAGCAGCAGACTCACAGACTCCAGGAAGGGACTAGTGGTTACCAAAGGGGAGGTGTGTGGGAGGGCATATCTGTAGGGAGGGAGATGGGAATTGTGGGGTATTATGTTTAGTACACATGGTGTGGAGGGTCACGGGGAAAGTAGTGTAGCACAGAGAAGGCAGTGAATGTGTGGCATCTTACTACACTGATGGACAGTGACTGCATTGGGGTATGGTGGGTGGTGACTTGATAATATGGGTAAATGTAGTAACCACATTGCTTTTTCATGTGAAACCTTCATAGGAGTGTATATCAACAATACCTTAATTAAAAAATATTTTTTTAATGGGAAAAGAGACCTTTTTTTGTGGTCATCAAAAAAATGACCACAAAGTCTTGAACTAAGCAATAAAACCTCTAGAGACAGAAAACCTATAGTAGAAATCAGAACTTAATGAGTCTACCAGGAGATATGGCACAGCTGAGAAAAAAATGCATAAACTTAGAAGACAGATCTGAAGAAATTACTGTAGCATGGAGAGACAAATATAAAAGGGGATAAAAGGCTTAGGGAAGTTACAATGCAGACCTATTCAAAGTTCACAAAAGGGAGGAAAGACAAAATGGGGCAGAGGCAATATTTGAAGAGATAAAGACTTAATCTTTCCAAGACACTGATTTATTGTGGGTAAAACTGCAATATTTCCAGAATCTCTCGGCCTGGGTGTTTCCAAGGGGTGCAGAGAAGTAGTCCATCTCTGTATCAGTGGGTAATTACAAGGGCAGGTGAGGGCTTATCTGGATCAGAGAAGTTGCGTGGGGCTTATTCTTCTGCAGCTGGGTCGCAAGAGACACAGGAGAGCAGAAGTGGACTGCTGGTAAGAAATAAACGGGTTTCTCCCACTTTATTTCTCCCTTTGATTGATTTCAGTTTCAAAGATATTTTACCCCAGGATTTTTTCCCCCAGAGTTACATTTATACATTTAAGAAATACCAAGATATGAGCAAAGAGAAATCTATACTTAAATATATGATGGTGAAATTTCAGAATGCGAAAAACAAAGAAAAGATACTAAAAATTGTAAAAAAAAAAAATATATATATATATATATATATATATATATATATATATATATATATGAAACAGAACTATGTCAAATGATGATCTTCATTTCCAAAAATGGAAACCAGTATTTGGAAAAATACTTGCAAAATTCTGAAAGAGGAAAGCTAACCAAGAATTACATGTCCAAGGGTAGAACAAAGATATTTTCAGATCAATAGAAAGAGTTTAGAATGAAGAGACTCTCTAGAGTTGCCTTTCTTAATAGATGTACATTAGAAAAAAGAAAATGATCTCAAAAGGAGTATATAAGACTCAAGAAATTATGAACTATGGAAATTAGCAAACATATGAATGAAATTATACAGAACAAAAATAATATCTATTTTATTTCTGTAGTTATAATAATCAAGGTATAGCTAAAGACCCATACGATTATACAAGTCAGGAAGACAATAATACAAGTTAAATCATTCTGAAGATCCTTGTATTATTTGGGATGATGGTAAAATATGGATTAACATTAGACTTTGCTAAATTAAATATGCATTTAAAAATGTACTGGGCCTAAAAGAATAGGCACAGCATATATACACTATAAACTCATGATGGAGAATAATGAAAAGAGGAAAAAATTCTCAAAGAAAAGCAAGCAAAAAAAAAGAAAGAAAGAAAACAGGAAACACAGTATGTTAGAAATGAAGATAAATAACCAGAAATATCCAATGTAAATGGACTAATCTCTCCAATTAAAAACAAAGATAATCAGATTTGACTCAAAGATGAAATTCAAATACGTGCTCCTCAAAAAAAATTAAAAGAATAAAAATTAAAGAAACACTTCTAAGTACCACATATATAAGATAAAATGTAATGAAAATAAAGAAGAAATTATTAAAATTCAAAAAAGTGCAATTAAAAATACAATACACCAAAACCTGTAAAGTGCATTTGGAAGGAAAAGTATGGAATGCATATACATATGCACATACATGGCTAAAATCATCTAAGGTATCAATTTAAGAAGGTGAAAAAAAGAAGCATTTTTTAAAAAGCTGGCAATAGAAAACAATGTAATTAAAAGCAGAAAGAGAAAAAAAATGTAAAATAAAAAGCTGAGAAGATTAGTGAAGTCAAAATCTTTGTTTTAAATGGGTAATAAAATCGAGTAAACTCTCCAAAAATGGCTGATTTTAAAAAAAGGAAAGGCACAAAATAGAGTATTAGGAATAAAAGTGAAAGGAAAAGAACATTACATATAACAAAAGTATAAAATTAAATATGAAAACAAAGTCTTGGAAATATATGGATTATTAATATTAGTTCAAGAAGAGATACAAAATTTGAATAACCCTGGTAACAGTTTTAAAAATTGATTTTTAAAAATCTTCTTTCAAGGAAACATCATACACAGAGTATTTTGTAAGTTCTACAAATCCTCAAGGAATCAATAACCTCGGTACATTACTATTACTCTTAAGGGATAAAAAGTGGGAGAAGCGATCTCCAAATAATTTTGAGTCTAATCTTTGCCACTAAAACAAGACAAGCAGATATCAGGAAAGAAAAATACCAGGCCAATCCTAATTATAAAAATATATATATATATATAAAAGTATTCAATTAAAATAGCATGCAAACACAGCAATGCACAAAAAAGAAATACATTATTACATTATGTTTATCTCAAAAATGTCAGTTGAACATTAGAAACTAGAAATGTAGCTCATAGTATTGACAATTCAAAGGGAGAAAAATCCATACATTCATCTCCATTTATTTGGGAAAAGTATTCCATAAAACTCAGCATCATTTCACAATAAGATCTTTTTAAAACCTAGTTATCAAAGAACTTTTTTTTAATCATGAAAAAGGTATCTACCTACAAAAAATTTAGAACAAACATCTTATTCAATGGTGAAATCTTAAGGTCATTCCCTTTGAATTTATATCCCAAAACTGCCTACTATCACTTCTATTCAACATTATCTTTGATGTTGAAACAGTGCAACAAATTGAGAAAAGAAGGTAATATATGAATGGCTTGTAAATGAAGAAATAAACTTCTATTATTGGTGGATAGCAATAATAATCAGTAGAAAACGTCAGCATTTGCAAATTATTAAAATAAATAAAAGTACATTGCTTTTCAGTAGGATAAATAAGAAAATGCAATTTTAAAATCAATCCATTGCTTTTCAGTAGGATAAATTAAAAAATGAAAATTTAAAATCAATAATTTACAAATCCAATAAAAATAAGGTACCTAGTTATAATGCTACTATAAAGCCATGCAAATCTTTAATATCGAAAATACAAATTTTTATTGAAAGACCCTAAGGGACAACTAAATAAATGGAGAGATATACTGTGTTCATGGATAGAAATACCCAATATTGTAAAGATATCAACCCCTTCTCCCAAATTGATCTATACTTTCAATACAATTCCAATACAAATTCCAGTGGGATATTTTATAGGATTTGACAGAATGATTCTAAATATTTTCATGAAGGGGTAAAGGGTCAAGAAAAAGATTAAAAGATTTGCCCTATCAATTACTAGGACTTATTATAAAGCTAGAGCAGTTGAAAAACTATGATATTGACCCAAGGACAGACAAACAGGCTAATGAAACAAGAGAGTAAGAGCTCAGGAACAAACTCAGACATCTATGGAGACTAGATACATGGTAGGGCTGATATTGCCCATATATGGGAAATGGATATATTTTTCAAGAAATTATGCTAGAATGATTACACATCTACATAGAGAACAATACAAATTTGATTCCTTTCTTGGAACGTATAAAAAATCTATTCAAGAACTTTAATGTGAGGAATTAAACACATTAAGGGTTTTTGAAAAATGTAGATTATCTTTATGACACCAAGATGGAGAATGGTTTACGTACCAATTCAAAAAAAAAGGAAAATAATGATAACATTCAATGAGAATTGACCCTTGAACAACACAGATTTGGACTGTATGGGTCCAATTACATGTGGATCATTTTCAATAAATATAATAAAAAAGTTTTGGAGTTTTGCAACAATTTGAAAAATATTTCTTCTACCTAGCTTATTTTAACCTGAGAATATAGTATATCACACATATAAAAATACAAAATATGTGTCAATCAACTGTTTATGGTATTGGTGAGGTTTCCGGTCAACAGCAGGCTAGTAGTGGTAAAGTTTTGGGGGAATCAAACGCTGTACATGGATTTCTGAGTACATAGGGGGCTGATGCCCCAATTCACAAGTTGTCCAAGGGTTAACTGAATATTAAAATGTGAAATTTCTATCAAGAGGAACCATGAATTGTCAACCCAGAAACCCAGAAGATATTTGTTGTTCATATGCTAGACAAAATAGTATCAAGAGTATTTAAAAAGAACTCCTATAAATCAATAAGATAAATACAAACCACCCAATAGAAAAATAGTATGAACAGTCCTTTCCCAGCAAGAAAATGGTAATGCCAAATAAATATATGAAAAAAATGCTCATTCTCTTTAATAAGCAAGGAAATGCAAATTAAAATTTCAAGGAGATACCACTTCACACCTGCCAGACCGGCAAAATTTGAAAAGCCTGACCATCTTCCTGACTAAGTTCAGAGGGATAAAAAGCCCCATGAATTTTCTTGTACTAGTAGGGGAAAATGCCATCTGATACAATCACTTTGGAAAACAAGTTGGTATTGCATGATATTGCATTATGAGAATATCCTGGACTGAGTAACACCAATTCTTAAAAAAATTTTGCACATGTGTACTAGCAGGCATAAGGAATTGTCCATAACAACATTGTTCATAATAGCAAAAAACTGTAAACAATTCAAATATCCATCATCAAGATCATGGAGAAATAAATTGTGATTTATACACACAATGACATTCTATACTAAAGTGAGCATGACTGAAATACAGTTATATTCATCAACGTGGATGAATTTCAAACACAAAGTGAGAAAGCAAGTCACCAACCAATACATGCATTACGATGCCATCTGTATGAAATGAACATAAACAGACAAAACTAAACTTACAAAGAAAAGAAATAAAGAAAATATAAAGAAAAGCAAGGAAGCAAGGGAATGATTATTATCAAATTCAGATGCAATTGCCTCTAAGTGGAGGGGGACACACAGGGAATATCAATGGTATTGATCACATTCTATACTTATCACCTGGATGGTGAAAACAAAGATGTTCATTTAATTATTCTTTAAATTTACACATATTCCTGTGACACACACTTTTGTATGCATGATACATCTCATAGTACTTTTCAATATGCACAACTGCATCAGTAATATAGGTACCTGAATATGAATCTTGCTAATTCATTATGCAAATAACATGAAACTCAGAAGGGTAGAACAGGGGTTAGATATGAAAAATGAGAAATAAGGATGCTCTGTACTTCAAAGCTTGGAAATAAAAGCTTAAATTTTGCATTAGGGAGTTGAAGTCGACTGAGTATAATACTACAGAATGAGAATTCACACCAAATGTTGAATCTTAGAAGGGGTGGGGAGAAAACAAAAACATGATTAGCTATAAAAAAAAAGGATTTAAAATAATTACAGAAGAGTAAATTAATTCTATCATGAGTTCAAAATCTGTTGTGGTTTCCTTCTTTTTAGAAAAGATAATTCATTCTTATGCTATAAAAGAACACATCAAATGTGTCTTAAAAGTTAAAAACTGACTAAATTCTACCATTGAATTTGTGGATATAATGAGAGAAATTCTGGGCTCAAGACCCTAAGATCCAGGCTCCAGTCCTGACTCTGTTTCTTTGAAGAGTCCAGATTTTGGGAGAGTCTCTTGAACTTATTCTCAAGATCTTTGAAGTATCGTCATAAGAAAATATGAAAGTGGAATTAAAAATAAAAAGAACTGCTGAAGACGTATTCAGCAGCTTCCCTGTGCTAAGCACTGGGACTCGGCTGCTTTATGTATACTTTCTCTTTTAATCTTTGAAACAAGCTTGAGAGATGGGTACTATTAGGCCCTTAGGCAAAACTGCATTCATTCACTAAAAATAACATGGAAATAATATTATTTATCCAAATGCCTATGAACAAGATTTACATGCAGCTTTAAAGTTTGGTAGGAAGGTGGAAACATGACCACATAAACAAATAATTCAGTGTAAGATGGGGACTATTTTTACCCAGGGAGATGGAAGACTGTCTTTCTGAAAAGGTAACATCTGACTCAGACCAGAAAAAAGAGAAGGAACCAGGCTTATAAAGATCTGGGGAAGGAATATTGCAGGAAAAGGAACATCAAACACAAAAGACCAAGGAGTAAACAAGCTCTGTGTGTTTGGCCAAGACGACCGAAACACTGTGAATGAAGGGGACAAGATTAGGGAAGCAGGTGGAGACGTTGAAGATCATGGTTAGATGCTTGAATTTTATTCAAATGCACTGGGGTCCTAGGCAAATTATCTAGGTTTTAAATTAGCACTTAATGTAGGTTTTAAGTTAGCACTATAGTTGCTACTGATGACAGCACTATGGGAACCACAAACCATTAGACGTTTATTACAGGATCCCAAGGAAGAGATGACAGTGGCTTGCATGGGGATGATAGCCACAAATCTCTCAAAAGAACTTGTTCTGAGATATATTTGAAAGAGTATTTTGAAGGTAGAGAACAAAGAACTCACTAATAGGACTCCTAAATTTTGGGCCTGAGCTACTGGATGAAGGGTAATGCCATTTACCAAGGTGGGAACTGTGGAGAGAAGGTTTAAGGAGATGAAAATTGAACAATCCATGAATATGGGATGAGAATCTTCCCGTTCCTTCTCAACATCTCCGGGAGAGAAGTCTGCAACTTCTTTCAGTCATCTTTTTCATCATCATCGTCACTGTGATTGTAGTAATATTTGGTAAGAACTTATTATGTACCAGGCCCTGTTCCTGATCTGAACCCTGAGATGTACGTACTACCATCATGTCCACTTAATACGGGCGACAGAAAATGAAGCACTGAGTTTCTTAACTTGCCCAGGTTTCAAGGCTAGTATGTGGCAGAAGAGTTTGAATTTTGAATCCAGGTAGTCTGGTTCGGTTATCTTTACTTTTGACCACTTCACTGCGCAATTTCAGGGTTCACTTAGTACACCCAGAACACAACTGACCCTCATCTATAATAAAAGGTGAATGGGTTCAGCAGACAGAGAACTACCAACTCCTTGGTCTCTTAAAGTTTTTGGAGAGACAGCATCAAAATGTTGACAACTGCCATTTAGAAACACACTAGTCCAGAGCAGTCCATCCTTGTTACATAAACGAACTTTGTCATACATACACACAAAAAAAAGTTCCTTTAGGAAACTGAGTCAAATAAATTGATCTTCACTGAACATCTTGAGTCTTTAATAAAACAATGTATATTATGGACCCCTAAAAGGAATATAGGATTACATTTGATCTAGAAATCCCTAAGGTTTCTTCTTTTTGCTTGCTTGTTTGTTTTGTATGACATCAGAAAGCATAATTCATAAACCCACTGGATCAGTCAAATAGATCGGGAAACTCATACACTGAAATAAGTGACTTGCCTAAGCTCCAGGGGTAACATAGTTTACAGTTCTACTGACTGTGAAATCTGAACCCCCAAATTATCATGGAACAAGAAATGACCTTAGAAATATGTGATGAAATAATTTTTTGCTTATCTAGATGAAATCAGGGTTCAGAGTTTTAAGTTTGTTCAGCCGTAGTATATGCTTAATATGGTACTTTAATCCCAAGACCATCACCTAATCCTTTTTTTAGTTCTGTTTCTCTTAACATTAGGAATTCAGAGGCTAAACAGATGCCCCATCACTGTTTGGCTAGGGCCCAAGACCGAACTCCAGGTGCCTACACAGGAAGAGCCATTCTACTGTCACCTCTACGGTCTCTCTCTACTTCTCTCCAGTGTAAAACAGGCCTCCTTCAGAGTACTTGCGTCATGAGGCAAATGTGCTTTCACCTGCAGAATAAATCTGAGTGTTTTTATAGAACCCTCCCTTTTAAGGAAAAAAAGACTCAAAAGAGCAGTATGGGAAAAGGAACCAATTGAAATTACAGCCCACACTGTCCTACTTTTCAACATAAGGCAAACAACTTGGTATTTTATTCTTTCCATTTCCATAAATGTAATACCAGATAAATCATTGTCCAAAGAAAAGTAGCAAATAAGAAAGATCCTACTGGATTTGATTTCTTAATGTCCTCCTTGAACACAGAAAACATTGTTTCTGCTCAAAACTAGTAATTCTTATTGCACACTTTTTGAACGATGGGAACCGAGTAAAGCTGGTGAGACAGACCCAAGAAGTCTGAGTTCTCACTTTGCCACTAATTAGCTGAAATCCCTTAAACACGTCAACACTAGGACTGTTAAGACTATTAGGGCTCTCAGATCCTAAGTCTGTATGTGTGTTGACTGAGATGATGTTAATTTTAAGAGCAAAACTCATGTATTTACTCGCCAAAAATTGAATACTTATCATGTACCAGGCAGTATGCTAAGTGTCAATACATGCTAATTTCACTTCAACGACTCTCTTAATGTACTTTAGGTGCTAATATTATCCCAGTCTTATAAATGAGGAAATTGAAACCTAGAAATCATACATGAATGTTAAGATTCCCTCATTTTAAGATGACTTATTCTGAAGGACTTTGGGTGCCATGGAGATGGAACTAGACCAGAGACTTGCAAACTTTCTTTGCTAATAGCATTCTTAGTCTCTGTATTTTTCTCACTGAGGCCAAAAAAGCGAAAAACCCTGAACAGTCTTCTTTGTTAAGTAGTTTTATATATGTGTGTGTGTGTATATATATATAAACTCAAGAAGTATTTATGTCCTAAAACCTTAGTAATCATTTGAAAAATAATATACATAAATGTAAAGAAAAACTAACAGATTTATTTCACTCTTAAGTAGCCACATTATGTACCAATGGGACATGTGTGGTTGGGCAGTGTGTATCTTTAAACTTTGGAGTCAAATTGAACACTGCCACCTCCCTGTCTTGTTTTACATTGTTTTTCACGTGATACTTGCTTTTAGTCACAGAAAGCATTGGAATCCCAGCTTTGTAAGATATGGCATCGCTGAAAGGAACTGCAGTTAATCTAATGTTGAAACTCAACTACCTCAAGCTGGTACAGAGGGTGTCAACAGTTATGTTGTTTTGTTTCCCCTAAACATTTAAAATATCCCATGGTACCTAGGTGAGTTTACTGCAGTATCTGGGACTCCTTAGCACACAGCACACAGCACACAGCTCTAGTTGAGGAATCACAGAATGACTGGAAGCAGGAGAACAACATGGTTCGAATGCACATTCTAAAAAGTCACCCCGGCAACTGGTTGGAGAAAGGAGGCAAGTCTCAAGACTAGAGCAAAGGAAATAATTCAGAAATGGCTACAGCATTCCAAGAGTAAACTATGGGTGATATTAGCACTGTAAAGCTCTGACAACAGTCTCTTGAATGAAATTATTAGAGAAAAATGTTAAGAAAAAAGTCACCCACCAGTATTCCTCAAAACTATCAAGGTCATCAGAAACAAGGGAAGTCTGAGAAACTACAGCCAAGAGGACCCTAAGGAAGAATGTTGACTAACTGTAATATGTTATTCAAAATAGGACCCTAGAACAGAAAAAAAGACATTAAGAAAAAAAGAAAAAACAAAGGAAATCTGGAAAAAATATGGACTTCAGTTACTAATTTTTCAATATTGGTTCATTCCTTGTGACAGATATATCTAACTGATGTAAGATGTTAATAAAAGAGGAAAACAGCAAAAAAAAGTCACTCAGAAAAATGCATTATCAGAGCATACATAAGGGTAAGTGGTAGAGGGAAAAAGAGGACATGGGCTAAGGCTATTTCACTGCATTCTTGTGAAATATGCATGATTTTCATTCATAGAAACCATTCCTGTTACACAGTGGAGCTTAACAGGGCTGCGGTAAACGGAAATCATAAAAGTGAAAGTTTCAGTAAATGTATCATTGTTATATAAGATGTCACCTTTGGGGGAAGCTAGATGAATGGTATATAGAAATTAAACTATCTTTGCAACCTGCCTGTAATTCTAAAATTATATCAAAATAAAAGCTTAGAAAATACAAAAGTACAAAAGATAAAAAAGAGGAAGGAAGGGAAGAGGAACAAAAAAGAATTAGAAATTGGAGGGAAGAAAAGAGAGAAAGAGAAGAAAGGAAGGAAGGAAGACTGGAATAATGAAGAAACGATTTCAGTCTGCTGGCTACATCATTGCTCAAGTACCATGTTTAGTGTGAAATGTGCCCCTTGGTTCTCAGAAAAAGCAAAGAACATTTCCCATCTAGAAAGTTGGTGTTGGCAAACAAATCACATCCATATGTTATTTTTCCACTGTGTGACTAAGACTTCATACTTTCCCCTAAATGGTCTTGCATATATTTATAAACATAAAGTTAAAGGAAAATTTGTGAAAAAATATGAATATTAAAGATCTCCAGATAAGGGGGGAAGATGATCAGAGTTTAAATAGTCAGCGTTGTTCTAGGAAGAGGGGTTTCCCCGCCTGGGGCAAGGTCACTCTGAATTCAGTAAGACCAAGTAAAGCCAAGGGCAAGAAGTCGAGGGGTTTAAAAGGGGCACCACATTTACTCTCATGGCAGTAGGTCTCAGTCCCTCCTGGCTCCAATGCTGCTCCCTCCTGCTCCCCAGCAAGGGCTTAATCCTCTCCTAGAAACGGGCTCCACGGCTTCCCTCCACCAGCCACAGTTCACTCCTTGTTCTCCCTCCAGGCTTCCCTTCTCTGCTCTCCAAGCTCTCTACTTCCCCGCCTCTAGCACTGCAAGGAACTCTGTGGACGGGTCTCTGGTGACTGGAGGACGCCTAACTAATTACCAGGAACTGAGGAGAGGAGAAAATAGGTGTTTCCTCTCCACCCCTCCCCTGGGCTGGTAATCCCATGACTGACTAGCTGCTCTGTCCCCAGTAAACATCCCATAGATGTGCAAACAGGCTGCTATATATACAATGGGCGCTATTAAGGCCAGGCAGGAGTCCTGGCCAGAAATTTCCATTTTCTCCACAATCAGAATGCAATGTAAGGAAGAGAGAAAATGGGATAAAAATCCACAAGAAGGGCATATTTACATGGGAAAGATTTGGTAGCAGAAGTCTTTTTAGGTATGTCTAAGAAAATTAACTAGGCAGCTGTCTCATTTGCCTCCACTGGCTATTTCCCACATATAATAAGGAAATGGAACTTCTAATTGTAAGTAATCCCTCTCTGCACTTAGCAGCTATAAAGAAGCAGGACATCGCTGACACTGTCCCTCATTTCATGGCTCTTAAAGATAAAAGGAATTCTATAATGCTGATATTTTTAATCATAAGGCAACCAAAGGAATAGTAACTTAAACAGTAACTTCATAAAAATCTAAATATATTCTCTATGGTGGTTGAAACATACTTTCAAAATGCAGGAAGCTGTGAGCTTATTTTAATGGCTCTATCATGGAAGCTGAGAACTGAGGTGCCTGCCTGTTAATGGGCTAGTCAGTTATTTAATTGGTTCTTTCTCCATTTGGTTGTAAAGTGTATGCATTTGCTAGCTGACATACGGCCTCTTAGTACCTTCCTAAGGATTCTATTTTGTCAAAACGTAGAGTGAGGGTGTAAATGTAAGACTTACCCACTTAACCCAAACTTACAACATTTAACCCTTTTCAACTGAAGACAGTTAAGTCAAAACAACGACCTGAATGATGACTATAGTAAGGCTTTTGTATATATTTGTTTTTTATAAAAATGATATTGATATAACATTTTAAATATAACTCTAAGTCAGGAATTTTCTCACACTTCCCAATTTAGAATCCTTCACTCAAAGTCAGCCTTTGCCATAAAAAAGTTCAATAAGAAAAGTCCGGACAGTTTTTAATCTGTAATTAATTCCTAGATGATACAGTTCAAAGATCTTTTTTTTTTTCCTTTTGAAATGGGGAAAAAAAGAAGGCAAACCTATGATGCTCCAAAAGATGCATGAGATTTCAAAGCTCTAGGATGGTAGCTGCTACTCAGTCATGTTCTTGGGACCAGACAGACCCTCCCCCAGTCAATCCATAAGTATTAAATAGCACCTTGAAATTCAATTCAATGTGACTGATACATATCCAATAGATAATATTTGTTAGATTCCATGCTACCGACCTGAGGATCCATGTTACCATGCTTTCATTCCATCACCATCAAGTGAATATATGCAGGGCGCTTCCTACATATCTAACATCTTAAAGTACAAAAAGAAATACATAGCAAAACAGTGCTCTCACGCACTGTCTCGTGACAACATGTGCCAAAGACGTTTCAATTTAGTATTGATGTCTGGTTACATGTAAAAGATCACATCTTATTCATCCTTACCTTCTGAGTGAGCGGTATAAGCATCCTGCCCACAGGCACCCAAGTAATGTTCAGGGGATCCAAATGGTACTATGAGTCATTTTCACTTTGCGGATAGGACAAAGCAAGAGAAGGGAAATATTTCTATTTCTAAAATAATTTTCAAGAGGGGAAGCTAATGCTTTAAGGGTTGATTACTGTTATTTCCAACTCCCAAGAGTCACTGAATTTGTGCCAAACTATTGTGTTCAATTATTCTCAAAATCACTTACATCCAGTTTCAAAGTCATATACTGAATCAATATATGAGTCAGACTAAATGTTTTATTTTATGGCAAAACATTATAAAAATGCATTCCTTACCACTTTATGATAATATGGCTAACGTTTTTCTATGAATGACTATGACTTAAAAATAATACCTTATTCAAATGTCATCCGTTGCTTAGCTGATGGAAACATAAAAAGTTGATTTTTATGCCTGACAAAGGGGTGTAAAAATCGGCTTTTTAACTCCGGCTTGGCTATATGGCAGTTGCTTCATTATAAAGTACTTCATAATTATAAGAATTACCTAAGAGGGATGAAATAAAACATCATGTACGTATGAGCTCTTAGTGTATGTAGTACCTTGCATAGAGTAGATGCTTTATAAATATTAATTCCCTTCATGTTTCTGTGAAAACATGGATTTGTCCTCAAGGGGTTTTCTCAATAGCTAGAAAAATATGATCAATTATTCTCCCTACTAATTCTGCATTGAATGAACCTTATTGAAATAGTTTTTGTGTTTATGCCCTTCTTTATTCCGAGCCATTAGAGATAATTTGGGAATTATCTTTGGGAATAATAGAGCTTAGCGAGTAACAAACTCCAAATGTCTATACAAAACAAAAAAAAATGTACAATTTAATGTTGCAAATCAACTCCTACACAGTAAGTTTTTAAATTGCTTTCTCTGTAACTGTAGTTGTAAAAATCTACACAGTTAAAAAATAAACAGTAGTTATTTAAATCACAAATAGGATAAAGGTCATTGCAGATACTCTATGTCTGGGATCACAGAAATTTGCCAATAAATATTAGTAAATATTTAATGCATTCTCATTAACCAACTATTTTATGATCAAATTGAAAGGGCCAGAGTATTCAAATAAGTAGGGCTCTCTAATTGATATGAAAGTCCAAAAACCACCAAAATATTCTATGGAACAATATTTGACAAAACCATTATGTAGAATCTGTAACACATAAACTTATTTGAAGTAGTAATATCATATAATTCTGAAATATTATTTTACATAATTTCATTTCTTTAATTCTTGCTAACCCTTAGTCCATACTCCTTTAAGTTGGGGTAGCTCTTGGTTCAGGAGAATGGTAGAATCCAGTAGGGGAATAAATAATAAGTAATATTCTACTTTTGAATTCCAAAATAAGCTTTTAATATCCATTTCACAGACAAACTGGTAAGAGCAAAAACGTTCATTTATAAGAGCTAGGCACTGTTGAGAGGATGGATATGTGAGGGCCGGAGAGTCAAAACTACAAGACTTGGCACAGAATGATCAATATCAGCTGCAGAATAAAGGGTTTTTCTTTTTTAACCAAAAAACGTTAAAAAAACAAAACAAAACCCAACCTTCTACAAAGTGTACTGCAGACTGAGGAGATTGTACGGGGAGAAGTCTAGCATTAGACTCCTGCTCTCGTACCACTGAGAAACTCCAGAGAGATGATGGGAACACTAAAAGTAGAGGGTGCTGGTACCCTAGTTCACAGATGGGACTGTAGGAGGAGACTATCTGGTGGCCGTAGTGAAGATTTCAAAATAGATGTGTGAGGAGTTCCTGAACTTTGAGACCTGAGGTATCACAGACTCTGGCCAACAGCAGAGGCTGAGTAAATCCAGTTTCCTCATCCACCCAGGCCAGAGAAGCCCAGCGTCCATGCTGAGCGCTCTGTCCCTCCTACCTCACCAACCCTTTCCCAAGAAAAGGGGAGGGAAAGGGGGCAGTACGATGTGATCCTATGCTCACTGCCTTATACAAAGACTGAATGGTATAAAGAAAATGAATTACTTTGAAAAACTAAGACAAAGCTTATTTTCCCCCACCACCAATAGAAATGAGTGTAATTACATAAAAAGTCAAATTTATCTGCATCCTATAGTATAAATTCTAACATTACAGTGTTTTTCTAGATGTGAACTATTGAACATTTGGAGAATAGAAAAGCAGAAATACTCAGTAAGAACCTCAAGACAGAGAAATAGAGAGTTGGCAAGATATCAGACTGGACTTAGGGGAAAGATGTAGGGGCCATCCTCATCCCTGAAGTCATAACCCCATTCATATCTTAGTATGTCACTGTTTTTAAGTTTTTAGCTCATCAGTGAGAAGAGATGAGCGCCCTGAAGATGAGGGAAGAGGAAGGGTCAACCTTATAGAAGAAAATTAAGCACTTACCTAGAGTTAGGCAAAATTAAATCTAAAAGCCTTGTTTCACTAGCTTATTAAACTATGAAGATACAGAAAATTAAATTCTATCATCAAAACCTCAAGATAAAAGATGGAATATAAAGGTTTTTATGCTATTTTAAGTGGGACTTTAACAGAAACACTTAAGGAAATAAACTTCACTCTATGTTCATTATATTGCAATGACTAATCCAGGTTTGTTTCTTTGAATTATTAAAAAAAACTGCTTTCAGATCTATATTCAAAAATATGTGTATAAACACACCTGTGAACACTGAGACACACACATCTTGGGCCCAACGGAGAAAATTCCTAACTTGAAACCACACGCAAAACTGATATAACAAACTGGGCTTCATGTACTTAGAATAAATTGTCTATGCACCTAGACACATAGTTATATAATGATATTATATAGTTGCACAGATATGCTGTAGCTTTGTTAAATTAACATACCAAGCTAAGAGTAACTAGAGCTCCAAGGTGTGGTTTTGATTTTGGTTTTGTTTTTCACGTGGACTTTTTCTTCCAAACTGGTGCCAGCCTTGAAAATCTGCAGCAGCCTGCTATGTGTGCCCATCTCCTTTGGGTAAATTTCCCAAACCCATTTGTTTCGTGAGATGAGAAGTCTGTATTGCAAGGACTAGTTAAACTGTAAATAATCTCACAAGGCACATCACACAGACGATAATTAGCCTGAAGATTTACAAACTTCAAAGAAATCCAACGCACCTTTTATTGGGAAGGAAATCCTTTAATTAAATCAAATTCTACTTTTAACTAAGCGTAAATAAAGTTTTCCAAGACTTCACACTGAAAATTGTGCCTAATGGACATATCATGCCACCACACACAACGGAAATACAGCACTAGAAATCAGGCCAGCAGTCGTACTTCTGCAAGTCATTTTTCAGAGCAGATATCTGCCCTGCAATATTCTCTTGAGGCCTACTTAATACAATAATAAGTATAAAATATATATAATATAAAATAATACATATAATAAATATTTAAAAAAAATATGATTCATTTGGCTTGAGTAAATCCTTATTTTTATTTAAAATAATCTATTTTAGAATTCTAAGAGCTTCTTAGACACCATTATTACCACAAAAAATAGCTCCCATTAACAGAGCCCTGTTAAGCAGGCCCCGTGCTGGGGACCTGGCCGTCCTTACCTCATCTGATCCTTACAGTATCCTTGTGAGACAAGAGATTATTCCCCCACTTCACAGATGGGGAAACTGAGGCTGGGAGAGATAAATAATTTGTCCAAGCCAAGTCAGCTAGTGATAAGAACACAGATGTGTCTGCAAAGGTCTGGCTCTTCTCATCAGACTGGCAATGGAGGCATGACATGCAGTACAGTGCGAAAGCCAATGTACATATACATTTTAAAAGGCTTAATTATAATTACTATACAGTCACAGGGTCACAGGAAGACCAAGAACCAAGATGTGAATTCCTAAGATTCACTGAGCTGGAGGATGATCTTTTGACATTTTGGTAAAAAAAACCTTTCCAGTAATGGCAAGCCTCATACAATGACAACTGAATTCATCATAACAGCGAAGTATAATGCCAAAAACTGCCCATGAAGATCTCATTTATTTTGGGCCTGCTCATGTTGTAGTTGCTATTTTTCTAATTTAAGGGTCTGGTGAATAAAATTACAGGAAAATATAGTACAAAACATCAGCAACGAATGAGCTCTTTGAAGCCAACCGATGTAGCTAGAAGTGGCTAAAGTGGCAAATTATGATACAAATATTATAGCTTTGTTTATACAAAATTAAATTGCCATATACTTCAGCGGGCTTCAGTGTAAGTAAGAGTACAACTCCCCAAAAAACTTCAGTTTGTAAAGAAAGGTGCACGGTGGATTTAAGGGCTATTATTTAGTCTGCCAGGGATGCTGGAACTAATGAAGCAGCTAACAGCTGAGCTCAGAGAGAAGGCAACCTCTGGTCCCAACACCCATGCTCTGGAGTGGCACGCTGTGATCACCTAGAACAATGGTCCTCAAAATACAGTCGCAGAACCAGCTGCGCCATCACCACCTGGGAACTTGACAGAAATGCAAATTCTTAGGTCCCCAGCCTAGATTTTAGTTATAAATTATAGGGGTGAGACCTGGCAATCTCCAACAAGCTTTCCAGGTGATACTGATACAGGCCAAGAGTTGAGAACCACCGTTCCATTTCTTTTAAGATTAATTCCAAATGGTACTAACACACATAAGTATCCCTCCCAGAAAACAATACAGGAAAAAATATCTGGCTGAATATGCTAATGCGTTCCCTCTCAGTAATTCTGACCTCCTCTAGACAGTTCAATTACTGAGTCTACGTCTGATAAATGGCAGCTCTAGTAACTAACATGATAACAACAGGAAATCATAAGCAGCTTTCAGGATGTGTGCCTTGTGATCCAACTACCTTAGAGAATAACATGAGATACATAAAGACAAAAGGAAAAGACAGAGAGCAAACTTTCAACCAGACGATCCAAGCGCATGTGTTTGGACTTTCTGAGGTATGGGCTCTCGGATTCACCAGTCATCATTCCTGCAGACATGCCAAAAAATTTGCAAGTGCAGGAATAGCTTCCCTTGATTGCCATGGAAAGCTTACAGGAAAAGGGTCTCACGTGGCTCCGAAAATTGCCAGTTAATAGAACCTAAAGATTAGTGCTGGCCCTATGGAGAAATACCTTGTAATTTTTATTCGGCATTTATTTTATTCTAAGCAGCACTCTAACCAATGCACTGAAAGTGAACCATTTCCCACTAATTAAGAGACAGAGAGTACAAAACAGGTCAGTGGGAAAATGAGAATTAAAGATCTAAGCCCCATAGATCAGTCATGCGGCACCGGCAAAGCAGCACCACCTAGGAGTGGGTTAGAAATGCAAATTCTCAGGTCCCATTCCACACCTACTGATCAGAAGCTCTGGGGGTAGGCCCAGCAGTCAGTGTTCCCCATCCTCCAGGTGATTCTGATGTGCACCAAAATTTGAGAACCGCTACTCTAGACATACCACTCTCTTTTGCCCACCCAGCCAAATGAGAACTTATTTTTTTCTCTGCAAATTCTCCCTATAAACCAACCTGGTGAAAAGGCGCATAAGGCAGATTAAGTGAGCTCTTTAGACCATGAGGATAACAGGAGGCAGACATGGTTCCCACATCAACAATCCACATATGTGTCAATGATATAAAGATCTGCTCCAAGGCCTCAGACACAAGTGATGCAGGTTCATTTGTCACAAAAGTTGTCATCTTCCATCTAACCTTTTAAGCCCTGCCAGTGTCTATGGAACCTGACCCACCCCTGGTAAGAGAAGATTTAATACTACTACTACTAATAGGGTCACTTAATAGGACCCTTTAATAATTGGGTCTCTTATCATCAAATCTTTGCCCAATAATCTAACTCTGATCATGTGCCCTGACTCTACTACCTTGACCTTATTTTTGAGCCCAGGTATCCTTTGTAACTGAATCCCCACCCTATTTTACAGCCAGTGACTGAATTCTTTCTCAAATGATACAGTAAGGTCAATTGATCATGGGCCTCAATAAATTTATTTTAGACCAAAGAATAGGAACTGTCACTCTGCCAGCCAGATTTAGTCTGTGAGCAGAAAAAGCCACAGATGTTTTCTTTGGCTCGTAATGTCGATGTACACTGAGTTTTAAAAAATCAAATTAACTATCAGTATTTAAATATTTAATGACTTCACATGCAAATCTGAATCTGTCTTCGTCTGAATATCTGAAAATACGACAGTGATTGAGTCTGCATTCCCACATGCTAAGCAGAGGCCAAGGTGGAAGAGCGGTGACACTAATGTGTCTACAAATATTAAATGTCCCTTATTATTACACTAATGCTGTATTTTCACAGAGTAAAGTAGAAAGTGAACTATTTCTTGTGCTGAGTTCCTATCAAAAGTGAGCAAACGAAAGATAGGCCCAATGGCCATGCATTTTAAGGTGCAGGAAAACTTCTCTCAAAGTATAAACTATTCCCACATGTTTACTATATAAACAAAGTGCTGCCTGGAAAGAATGCTGCTGAAGACACTATTATGAATAAAACCTGACCAGCTTCACTCATTTCATTACCTATCAGCACCTTTTAGATATGTTTATTTGCAAACCTTATTTTATGAAATAACTCTCTTAAACCACTTGTATTTCATCACGGCACTGGTTTTCAACATTGGCTGCATATTAGTATCTCTTGAGAAGATGTAAAAATACTGATGCCTGGATCCACCCCCAGAGATTCTATTTTAATTGTTCTCTGTCATGGCCTGGATGTGAGGAATTTTTAAGCACTCTAAGATGTGCAGTCAGAGTTGAGAATCATTCTATAAGGATACATGAGAAGGATATTACACGTGAGCACGCAGATTCACGCTAGCAGTTTAAAGAGCTAGTGCTGCCCTGCTTTCTCTCTTTCTTTAGGTCACAGTGCCTGGTGTTGACAGCTTTATCTTCTTGTAAAACAGATTTACCTTGCACGTGTACCAAAGTTATTTTTTTTGGAAATTTCTTTATGCCCCATGGTTTATTCCTGATTGGATGTTTCTCTGCAATCTTCTCTAACTGCAAGAACATCTAAGAAAGGTCACTTGTACACTAAATGTTCGCAGTCTACACGTCCAGTTGGTAGTTCAATCCTCTTGTAGGGTTTGATGGTTGCCACTAATAAAAGGATGTTTGATCGCCATGCATGTACACAGTGTTTTAAGTGTGTAGCCTCTCCAGCACAAATGCAGGGGGGACATGGCCTTGCTTTGCTACTGGCTGTTACCATAAGCTTATTTTGTTGCAGTTTAGAAGGTGGGAAAGAAACATTTTGGCTGAGATCAAATCATAATCCAGCAGGCAGCATTCTGCACCTAACAGGAAATCCCTGCAGATGTGTTAACTTTTCTATGATAAGACCAGACCATCTCTACTCTCTTACATAAATTCTTGCTAGCCACGCAGCAAATGACTTAGGTTGGCCTCCAGAACCTCCATTTAACAGGCATTGCGCAGCACAGTTTCCTGTCAAAATTGAAGGAGGAACAACCCTATAAACATTTTGTTTTTTCATTTTCTTCTCTCAATAATAGACACACAGTCAATATAAAGTTTCCCTTTATATCCCAGTTTCTTTTTTTTAGGTACTTTGAGTAATTAACCAACCCCTTTCTTGAAATCTTTTTTTAAAAGTTGAGACACATACGGTAAAATGCACAAATCTTAGGATACAGCTTGATGAATGTTGACATATATATACACTAATGTTTATTCTTTACATTAAAAAATATAAAACATAAAATTCTTTATATTCTGTTAAAAAATCAAATTTGGAAAAACAGAGTAGATCGTATCTAAATTCACTATTCTAATATCTGAAAATCCCCTGTATATTTCTTTCCAAATACACAATTCAAAAAAACTTGAAGTATCTGTGTCAAGGGTATTTCCATACTCGCCTTATTGCATCATTTTTACTGTCTATAAAATATTCCTTTAACATTGCTATGAAACATAATTTAACACTGCATATACTGTTCACTAGTCTGTTTCTACTTCATTAAAATGCTGCCTGGGCTAAACATTTTATCTATTTTTATTATTTTATGCAATTTTATGTATTTTTATATTTATATCTATTCATATACATAGATTTTATATACATATATAAAGTTGTAAATAAATATATATTTATGTGTAATACATATATATAGGCACATATATTATCTTTTGAAAATTTATATTTGCTCTTGATGTTTTTCAAGTATTGAATTTCATTACCTAATTATTTTGGTGCTTTTATGTGCCTATCATTTAAAAAATTTTATTAAACCTATTGGTCTTTTTCCTTTCAGACTTCTAGCACTTTTAAGTTTAGATTATTTTTCATCTAAGAGCTATAACTATTTAATTTTACTTTCCTTTTTTTCCCTACATATATATTTATTGTAATTTAATTATTTGGAAATTACTATGGTAAATTGTAAAACACGTGCATCTAAATAAATTTGACCCCCAAACTGCCAACCATTATTTTAAACCATTTATTTATAGAGTCATTCTTTCTCTGCCTTTTTTTTTTTGAGGGGGGTATGTGTATTATAATTAGGTTTAATCAGTAGTTACCTATTTTCTAAGAACTAATGTATTTTTTTGGATACAAGGGTCATTATAAAGGTCAATTTTGGAGGCGCTGACATTTATAAATTCTATTTTCCCACTAGAAGTACATCTATTTCTCCACCTTTGCTTTTTATTTTCTCAGAGTTTCATAAAAAATGCTCATTCTCTGCTCAGATTATTTTTTGTTATTTCATATGTATCTGCTGCTATTGTGAATTTATTTTTTTCATTATCATTTCTAAATGAATATTTCTAAGTAAGCCTTTTATTTATTTACCTTGTATTCGTCTACTTTACTGTAGCCTTTCATTAAAAATTATTTCTAATAATTACAGTGAATTTTCCTGGTTATTCTAATACTGATATTTTGGGGTCAGTATTATATTGTAGTTGTCAAACCACCCAAAACATTAAAAGCATTTAAGTATTTAAGTATGCTAAAATAATCATGACAAACACATGCATTTTATATAAATATTTTTAGCTAGGCAAAAAAAATACATATTACTTTGGAATACATGTTAACTATGTCAAGGAAGTATCCTTATGCCTATATTTTGAGTTGCTTTGTAAGTTTGTATTAATGTTTATTAAATGCCTTTTTCTCATCTATTAACATAACCCTACTGGTTCCCACCAGTTTGCAATTTTTATCTCTTCCATTAATTACTTTATTAATATTGAATAAATTCTAGTATAAATCTGAGTTGTTTGAGTAGGCTTATTCTTTTACTATATTATTTAATCTGACTTTTCTACTTTAAATTTTTGTCCCCAAAAATGACCGTAATAATATTTTAGCATTAGAGTTTTATATGCTTCATGTTATTTCTCCTTAAAAATATCTTTAGCTAAGACTTTTACTCATACTTTAGTAACTAAATGTTTAAGGTTTATGTAAGTTTCAATATACTCTCTACACCTCACAAAATATAAAAATAATTTATACTTATAGTCCATATGAAAGCATTTATGATAATTGAGAAATAAAAAATTACTTGTTTTTATACATTGTCACTGCTTAAGTATTGAGGGTTATTTGAGATTTTCTCAGCATGAATTCAGCAGAAATGGGGGAAGATTAATAAGTTTGTTTACACAGCTAATTTAAACATCAATTTGTGATTACTACATTTATCTGGTTTTACGAGCAATTCAGGCAGAATGTAGCTGTCATAACTATTTAATGATCAGTTATCACTTCATTAAAATGCCTATCCTAAAGGCAGTATTTAACACCCTTAAACCTAATCATTTTCTTTTCCTGGGCCAGTTGGAGATTAGGTAGGACTTGCTCTTGATCTGATCCGAATGAAAATTATTTTACACTTCAGCAAGCAAAGTAATGGGGGTGCTTTGACATAAACACCACCGTGCTGTGCTCTGTAATCAAAGCTCAAAGGCAGACTATGAAACCACAGAAGCAGAAAAAACCAAAGAAATGTTCATTGAAAGGAAATAAAGACTAATGGTGCTTCTGATGAAAAATGATTCCCAGTCTTTAGGAACATAAGCTTATGAAGCCAGTTCTAATGCATAGGGATCTTGCACTGGCATTAAATTGCACCCTCCCTTAATGATATCGTAGCATCAGAATGGATGGGACCTTAATCCTCTGTCAGAAGTTTCCACAGTGTAGGATCCTGCCCTTGTCTGGCCAATATTTGAAGATACTGCTACATGTTCCTAAGCATCATAAGAGGCACCTAAAGAAACAGGATCTAGTGCAGGAGATACAAACATCTCACCATCTGAAACTTAACTTTCATTTATTTTTTTACTGATGTATAGTTGAAATACAATATTAAATTGGTTTCGAGTACACAACATAGTGATTCAACAGTGTCCTACATTATTGAATGCTTACCCCAACTAGTGTAGTTACTATGAACCAACATAGAAAGAGGTTACAGAATTACTGACTATATTCTCTATGCTGTACTTTCATCCCCATAACTAATTTATATTATGATTATATAGGGATTTTGTGCTTCTTAATCCCTATTTAATCACCTATTCCACCCAACCACCTCAACCCTTCCTCCGTGGTAACAACCAGTCACTTCTCAGTGTCTATGAGTCTACTGCCGTGAAACTTACTTTTCATCTTTTAATGTCCATTGAAGAGTGCAGCCTCTCCAAATTTATTCCTTTTCAGGAGTCATATCAAACATTCTTGTCTATTGTCCATTTCTTTACAGCTATAATAATTAGGACACCTATACTTTAGGGTGAGTTTCATAAATATTCCACTTTTATATTGTATCCATGGCAAAATTTCCATTTGTTTCATGGATATTCTTAGTATAAATAGGCCCAAAGTAATATAATAAATAATCATTTCTCATATTTTTTCCAGCCATCACTAAAACTACATATCACTCAAAAATAAAGTGTACTTGGCAATCTACCACCATTGCATTTTTACAATGCTGAAAGTTCTTGATCTTACAATTTTGGTATAATTCTGAAATAATGTACCCATGAATAACACTACAGTATTTAATAAACACTCCAGGGAAAAACAACTTGAATACTGAATTCATTGTTTCCATATTCTTAGAATGATATATACTTCCCCAAAACTACATGTTGACATGTAAATTTATAATTAAAATGCACACATATTCATTTTCATCAAAATACCATGAGAATATCATGGCAGAATTGACAAAAAGGGCAGCAGAAGAAAGATGCCCTCAGCATGCTACAGAAGTATATTTTTACTTCTCAAAGTGATTTGAGGGATTCAAAATTGAATGAATGATTTCTGTTATCATTCTGTCCATAAACTGACTTATTAAAGAGCTTCATAGTGGAGAACAAACCTTTAGAAAGAAATTGCCATTCATAAAAGAAAGAGTATAGTACACATTAAGGTGGATAGCAAAACTGCTAAACTACTGATATTTGTAAACCACCAAAATAAAACATAAAATTAAAATTCTGATCTTAGGTAACCTATTATTCAATATGTTACAGGGAGAGAAACAACAGCCAAAAGAATAAGATAGAATCCTAAGTCAGGTGTGGCAATCTCTCAAATTCAATGAGGAAAGGATCAATACAATATAGCTATAATTCATTTTAACCTACCTTATATTGTTTTCAGATAGAAGTCTTCCTCTAAAAAATAAACTAAGAGTCAACAGAATGAACCCATAGTAAAATGAAACACATCTAAACTATACCATAATCTTGGAAATAGAAACCAACATTTCATACAGGATGACAATGACAGTATGTTACAGTAACCTAATCTAGAGAAAGGAGTGGTAGGGTAAAAAAATAAAATAAGGGGAGATCTGGGAAACACCTCTGGTTATTATAATAGAAAAATCCCTGGAGGGGCAAAGGGTAAATTATCAGGTTCTCCTAGCTGGAAAGAAATATCTGTTAATATTCAATTCCCATTGCTCTAATTTCATAGTCTCCAGGTTTCCTAACTGTAATTTGGCCACCAGAGTACACCTACTCACCCAAAGGAGTGTCTCATACAGTTAACAGATACAGTTTCTGTACTAAATGTAGCTTCCACTATAAATTAATGAGTGGGTATCACAACTTAGAAATCAGACTCTTGTGACTTTGGCTAATATGAATCAATCTTTTAGGTTAGATCACATCCAGCTGACCAGACATGCTCTGAGGTTTCAAGCATAGGACAATATCCTGAATAACACCCTTTAACAAAATCAAAGTGTCAAGGCAGGCTCAAGCTGAAACAGCTTGATGTATTTATCTTTACCACAGAGCCAAATAAGATATGAAATAATAAAAGTTTCTAATCTGATATTGATTTGTTAACTTCTCAATCTGTTCCTCAACTGATTTTTATTCTTGAATAGAGCTTCCTACTAAAAATTATTAGAAAGATAATTCTAGAATTGTGATGAACAAAAAACATGTTATACTTTTCTTTCCTCATCTTTTTCCTTACATACTTTTTTGAGAATGACTTTAAGGAAAACACATATACAAGAAAGAAAATATAATAGGATATCATTGTAATAATTTATTTCATGTCTATTCTTGTAGAAATGAATAAATTAAAACCTGTGCAAAAACAGTTATAGTGAAACCAAATTGTCACTAAGAAGGTATGATTTTCTGTAAATTCATCTTTTTTAACATTAAGCTCTCTAGGACATTAAAACTAAATTTAACAGTAGAGCAACATGTTCCACAAGAACAAACTATTTTGTAGAAAAATATACATCACACTCAGGTAGAAAGAACTACCTCCTATTAGTTTTAAAAGTAGTTTTTCTTCAAAACAGTGTGGTATTGATGAAAGAATAGACACACAGATCAGTGGAACAGAATAAAATATCCAGAATTTGCATAAGTATAGTTAACTGACCTTTGACAAAGGAGAAATGGCAAGACAATGGAGAAAAGACTATCTTCTCATCAAATCAACAAAAGGTGCCGAACCAACTGGACATCCTCATGAAATAAAATTAATTTAGACACAGATCTTGTATCTTAGGCAAAAATTAATTCAACATAGATCACAGACCTAAAATGCAAAACTGTAAAACTCATAGAAAATAAGGTAGGATAGAATCTAGATGACCCTGAGTATGGTGGTGACCATTTAGATGCAATACCAACGGCACAATCCAGGGAAGAAAGATTGATTAGCTAGGCTTCATTAAAACTAAAAACTTCTCTTATGTGAAATACACCATCAAGAAATTAAGACAAAAAACAGACAGGGTGATACTTTGCAAAAGATATATTTCATAAAGGACTATTATCTAAAATATACCAAGAATTCTTAAAACTCAAGAAAACAACCCAATTTTAAAAATGGGCCAAAGATCTGAACAGATACCTCTTCAAAAATATATGTATAGATGACAAATAATCATATGAAAAGATGTTCCGCATCATACATCAACAGCAAATTGCAAATTAAAACAATGAGATATGCTCTATTAGAATGGCCAAAATCCCAAACACAGACAAAACCAAATGTTGGTGAGGGTATGGAACAATAGGAAATCTCATTCACTGCTGGTGGGGATGCAAAGTGGTATGGCCACTTTGAAAGACAGTTTAGCAGTTTCCTTAAAACAAATATACTCTTAAGCCACAATCCAGCAAATTATGCTCCTTGGTATTTACCCAAAGGAACTGAAAAGATATCCACACAAAAACCTGCACACATTTACACCAGCTTTATTCATAATAGCCAAAACTTGGAAGCAACCAAGATGACTTTCAGTAGATGAATGAATAAATACACTGTGGTATATTCAGACAATGGAGTGTTTTTCAGATATGATGATGGTAGATACATATCATTATATACCTACCCAAATCTATAGAATATACAACACGAAGAGTGAACCCAAATGCAAACCGTGGACTTCGAGTGATAATGATATGACAATGTAGATTCATTGACTGTAACTAATGTACCACTCTGGTGGGAGATGTTGATAATAGGGGGACTCTGTGCATGTGTGGGGACGGAAGGTATACAGGAATATGGGGACCCTCTGTACTTTCTGTTCAGTTTTTTGCTGTGAAACTGAAACTTCTCTTTAAAAAGTCTTTGTAAAAGAAATAAGACACTGAAATTTTTATAACAAGTATCATTATGAATTTGCATAATCTAAGTCATTGCTTACTGATATGGATACCCAAATCTAGTACTTTAATAGCTTTAAAAAGGATGATCTGCTATTGATAGCTGGTTCTTAATTTCTAGATAACCTGTATTGTTCTTTAGACAGAATTAATCTTGTATCAAAGGAAATTACAAAAAGTAGAACATAGCAAATCCATTAAGAGGCTCTTCATATTTCACTTCAGAATTATAATTACCATGACTGTTTACACAAGTAAATATATTTTAGTGTCTAAACATGTGCCCATGTGATTTCTGACATGCCTTTTCTTGATTTATCAGTCAAGAAATTTGTGTTACATAACCAGTTTCTAATTACATTAGATCTACATCCTCTACCTGACTGCTAAAGGCTTTAATCTAAACAGAAGGATCACTCCATCACTTAACCTGCAAAAATGATAAGTCCCAGCTGGCCAGAAGGATCTTTTTATTTCCTCACTGGTCACTTGAAAATACTCACAAAATCTGCTTTTCTTTTTATCATGGAATCTTACTTGTTTTTCTGGTGGTAAATATTGGAGGAACATAATGAAGCAGAAAAAAAACATCAGCAATAAACCAGAACTCCCCAGGCAACCATTGTTAACATTTTCACAGTTTTGCTTAGAATTTTTATGCATTTTCATAACTAAGAAAATATCACATGCCTAACTTCCCATCTTATTTTTTTTACTTAACCATTTTCCTATTATCAGGCATTATAATGTTGTAATGAACACCTTTTCACAGTAAAGCCTGCCTACGTTTTAAGTACCTTTTTGGGTGATTTTCTAAATGATACCATATTGGCCTTAAAGATAACCCAAGTATACCTGTCATAAAGATACCATGAATATAATTATATTATTCTTTATCACATAAAAATATTACATATATCTATACCATTTTTTTGTATTCTTTTTTTTGCTATCATTTATGTACAATTACATGAACAACATTATGGTTACTAGACTCCCATTATCAAGTCCCCACCACATACCCCATTGCAGTCACTGTCCATCAGTGTAGTAAGATGCTATAGAATCACTACTTGTCTTCTCTGTGTTATACTGCCCTCCCCGTGTCTCCCCCCACTATTAAACGTGCTAATCATAATGTCCCTTTTTACCCCTTATCCCTCCCTCCCTTCCACTCATCCTCCCCAGTCCCTTTCCCTTTAGTAACTGTTAGTCCGTTCTTGGGTTCTGTGAGTCTGCTGCTGTTTTGTTCCTTCAGTTTTTGCTTTGTTCTTATACTCCACAGATGAGTGAAATCATTTGGTACTTGCCTTTCTGCGCCTGGCTTATTACACTGAGCATAATACCCTCTAGCTCCTATCTTGAGGTGTGTTAGTTCTTTATATATTTTGGATGTCAACCCTTTTTGGATATGTCATTTATGAATATATTCTCCCATAATGTAGGATGCCTTTTTATTCTATTGATGGTGTTCTTTTGCTGTACAGAAGCTTTTCAGCTTGATATAGTCCCACTTGTTCATTTTTGCTTTTGTTTCGCTTGCCTGGGGAGATATGTTCATGAAGAAGTCGCTCATATTTATGTCCAAGAGATTTTTGCCTATGTTTTTTCTAAGAGTTTTATGGTTTCATCACTTACATTCAGGTCTTTGATCCATTTTGACTTTTCTTTTGTGTATGGGGTTAGACAATAATCCAGTTTTATTCTCTTACATGTAGCTGTCCAGTTTGCCAACACCAGCTGTTGAAGAGGCTGTCATTTCCCCATTGTATATCCATGGCTCCTTTATCATATATTAATTGACCATATATGAGTGGGTTTATACCTGGGCTCTCAGGTCTGTTCCACTGGTCTATGGGTCTGTTTTTGTGCCAGTACCAAATTGTCTTGATTACTGTGGCTTTATAGTAGAGCTTGAAGTTGGGGAGCATAATTCCCCCTGCTTTATTCTTATCAGGATTGCTTTGGCTATTCGGGGTCTTTTATGGTTCCATATGAATTTTAGAACTATTTGCTCTAGTTCATTGAAGAATGCTGTTGGCATTTTGATAGGGATTGCATTGAATCGGTAGATTGCTTTAGGCAGGATGGCCATTTTGACAATATTAATTCTTCCTATCCATGAGCATGGGATATGTTCCCATTTATTTGTATCTTCTTTAACTGCTCTCATGAGTGTCTTGCAGTTTTCAGAGTATAGGTCTTTCACTTCCTTGGTTAGGTTTATTCCTAGGTATTTTATTCTTTTTGATGCAATTGTGAATGGAATTGTTTTCCTGATTTCTCTTTCTGCTAGTTCATCATTAGTGTATAGGAATGCAACAGATTTCTGTGAATTAATTTTGTATCCACAACTTTCCTGAATTCAGATATTAGATCTAGTAGTTTTGGAGTGGATTCCCTAGGGTTTTTTATATACAATATCATGTCATCTGCAAACAGAGACAGTTTGACTTCTTCCTTACCAATCTGCATGCCTTTTATTTCTTTCTGTTGTTCTATACCATTTTTATCAAACATTTTCCCCACTTATTCCTACTGACCTTACTCCCTCATCACCTAAGAGTTTTTCCCCTTTCAGTAGGACTGGGTAAACTCCTTTTATTCTCTAGTTTCAGCTACAATCCATATTATTGAGGACATTTTTTTAAATCAGGAAAAATGATTTGGCTTCATATCCTGCCCTATTAACCCCTGGTGAGTATAAGGAAGGGAGAAATAGGGGAGCAGAAGTCTTCAGAAATCCCATGCAAGTTGATAAGACAGACAAGCTCTGTGCTGAAGTGCTGAGAAGATGGCTGTATTCGTGGCCCACCTGTTCTCAGAGGAGATTCAAGACTTGGCAGGGAGGCCTTAGGTTAGAGGAGTGAATAGACCATACAACCAGAAGAACAAGAAAGCCTCCATGATTTGAAGGCTTTTCTGATTTTGGGCCCCTGGAATGCTTTGGGGAACCCTATAAACCCAGCAGTGTCAGAGGGCTTGAGGGACTTAACCTACTTTTTCCATTAGGCACCCAGTGTCTTCTGTTTGAGGAGAGGAAAGAGGAAAATGGTTCTCAAGATTCAGGAAGCAACATGGACACAACAAGAAGAGCACAGATTTGTAGTCACATCTACATGAATTCAAGCCAGACTATTTGCTTAGAGTGTGTTTGACCTTGTACAAAATCTTAGCACTCAAAGTGTCAATTTTCTCTCTTGGATAATAACTCAAAAAGTTGTGACAATGTGTGTAAAGCATGCAGCAGCATACCTAGAACACGGTAGGTATTTAATAAGCATAAGTTCCTTTCCCTGCCTTCAGACCACCTCTACTTCCTCAATCCTTCCCTTTTGTTCTCTAAACTCAAGAAAGAGTAAGATTAATGGGACTCTGGATTCTTTCCACTTCACAAGGTGGAATAAGAGAATTATATAAATCAATATGGTGTTAATTTACAATCACATGTGGAAATGTCAAAAAAAAGAACTAAATAATTTGATTACATAATTCAGCTATTTATTGTTTATGAAATCACTTGTTGGTTTTATAAAGATCAGTGTTGGGGGAAGGGAATTTTTTACAAATGTTATATATTTGAAGCTGAGGAATTTCCCAGGAAATGCAACATTATTTTCCTGTCTGTCTCAATCTCCACTTTACACACCTGTCACTGATTTTATAGCCTGAGCTCTAAATTTCACATTACAGTTAATCTTAAGACCATCAAATCCAGCTACACTTGTAGCTGTCTGTTAGATTCACCTGGATATTAATTTTACCAAGCTCATTCATTAAAATCAATTTAAGTAACAAAGAAGTTTAAAAGGATTCTCTAAGAAATTAAAGGCATTTAATTAACTAAAACAAAGAGGCTATTATCCAGTAATGCTTTAATAAGATTTTTAAGATACAATCTGCCTTTTTTATCAACTAAGTTTTGGGAAAACTGGAATTTTATTTTGCTAATGTTAAAGCTAAAACTAAATCTTGTCCTTCTATTGCTGTTCATATATGGTAATTTTATCTGTTTAAGTCAAACACATCTTGATAAGAAGACATTTGGTCTCCAGTTTATTTGGTCTATAGCTCTTGCCACTCTCCTATGGATTCTAAATACACCCTAAGTAAAAATCTTGAGGCTTAAAACTATTAACCTATTTTACCATAATAGTTTTCAACTCATTTGCATAAATGTTTGCTATAGAACTTCAAGTACCTACATGATGGAGTTGCATCTGCTATCCAGATTGAGAAACGGATGACAGAACAGGCCTATTAGTGTAATCAGTTATTTAAATACTGAATGAGCAAAGAGAATCATTCTTTATGTGCAAAGTGTGGCAACTGGTAACAAGAAAGTATTATCCTAATGCCTACTCTTCTTTCTGTTGATAATTTTTTTCATTTGTTGATTCTTCTGAGAAAAATCATACTGACAGACATTCACCAAAACACACCATTAATTCGATCTCCCCCTGCCCTTGTTTTCCTCCCTGTTTTTATATTTCAAGCATATGGTAAACAGAATAATGGCTTTGCAAAGATGTCTGTGTCCTAATCCTTGGAAGCTGTGATTATGTTACCTTACATTACAAAGGGGGCTTTCCAAATATGATTAAAGGCAAGTAACTTAAGAAGGAAGGTTATCCTGCTGGGTCCTGGAATTATGCTGGTGGTCCAACCTATTCATGTGAGTCCTTAAAAGAACCTTTCTGGCTGAGATAAGAGTCAGAGAGGTCACAGAGAGATGCAACCTTGAAGGCAGAAGAAGGAGAACATGAGCCAAGGAATGTGGGGCAGACCTTTAGAAACTGGAAAGGACAAGGAAATGTATCACCTCCTTAGAGCTTCCAGAAGGAAGTACAGCCTTGTTGAAGCCTTGATGTTAGCCCAGAGAGACGTGCATCAGGCTTCTGACCTACAGAACCCTGAAATTATACATTTTAATTGTTCTAAGCCACTAAAGTTGTTATGACAGCAATAGAAAACTGATACAACCACAAGACTTAATCTTTTAAAGGGAAAAAAAATATTGTAGGCCAACTGAATACTAAGATTTTCAGATGAGTAATGTCATCCACAACTTTACAATATCACTCCTGAAGTTTTTTTTCTAAGACAGTTTATACATATTGAATCCTCAACTTCTGGAGGCATGGCAGATTTTGAGGTTACAGATAAGCCATGTTCCCTGTGCTACTTCTTGGTTTCTGTCACTCTATTTTGCTGTCCCCCAGAAGACTTCAAGGATGCACACTTACAACCAGAATATAATTCCAACCGGTCATATTAAAGTGGGGCAGGGACATGGGACAAGACCCATGATTAACTTTTCCTGCCTATGATGAAAAATGTCAAGATATAAACAGTACACTATGAATAGGAAGGACTCCATCCTAAAGCTAAGACTCCTTTTAAAAACCAGGGAGTTAGGAGGTGAGATTCCTAACATATTTTATGGTAATCAGCCAATAACCAACTCGATCTTAAGGCAGGGCAAGCAGTCCTAAATGATGTATCCCCACTGCTTGAGGGTAACCACTATCGTGGAGAACAGGATCAATAAATTCCTGTGTTAGGTTTATCTTACAGAATATCTAGAGGACTGACTGTGGATAATGATATTGTGTCTCTCACTGGAGAAAGACACCATGAGACAACATGTCAAGGCTACACACCCCTCCTCTCTGCCCTTTGCCCCATTCTTGAAAGCCTTGAAAGACAGAATCCTAAGCCCTTAAGTGCATCTCCTCTCTCAGTCTGCCTGCACTTCCCTTTCTTCAAGTGTGTACTTCTTGCCTTAAATAAAGTCTTCTCACTGCTCAACTTACTGCATTTTTTCTCTGCTCTTCCAGTGGTAAGCATCTTTGTTACTTCACTATTTCATTCTATTTTCTAAACTTATGCACTAGTTTTCTCTCTCTGTTCTATTTCAGGAAAGTAGATAAGGGCTACTGAGATCTCTGATTTGGGCTTGCAAGTTCCCTTCACCTGGGTGATCCAGACAGGACTGTAGCTGTGGGATCATGCTCTTTAGTAGCCTATCTGAAAATTGACTTTCTTTGCCTTTTGGGAAGTTCTCAGAACATAATCTCACTCCATCCAGTGCTCTGCAGCTCCCCCAAATCCTGGGGTGGTAGGGACTTAGTGCCCATGTCATGCAGATTCAAGTGGACACTAGATGCCAAGTGACCCTGGCTTTAAGAGTTGGCAAGGGATCTGTCTTATACTGAGCAGGAGTTCAAGGAGCTTCCCTTTCCTCCCTCTGCTCTCCCTTGCTCTCTGCTGCCTGCAAGGCAGCTGCCATTCCCTGCTACTCCTGCTTTAATGAATTCCTTCCTTACCTACACTCATCCAACCTGTTTGAGAATTCTTTCTTGCTCAGAGTCAAGAACCCTCCCCTTGTCTAGGTTGAGGTTTACCTAGTGCCCAGACTCAGCTGCCTGGTGGCAATATTACATTTGCATGGTGGCATGTACATGAATGCCAAGATTAAAGAGTATAAAAATGAACTCTTTAAAAAGATTAATCAATTCCTTCTAGTGGAAAAGAAATAAATATTTTGGCCAGAATGAGAACAATGTCTTATGAAGTAAAACATGATGATTGATATGTAAAAACAAATTTTGCTTTCTACAGGGTCAAGAAAATAGATTATTCAAAATATACCATAGCAAAAAACTCTGCCATTTTAATTCTATTTACATTTTTGAACCACTACTCTCATTCATCCTTTCACCTAATGAAATTCTTTCATTAAGAAAATACTTAAAAGTTATCAAAACAGCATTAATCATGTTCATTAAATTTTGACCCATCTATGACCAAATGTTTGAAACACAAACAAACAATGTATCTTTGAAATTTATCTTGGAAAAATTGCATGCAGAATGTTTACCTTTAATATTTAAAATAGACTGGGAAAAAGTAAAGCTTTATCAGTAAAACCTATTAATATAGGTTTGGTGATAGTTCAGAAATGTGTTTGATCATTACTGAATTCCAAGTCATTAAAAAGTAGGCAAAAATCAGAGGCTTTAAAATGAAACATTATGTAATAGGGGCTTAATTCCAAATGTAATCATATTCCATTGGTATATGGTGCTTTTGACAACTAAAATGAAATTTTCTTCAAAATTCTAAAATTTTGACTTGTTATAAATTTACACAAGTCTTCCATGACTGATTGATAATGAGGTTTTATTTCATATAATCAAAGAACACCTGAATGGTAAGTAAAGTGTTTTATTTTTCAGTAACTGTTTTTACACCATATACAGAGCTCTCCTTCAATGAACATGTATGTTAATGTTTCAAAGAATCTTTCTCTCAATAGATAAGGTTCTGAGAAGATACCCTGTTAGAATGAAAGTTGTTGAAAAGTAGCAATCTGTACATAACCAACTAGCCCCACTGCTAGGCACAGAAATAACTTTCATAAGATACATGTTCCTTTGCCTTAAGTCCCCTCACCTCCAAAATTAGAGAATCATGGAAATTGAGAGCTGGAAAGGACATTAAAATTGATTTTTTTTCTTCTTGAATCACTTAGGTTTTTTTCTTAAACAACTGAAGTATAATTGCAGCAGAGTAAGCTTTATATTTTTAAGTATACAAATTGATTAGTTTTAAGATTTGAAACTGTTAGGTAGAAAGATAGACATGAGCATCAGGGGAAGGGGAAGATAAGGTTCAAGGAAAAACTGCTCAGTTAGAGGGTCCCACTTGAAGACAATGAAGGCTTTGCAGTAAGATAACTTCCTTGCTTATGAGGCCAAACCGGTCCCAACCAGGTCCCAACAGAGGCACAATCAAACAAAACTAGGAACTGCCCAAACCACACTTCCTCATAATCTCATTAAAATAAAACTGCAGTTCTGCTCCCGCATGGGCTTTTCTGTGTGCATTTTGGCAAAAGACATGTGCACCAAGAGGAATAGGTGTGTAACTAGAGCTGTCAATCAAATTACCTTACCCTGTCAATCAAAGAGGCACCTCCCAGCTAGGACAAGATAAACAGACCCTCCCCTAAGTCTGGGGGGCCTTTGACTACCTTGACTCTGGCCCGCCCACTCCTCCCTAAGAGTATATTCAAATAAAACTTTCACTCAGCTTTGCTATTGTGCCTCTGCCTTTCAATTCTTTATTTCAGTGGGGTCAAGAACCGAGGAGAACACCCTCAACCTGTAACTCAGATGACTACTCCCGCCATTAAGGTGTTCTAAGTAAAAATCTTCTGCGGCTTCAACTCCCTTTCAGGTCTTTCAACTGAATTCTTTCCTCGGAGAAGACAGGAACTGAAGAATTCTACAGCTACCTCCTTGTAACAAAACCATCACCACAATCTAAATAATGAACACGATCTCTTAAACTTCCCTCCTGCCGCATGATGAGCCATCTATGCCCCCCAACTCTAACCCTCAGATCCCAAACCCCAGCAACCACAGAACTGCTTTGTTTTTCCCTATTATTTCTGAGTAGTATTCTTGAAGTTGATTTTTTTGTCCATATACTGAACCTTCAGCTGGCAAGATAGGACCTGGGATTCATAGTTTTCATTTTGGCCAAGTGTTACATGAACTTTACAATATAATATTATTTTAAATTAATATAGTATTACTATTAAAAAGTGTTAACCTCCACCTCAGACATCCCACTACTCTGGCAACAAGCAGGACCTTAAGGGTCACCTAGGCTGGTGCAAATTACTGCATGAAATGGAAAGAAAATTTTGAGAAGGGGAAAATCACAAACTCTCTTGTGCCATCATTGCTGGTCCCTGGGATGCCTGAAAAGAAGGACTTTCAAAATCTCAACATGAGAAGACTTTATATTTTATGTACTTTGTTATTTTAAGGATTGGACTACTATAATTAGAACTATAAGCAAAAAGCAGCTAAAGCAGAACTTCTAATAAAGTTTCTAGAAGGATAGGGATTTGAGTAAGGGGTAGGGGTATCTTCTTGACCACAGCCATTCAGAAAACACTCTATCTTTCCTAAAGTATAAAAGGTCTATTAAAACAGCAGCCCTATATAGTAAAGTTATTCTTAGACTTATATTTCCTGCAATTCTGCTGTTGCAAACATATTTGTGAAGTATTTTTCTGCAGTTTAATCCCTAAGTCATTGCTCACAAAACAGAATTCTCTGCTTATTAGAACAGCCTCCACAAATGGATCAGACCAATATGAGTCCATGGGAAAATAAGGAAATACAATGTTGGTCAAAAACAAGAGAAGAAAAAATCTTCTTTTATCAATATCTTATACATTCTTGACCATTTACTTGTCTTTGCATTGCTCGGCCCAGTAGAATCCAACCCTTGCTACTCTTTGTGTGTCCCCTGTTTAAGTTTCATTCCTTTGTCGCAGTGCATAATTGCTGAAGTTTTCCTCAGCTCAACAGCCCTCTTCTTTTCTCTGACAATCTCTACCATCCCCATGCCTTTAACTGTCACCTATACGCAATGACTCAGATTGTGTATCTCTAGCCCAGACATTTCCTCATAGCTCTAGACATATATATCCATTCATTCACCTACTTGGAAAATCCTACTGAATGTTCCAAAGCCATCACAAAATCAACATGTCAAAATAAAGTTTTGATCTTTTCCCCAAACGAGACCCTCTTCCACAATCCCCTATTTCAGTGACTGATTCACCAGCTACTGCCACACAAGAACCATCCTTGACACTTCCCTTCCTATATCTAAGTCATCATCAACTCTTCTTGTCTTTATCCTCTCAACACAACATTTCTCTTTAATTGATCCCCTTATATCCATTTCCACTGACTTCATCCGAGTCCAAGCAGTCATCATGGACAACTGCAATTAACACCCTTATCAATTAACCCATACCTTTCCAGCCTTCTCTATTCATTCCTGGCAAAACAGCCAGACAGATCTTTCAAAACAAACATCATCCCTTCTTGCTCATTATATTTGAAATCCAATCACCCACCAATTTTTTTTTATTTCGGTATCATTAATCTACAAGTGCATGTGCAACATTATGGTTATTAAACTCCCCACTTGGTCAGGTCCCCCCTAAAAACCCCATTAGAGTCACTGTCCATCAGCGTAGTGAGATGCTGTAGAATCACTACTTGTCTTCTCTGAGTTGTACAGCCCACCCTGTGCCCCCCCAACATTACGTCTGCTAATCGTAATGCCCCTTTTCCCCCCTTGTACCTCCCATCCCAACTATCCTCCCAGTCCCTTTCCCTTTGGTAACTGTTAGTGCATTCTAGGGTTCTGTGAGTCTGCTGCTCTTTTGTTCTTTCAGTTTTTTTTTCTTTCTCTTATGCTCCACATATGAGTGAAATCATTTGGTACTTATCTTTTCCCGCATGGCTTATTTCACTGAGCATAATATCCTCTAGCTCCATCCATGTTGTTGCAAATGGTAGGATTTGTTTTCTTCTTAAGGCTGAATAATATTCCATTGTGTATATGTACCACCTCTTCTTTATCCATTCATCTACTGATGGACACTTAGGTTGCTTCCATTTCTTGGCTATTGTAAATAGTGCTGCAATAAACATAGGGGTGCATCTGTCTTTTCAAACTGGGCTGCTGCATTCTTAGGGTAAATTCCTAGGAGTGGAATTCCTGGGTCAAATGGTATTTCTATTTTGAGTTTTTTGACAAACCTCCATACTGCTTTCCACAATGGTTGAACTAATTTGCAGTTCCACCAGCAGTGTAGTAGGGTTCCCTTTTCTCCACATCCTCACCAACATTTGTTGTTGTTTGTGTTTGGGATGTTGGCCATCCTCACTGGTGCGAGGTGATATCTCATTGTGGTTTTAATTTGCATTTCTCTGATGATTAGTGATGTGGAGCATCTTCTCATGTGCCTGTTGGCCATCTGAGTTTCTTCTTTGGAGAAGTGTCTATTCATGTCCTTTGCCTTTTTCTTAATTGGACTATTTACTTTATGTTTGTTGAGGTACGTGAGTTCTTTATATATTCTGGATGTCAACCCCTTATCGGATACGTCATTTATGAATATATTCTCCCATACTGTAGGATGTCTTTTTGTTCTACTGATGGTGTCCTTTGCTGTACAGAAGCTTTTCAGCTTGATATAGTCCCACTTGTTCATTTTTGCTTTTGTTTCCCTTGCCCGGGGAGATATGTTCATGAAGAAGTTGCTCATGTTTATGCCAAAGAGATTTTTGCCTATGTTTTTTTCTAAGAATTTTATGGTTTCATGGCTTACATTCAGGTCTTTGATCCACCTTGAGTTTACCTTTGTGTATGGGGCTAGACAGTAGTCCAGTTTTATTCTCTTACATGCAGCTGTCCAGTTTTTCCAACACCAGCTGCTGAAGAGGCTGTCATCTCCGCATTGTATATCCAAGGCACTTTTATCAAATATTAATTGACTGTATATGTTTGGGTTAATGTTTGGATTTTCTATTCTGTTCCACTGGTCTGTGGGTCTGTTTTTGTGCCAATACCAAATTGTCTTGATTACTGTGGCTTTGTAGTAGAGCTTGAAGTCAGGGAGTGTAATTCCCCCTGTTTTATTCCTCCTTCTCAGGATTGATTTGGCTATTCGGGTCTTTTGTGGTTCCATATGAATTTTAGAATTATTTGTTCCAGTTCATTGAAGAAAACTGTTGGTAGTTTGATAGGGATTGCATTGAATCTGTAGATTGCTTTAGGTAGTATAGCCATTTTGACAGTATTTATTCTTCCTAGCCAAGAGCATGGGATGCATTTCCATTTGTTAGTGTCCTCTTTAATTTCTCTTAGGAGTGTCTAATAGTTTACAGAGTATAGGTCTTTCACTTCCTTCGTTAGGTGTATTCCTAGGTATTTTATTCTTTTTGATTCTAGCACAAAATATTAAAACAGGCTTCCACATGACTGAAACAGGACTAATGTCAATGGTAGCCAATTTCCACATTCAGAGCCAATGTAATAAGCAAGAAAAGACATGCTAGCATGTCTTCAGACACCAGTTGAATATCTCATGGCATCCTTGAAGGGTGATGGCATATTTGTGACCTTTTTTCACACACATACTTGTTAAATTCCCCCAACAGCCTGTGAAGAAAGTGTTCCTCCATTTCATAGGTGAAGAAATTGAGGCTGAGAGAGACCAAATGTCAAGTCTAGGGTCACAGAGATTATAAGTTTTGAAGACTCTAAGAATTGAAGGGACCATCCTGTGACTTCAAATCGCTTTGCCTAGAGATAAGAGAGGAAAGGATATCTTCTAAAGAACTTCCTTTCACATAATAGGTAAATAAATTTGTTAGTGAATGAAAGAATTGCTTAGGCAGAGAAATCATAAGTCAAGCAAAGATACAACTCCCCTTCTTTCTTCTCAAAGATGCTGGCCACACGCACACACACAAACAGTGCTACATGAGCTGCTGCATACTTCATTAAATGGAAATGGTATTTGAGGGTGATTTTCCACTGGGACTTTCCTTCTGCTTAGAACTATGTATTTTCAGTTGCTAATCACAACTGGATTCGTCTAGAAATTTTATACATCTGTGGCAGGTCTGGGCAGAACCTAGGACTACCATTTCAGAAGATACTACTATAGGAGAAGTCCACTCTAAAGAACAGATTCCCACTATGTGATAAGGAGTGCATTGTATCTGACATATATTTCTCCCAGTTCAATACTACTTGCCCATGTCAGGAAATATCTTAATTTTTCAGGTTTCAAAGTCTTAAAATATAGGCATTGAGCATACCTATTATACAATTGTTGGTCAAGTGTTTGATAACTGTGGGCAAGAGCATGTGCAGTGATTGAACAAAGTGATACTGTATCAGACAAAAAACCATGACAAATTTATTGATAATACATCAGTAGGAATCATGGAACATCAGACCTGGAGAGGAGCCAAGAAACCATTTCATACAATATTTCCACATTACAGATGAGGACACTAAAGATTTTCCCAAGTGACCAGCAGGTTAGCAATGCTTATCAAGTACTCTTGGGATTATAATTACTTCTTTAGCTGAGTATGATCTCTTAGAAGGCAGGGAATATGTATTTCAGTAGTCTTTTATTCATGGCGCCCAACTGGCTCAGCATGAGTGTGCTCTAAGTGTTGACTGAGTGAGTGAGGAACTCATAAAATGCAACTCAGACTTCTCAAGAATGAATTACAAATAGATGATTGCTGCTTTAATGCCATCTTTACTTGGCCGATACTGCCACTGGGGGCTCTTGATTGGCTTGCAAAGGAGCCCAAAAATACTCTTTTGTTGCAGGACAGATGAATAAGGGATCAGAGACAACTTTAGCCTCCTTAGGCACAGGAATACCATCTTATTCTCAGTAACTCTGAGCCCTGGTGATGGATGAGGGTCCCCTCTCACAACTTCTCTGAGTCAGAAGAGAAACGGGGCTAGCATCTCTGGTATGGCTCCCAAGCCCTGGTTCTCTTGAGCACACACAGTGGGAGAAAGAGCTGCCCACACCCTCTCACTCCAGTTGCACAAACACTGGTCATGAATCCCCCAGCATGATGACAGCAGGCCGGTGTCTCTAGATAAGACTCCATGGACCGGCCAATCACATGCACTATTGGTGGAGCCTCTACTTCTACAGAAACTCTCCTCAGTTACATATCCAGGAATTTATACTTAGACTGGTCATTAGGATGTGCTGTTTGGTGTTATGCTTCTCCATCTTCCCTGGACCATAGCATTTGCTTTCTCGTGGTTTTGAGGCTGAATGTCTTAGTTTTTATTGAAGAGATACTAAAGATTTGACAAATCAAGTTAGGATTTTATTCAAATTATAAAGGTCAAAAAATCTTTGAAAAGAAGTGAGCTACGGAGAGCAATGGACAGCCATGCCAGTACTTCTGGGGAGGCCTAAGAACCCAGCACCCTTCAACAGGCTGATTGGTCAGCTACACTGTCTCCCCATCTAATGTCATTCCAGCAGAGACATGGTAGCTTTCCAGGGATACAGACGGATTTCATCTGCAATATGAATCACACTGACAGCTTTTGAGACCAAATGCATGAGATAAACATGAATTATCAGATTAACACTACTACCAGACGGAGCAACACAGAACAAATCACCTACCGCCTTTCCAACCAAACATACAGTGAATGAACCAGTGTCTCACAAGGTTTAAATAATACAGCCTAGTGTTTAATTCTGTGTATCAGGAACAAAACACAGTGTGCATAGGCTCCCTCAACCCATCTTTTCTCTCTCCAATGACCTCTGAAATCCCTTCAGAAGTGAGCTTTGCTTCGGAAACAGTCTGCACGTACCAGCATATTACTGAGAGGTTCTATCAGTGTTTCAAAAATGCTGTAATGTATTAATCATTATACCTTGCCTGCTTCCAAAAAGGACGTAAGGGGAATTGTTTCATGCGTGTCAGCTCTGTCTGTTTAACATTAAGTAGCACAACAGGAATGCAGCCCTTCAAACAGCCAGTTCTCCTGCCCTGTTGCTGTGGCAGCTGCTCCCCAGCTCTGCTGGGCTGGATTCATTTGGGAAATGAGTCTCTGGATATCAAAAAGAGTGGGAATGACTACAGATGGCATTAGCCAAAGGAAAGATGTTTTCCTGAGAAAAAGAAACACCCAGCCGACCAAAGTGAAGAAGCCAAAGGGTCCCTAGACCCAGGCGACATTCTCCGACTTTACTCTCATCTTTGCTACATCCCTGGAAGCCCAACCCATCCCAGTCTGTCATTGGGGTGCCCTACTAGGATGCCTCATACTTTGTCCTGGGCCTTTCCTTACCTTCTCTCTTCCCATCAGGCCATGGGGTATAACGACCCAGAGCTCAACATGTGACTGAGGAGAGGGGGGAGGGGATAATGTGAAATTTTGTGCCACTGGGAAAAATGTTTAACTTACTAATACCCAAGAACTAAAACTAAAGACTGCCTGTCACTCTGCCATCTAAGTGACTGCCACTAGGTTTCGTGAAAGCAGATTTGAACTCCTCCACAATTGCTATTGAAGCAGAATATGATCAAATCACTAAGGGGTTCAAGTTTAATTACAGGGGTATTTGAAAGGCTACCAAAAAATGAAAAATAGATATGAATTAAGTCTCCATAGTCAGGTAATTAATGTAAATTATCATCCAACATTTCTTTGACTAGCCTGGATAATTGATACAGACTGAAAAACTACTGTTAATAAAAATATTCAAGCAGCCTCACAAATGTCCATTTTTTACTCTGCCTCCCAATTCTGAATAAAACTGTGGTGGAAACAATTCTGGGATACTGCTTCCTATACCCCTATCTACCCATAGCCCTGTAGACTAGAGCAAAACATTTGAGGTCTTTTGGTAGATTTCTTCTTCTCTCTAGTGGGCACAGCAATATCTGTTACAACACTATAGCTTGCCATAAACTCATATCTATGATAATGTTTTGTATTTGGAAAGCACCTTCATATACATCATTCAGTGGACTTATTTTTGTTATGTTTCATGTGTTGCATTATAGCACAGCTCTCATTTGTATTTTAACTGCTGCCTGCAATGCTGTCACACAAAGAAATGCATTCCTATCACCATGTCCCAGAAGCTACAACCTTCCATGCTTATGTATGGGTGCCATATGCGGAATGCCAGCCAAGTGTAACACTCAATAGTAAGGACTAGCAGGTTTTGAAACTCAGATCTGGTGCATATAGGCGAGGCAGCTAACATCTTTGAGCCTCAGTTTACTTATCTGTAAAATAAACTGGATAAGACATGGGATAAACTAGGTAAGGCAAGAAAAGTACCTGATACTAAAAACAAGTGTTAGATGCTATTTGTTATCTTGGGCTTTGCAGCATCTACGAAGAGTATCAAGAGCAAGAACCCCTGCAAAGCAACGTAGTTATACTTAATTATCTACTGCCTTCATCATTCTCCATTCATGTGTTTACCCTGTCTCTTAAATTAGCATCTGGAGAGACATAATGAGGTCTTATAATTTTTCATACTGTGTGCAGTATTTAATGTGATTCTGAGCAATAGACAATAAAATACAGTTTTAATTATGTGACAATTTTTAAATATTTTATTGGGTCAAGAAGAGTTGGGGATGGAGTAGCCCACAGCCAAACAGCTGAGCAGAGCCATGGGGACACATCAAAGATTTCGAAGCAGCCAAGATGTGGCTTCAGCTACAGGAGCCCTATTTTGTATCTTTTCTACGTTGAAGATCTAAATGTAATTGCAGTTGGGTAAAAGGAGATGGGGAATTTAAAATTGGGGCTGAAAACCATTTCCATGGGAAATCTCAGTTATATGCAACCATAAAGACAAATCTGTATGCACCTCAGGCATCTTGTATCAAGCCACTTATTATCTCTAGATTCTACCGTGGTCTTCCTCTATACTCTTCATGCATTCTTTCTTCTGAGGAAAAGACACACGCATGACCCCAGAATCTGGGGGGAACCATCTCCCCAAACCAGTAAAAACACATTTGGGATTCTCAAGTTCTATTAAAGAAGCATTCCTGAGCACCTGCTGTGTGCTGAGCATCCAATAACTCAAACATGAGCACCCATGGACCTTTGTACAAATAAATATAGAAAATTTCTTGGAAGCCTCATATTCTGAGTTTTAATTTGAAGGGGTTGTGGGATGTAACTTGGCAAACCAGAAAAAAATGAGTGAGAAAAAAGGACCCAAATTTAGAAAGACAATAGAAGCTAACCACCCCAGAAATCACAGCCTGGTAGGAGCTGTAGCATCATTCCCAACATAGCACCCAGAACACGTGCTCTTCATGCACAGCCCGGGTGCACCCTTCATGCAGGCAACTCGCAGGTCTGTCAGACCACACACAGGCACATCTCACTAACGTTGGCTGATCAGAGCCAGAATTGCAATCTGAATTTGTAAAAAAAACTAAACTGCAGAATTTTATGTTATGTAGTTTAATTACTTTTAAGAACACACAGTCACGCAAGCTACAAAAGGTTTTCAGTCTACAGTGGGACTCCTTTCATGAGAAAACATTTTTCACCATCACTGTGTTAATTCCTACATAAACAGCATTGCCAAAATTCAGTATCTTATACTACGTAGTTGCACTACAAGTAGAATAATGAGTATTGTTTATTGACCAACCACTTACCAGGTACTAAACTACTAATAGTCACAATATTCCTGAAAGGTTAGAATTTATTATTGCCAATTTTCTACTACTGAGGAAGTAAGTTCTCAGTCTGGTATAGGAAAAAAAGCACAGAATACATTTCTGATTTCTCCAGCTCAGAGAAGCAAGAACAAAAGTGATGGGCATCCTAAAGGCTAATGCTAAGGTGACTGCTGAAGGCTGCAGTGGAGACAAGGATGTACAGTAGAAGCCTAAAGGAAGGAAGGAACCCAGCCCAACAACTGGCCCATCCCAGCAGACTAGAGAACGATGCCGCCAGACAAGGGAGCAGGGTGCACGCTGTCAGAGCACCCCACCCATGATGTAGTCTTTGTGAATGGCTCCCTGGAGGGATGCAGGACATGGCCTCGGAGGCCACGCATCCTAAAAAAAAATGGTTGGAATCTGAGTACAAGGCAGCAGCTGAATAAGATCCACGGATGCCAGATGATAGTGAGGAAGATTCACACAGATGATGGGCAAAACCTACAAAGTTTTCTATAGACAGAGTAGACCCAGTCTTTCCCAGTGGGGTCCCTGTAGCCTCAGGTGTGGCAAGAACTGAAAGAGGTATAGACCTGGCCTACATAAGTCTCCATTTTTCTCAAAAAAAAAAAAACAGAATTAGGAAAAAGTCTTTATCTTTAAATGGCTGAGATATGTCTTCGGCAATTTGCTTAAACTCCTAGGATCTCAGTTTTTCACCTATAAAATTAGGGGGCAAATTAGAACTCCAAAGTAATGGGTATAAGTTCATGTAATTTGATTTTCAGACTAGTAATAAATTGTTTGGAAGGTTATTTCAGAAGTAATCCTAAATGAATGTTGATTATATCCCAAGCAAAATAATTCTAGATTAGGTAAAATTGCAGATGAAATTACAAAATTTTTTATAAAAATGTATATTAGACAACAAAAACTCATATCTTAAGTTCTTAAAATAACCATGTCTGAAATAAGAAACTGAGAAACTTTTCATTAATGTTCAGATAAGATAAACTCCCCACATATTTGTTTTGCCTCCTAAGTACCAAATATACTCAAGTTGATCCAGGTTATAATGTGGACTTACAATAAGTATGACTAATATTTCATTTGCTAAAATTGTTACTGCACATTGCTGTCTCAATTCTCTACTGAATTCTACACAGAGGGGGAAAAAATACCTAACAAGAAGAGTCTCCGTAGGTATTAAGCATACTTTTTCCATTTATCATTTAAGTTCTATCCTAAAAACAGCAAAAATACAACTAGAAAAACTAAACATTTATACTGGTTATTGTATAGACATAGTGTTTATAAAATACACTCTCTGTAACATGGGATGGTCAGGGAATAGACTATCCTGGTAAATATGGTTGTCAAATAACATAATCAATACATCTGGATAACTGGTAATCTTTTCACTATGAAAACTATACTATACATATTCAAGTCTTAGATGATCAAAAAGGAAACTTCAAAATCTTGCTGTACCTCAGGCTTTGTATTTATAGCTATTATGAAAAGCAAGCTTATATTCTAACTGGATATTTTATGATTTGGGTTAGGAATAACAGAGCTTTTACTGGAATTATCTCTTGCTAAAGTCTCTTTATCTAACCCAAAGGAAAATTTAGCCCACATCAGTGGTTTTCAAAGTTACTTATTTTTCTTTTTTAGCAGTGAAACCCTTTACTCAAGTGAATTCTTATACAGTGCAGCAATCGAGCTAAAAGTGGCATTAATACAGTTCATATTTTTAAAAATTCACTTATTATAAAGTCATTTTTCTGATGAATGAAAAAATGTGAAATCAGGGGATATAAAGTTTGAGTGTTATATCTGCTCATTACCAATGTATTCATGGGGTTCACTTTCAGTGTATAATTTCATGGATTTGCTTCATACCACTATGCATTCATGTTGAATTTTTTTAGAATTTTTTTAAAAGACCAGTGAATGCCACAAGATTCTAATTAATAGCATATTTAGAAGAACTTAAAATATATTACAAAGCAGAAGCTTTGTTTATGAGAACAAATTAAGCTTTGCTAGTTTCTAAGTGTGACAACGTTTGCAGAACACACTCTAGGTTTTCTTAAACAGTTTTTAAATCATTGAAATGTTAATGCTATAAAGTTTGTAATAAAGTTTGAACCAAAATTTGAAGAATTCCTAGAGAACTTCTGAAAAACTCAAAGGTATATCTTAACTAACTAGTCCTTTTCAAGTCTACTACTGGGACTCCATGTGGTTATATTGTCTCCACAGGGCACAGAAGAATTTGGAACCATGGCCCAAACATTTCTAGAAAAAAAAGATAGTAACAATGACATTAAACAAGGGTCACAAAGTCGGTCACACCCAGAATCCCAGCAGGGGACAGAAATGGGTTAAGGGGACCAGACAAGGTCAGTTCCTCATAGGAGCCAGTCAGAACTTGGCTGTAATGCATGGCTGTGCCGTGAAGACTCTGCATCAGTGAGCAACAGTAAATCCTCAAATGGCTCCAAGGGCACTTGCACCCTTGGATAATTCCCTCCCCTGAAGTGTAGGCTGGACCTAGTGACTTGCTTTTAACAGAAGAAAACAGCAGAAGCATCAGCATGGCATCTCCAAGATTAGATTATAGAAGACTGTGACTCCAGCCTGCTAGCACTCTCCAGCTCTCCTCATTTGTGTTCTAATGAAACAAATTGCCACGTGATGAGTGGCCCTACAGAGAGGCCTACACGAAAAAGTTCAAGGGACGCCTTCACCAGGACACCCTGAGGAAATGAATCCTTCCCCCGACCTTCAACAGCTGGAAGAACCTCTCCAGTTGAATCTTACGATGGTGGCAGTCCCAGCAGACAGCTTGAGTGCAGCTTTGCAGGACACCCTGACCACAGTTCGAGGACCAGAGGACCCAGTAAGGCTGCACCTGCATTCCTGGCCCACAGACATGGAGGTAGCAAATAATGCTGTTTTAAGCAATAGATAGCTAAAGCAGAGTGTCACCAGATTTTCCCATTTTTCCAAAGCAGCCAGACATCCAGATTCACATGTGTGAGATCTCCTAACTTTTTAAAGTTGAAAAGCAACTTGTTAAATACATAAATGCGTAGCCACATGTGAAGACACAAGGGGGTTACAAATTTCCCGTTTCCCACTGACACACCAACAAGGAAATGCCAGATACCAGACATGACCAAAAGTAAATGCACGCTGATAAACATACCATAAGGAAAAAGTTCTCTACAATAAAATAAACTTTCTTCTTTTAGATATAATGTGTAACAAAACCACAGAGACAGTCTATTAAAAGATAAGAAGTGACTACTGTGACAGCCATTGCAGGACGTTGAGCTCCAAAGTGACAGCGCCATGGCAAGCAAGAGGCTGAAGGGTACCGGGCGACTCTGTGCCTCGCTGAGGAAAAATAATTAAACATGGCAAAGGAGATCCTAAGAAGCTGAGAGGTGAAATGTCATCATCTGCATTCATTGCACACACCTGCCGGGTTGAGCGCAAGAGGAAGCCCCCAGATGCCTCGGTCAGCTTCTCAGAGCTTTATCAGGAGTGCTCAGAGAGCTGGAAGACGTCTGCTGAAGAGGAAGGAGGACGTGAAGACATGGCAAAGGCAGACCAGTCCTGTGATGGAAGAGAAATGAAAACATATGTCCCTCCTAAGAGGAAACAAAAGGAAGTTCAAAGATCCCCCGCACACCCAAGAGGCCTCCTCCAGGCTTTTTCTTATTCTGTTCTGAGTATGGCCCAAAAATCAAAGGAGAACATCCCACCCTATCCACTGGTGACATTGCAAAGAACTGTGAGATGCCGAATAACACTGGCACAGGTGACCAGCAGCCTCATGGCAAGAAAGCCGCTAAGCTGAAGGAAAAATATGGAAAGGATATTGCTGCCCACCGAGCTAAAGGAAAGCCTGATGCCACAAAAATGGGAGTGGCAAGGCTGAAAAAAGCAAGAAAAAGAAGGAAGACAAGGAAGAGGAGGAGGAAGATGAAGATGATGATTTGAATAAGTTGATTGTAGAGCATTTTCTTGTCTATGAAGCATTTAACCCTCTTGTACACAACTCCTTTTAAATTAAAAAAAACTGAAATGTAAGGCTGTGTAAGATTTGTTTTTAAACCATACAGTGTCTTTTTTTTATAGTTATTAATGCACTACCAAACAGAAGATAGCTGATAGCCCTGTCCCAGTGGTACTTTCAACAGCCACTAACCTTGCTGCGTACAGTGTGGGGGCTGTGAGTTTAAAGCAGGTTCTTGTGGGGAATTTAAAGCAGTTTCTTGCTGGTGCACAGCACAGATTGGTTTTGCATAGGGGGGATTAGTTATACATGGAGATGGCAGTTTTTTTCATCTCCAGTTGTCTCTGATGCAGCTTTTAAGAAATAATTGTTGTTCTGCTGACTGAATACCACTCTGTAATTGCAAAAAAAAAAAAGCTACAGCTGTTTTGTTAACATTCTGAATGCTTCTAAGTAAATACAATTTTAAAGAAAGAAGTGACTATTGCAAGCAGGTGTGACAATCAGTAATAAGACAAGAGGGGAGAAAAATAACTCAGCAGTCCACCAGGAAGAGACCTTGAAACAAACCTCTATTATTAAATCTGCTTAACATCTTGCTCATGTGTTTCTACAGACTGGAAATAAGCAAGCAGCACAGTAAACCCAAGGGATTTTCCTTTTTAAATTTGAAAACCTATACTATGGTTAATATACATGAGATGCTAACTGCTAGGAAAAAGAGGCCAATTTCTAACACTGAAATTACTCAGGGATAGAAGTCATACTAAAATATTTTAAGACAAAATGCTTTTATAAATTTGTGCCACGGAATTATCATAACAGTGTCTGCTCTATTACAGAGGGTGGCTGATCCTGTTTTACTCCCTCTCAACATGTCAGGAGAATGAATCCCAAATATGCATTTCTACCCTGCCAATATCTTGAACTACAATCCCTTATCTCAAATTGTATTTTCTTTTGGCTACCCTACTTCTTATTCAACAATCATCTCTCTCCCAAAATTAACCCCCGTACACACCACCATAGCCATTTTCATTCAGTTACCAAATCTGATTAAAGAAATGTCATTATACCATATCTAATCTAGTTGTCTTAAATAGCATTTCTTTATATTTTTATAACAATAACAGTGGTTCAAGGCCTCACCAACAGTCTATTTACTATGTTATTTTTTCCATTCCTCTTTCTCTTTCCAACTATTCACCCATTGTTAATTTATGCTACACATATACACCAATACTGAGTTCCTTAAAATATTACTGAATATCAGTTAATAATGATAATGATAGGTTTTTGCACCACATTACGAAATGCAGTCATTGAATTTTTAACTGCCATAATGGGATGAAATGAGCTAGGAGACATTAGGAAGGAGACTATGGATGACCAAAAAGTATGGATAAAAGCAAGTATAATTCATTTTAATGACATGGAAGTATATTATTAAGTTTGCAGACATGAAACCCGGTCATGGCTCACTGGGGTCAGGTCTTTTCCTTGGCAAGATTTACTCTTTAGCATAGATTGGTTATTACAGATTACAGTAAACCTAGACCCTCCCTCTGAAATCCTGGGGACAAGTTTAGCAAATCAAAGTCTATTATTAGATTACGTTTTATTTCAGTATATCAGAAGACTTACATAAAACCAATATTAAAAAAATATTACTTCATAAAGTGAGTAGCCATTTTAAAACTTAACCAGTAATTAAATTCTCATATACTGAGTATTCCTAAATTAGAACACACCTTTATAATCTTCCTGTTAATGTGACTCATACTAAATACTTTTTAACTTGATAAAGCTGCATATGAAAGCATCTTCTCACCACTGATATGAAACAATTCTGAAGATAATTGCCAAAATTAAATTCACCATTTTTCCACTTGAAATAATATGTGAAATAAATCACAAATATTTGGCCCCTGGGACCAATAAACTGCATTATTTGAAAGAATAAACAAGTAATCTTTTTAAATGGGTTTCTCTCTTATGAATTTACCATATTTTTTCCAAACATTCAAATTAATTTTATAAACATGAGGAATAATATCAAATAGAATCTATTAGAATACAACATTCAGCAACTAGTCTTAGGCTTCAATATTAAATATCTTTAACTTTTTTAGAAGTGGGAAGATGTGACGCTTTTTGGTTGCAGACTCTGTATATAAATATCATCAAAAATGCAAACGAGTTTACCAAAGCCAAGAAAATCATCACGGAGACAGTGAGACTGATAAATCCAGGAGATGATTATTCAAAGTAGTTGCACCTCCAAACTACTGATCAATTCATTAAAAACAGTCAAAGTATTAGCTTATTACTATACCACCAGGTATCTTCTGGCAATCCAACTTTGAAAATACCCAGAAAATAATAAAACTCATTTCTCATACCTAAAAATTACCAATCAGATAGGTAGAGCAGTGTGGTAAAATCGAACATGAATCTACTTTAGAGTGAATTCTATTGGGATTAGTGTTGGTTCTGGACTTCTGGACCCAAGTAACGGTACAGTCATCTCTATCAGACTATATCATATCCTGCCATTAACAAAAATTCTAGGCAAAAAATTTTAAATGCATTTGAAGTATTAGAGAATGACTAAAAGTATGTAGGAACTGGAAAGAATCCATCCCTTGAAAGAAGGAAATGACGTTGAATGAGATCCACTTGTACACAGCTGTTCCTCTGAGATCATCCATTCTTTCCAGAGCAATGGCTAGAACTCCAGCAGAAAACGGTCATCTTAATGGTCTGGGGAGTCAGATGTCAGAGTGTGGAATTTCCAGAAAAACGACAAACCAAGGGAAAAACTCCCTGAGAGAAGGGAGCTACACAGCAGGGAGTCCCAAGATCTGCATAAAATGTTCTCTCCAAATGCTTGGTTGACTCCTAACTGCACAGGGAGAAACAACATACAGAAGGATCAAAGAGGGGACCAGAGAATTGGGCAGCTACCCACTACAGGGAGTCAGAGGGTACTGGTAAGCACCTCAGTCATTCCACTGAAGCTCTCAATTTATTTGAGAACTAAAAATCTCATTCCATGATTCAGCAATGTTCCTTAAAGGCAAACTCTAACAGGACTACTCCAGCAAAACCCGAAACCAAGCCTCCAGAAGACTGAGGTGATCTGCCGGCAACTAAGTACCTGCTAGAGCAACACACAACATGCTTCAGAGGGACGTGGTACAACCAGGTCCCCTCAGTGTGTCATACACAGCACCTAGTATACTAGCAGAGACACATGAAAATATGATTCACAGTTAAATGGAGAGAAATCCACTGACAAAGCAAATTTTGGAATTAGCACAAAAGTTAAACAAAGAAGAACCTATGATCAACGTTAAACTACAAGAAAAGGTGAATTTATGAATAAAGAGATGGGGATTTCAGAAAAGATGAGAACTATAAAAGAACCCAGTAGAAATCCTAGACCTGGGGGAAAAAAAGGATATCTGAAATAAAATATTTAACTAGTTGTGAAAATATTTTTGGCAAAGTTCAACACCTATCTCTGATAAAACCCTTCATAAAGAGAAATGGGTAGGTACTTCCTTATGGACACACACACACTCCCTTTACCTCAGTCTTATAGTCAGCATCTCAAATGATGCAGAAATAATACAAACATTCCTAGTAGGGTCAAAAACAAGCTAAGGACTCATATGCACTATTTGCACTACTCTGTAACATTTTACTGGAGTATTAGCCAATGTAATTAGACATGAGAAAGAAAAAATAAAACCACCTCTGTTTACAGATAACATGATAATATATCAAGAAACATGAGAATTGATGATAAAACTAACTCAAATGATAAAAGACTTAGAGAAGGAAGCATATAGATTGGCATGAAAAAACAATATTCTTTATACAAGTTAAAAAATAAAATTCATAATTTTATTGAAGAGAAAACTCAATTCATAATAACAATGAAGATGAATATTGAGAAATAAATTTAGCCAATTAACTTCACAACCTTTATGAAGTAAATTATAAAAACACCCTCAGGAAATAAATGGAGGATTTTGTAAGTGGAAAACATCCCTTATTATTGGTTTTAAAATCTTAATGTCAAGATATATATTTTCTCAAAGCTAATTTATAAATTTAATCTGTTCAATAAAAATCTTTTTTTCCTGGAGCTAGACAATTTGATACTACACTTCAAATGGAAAAATAGATATACATGAGTAACTAGGAAGACAGTGAAAATGAGATCGGTGGAAACAGTGAAAATCTAACTCTACCTGATATTTAAACATACTACAAAGGCTCAAAAATTAAAGAATTGTGGCTACTGGGTGTGAATAGACAGGCAAACTAGTAGATTAGGGTCAAAAGCCCTGAAATAGGCCTTACAACTTACAGAAGTTGAGCATATGACAAAGGTGACATCTCAAATCACTAGGGAACACACACTCTTAATAGCTTTGGAACAACTGTACAGCCATTTGGAAAAAGATAGCATGAGATCTACTGGATCCATTCCTCATACCACATAGCAGAATAAGTCCAAATGCATGAGAGATCTAAATTTAAAAAATGAAACTGTAAATACAAGAAGGAAAAACAAGAGAGAATTCCTCTATAACCTGAGTGTAGGGAAAGGCTCTCCAACTATGATTCAAAGTCCATAATCAATAAAATTATAGATTGGTAACCTTGACTACAATGAAATCAAACAATTTGCATGGCAAAAAAAAAATTAGAGAATGAAGACTGCCCACAGACTGAGAGAAAATACTTACAAGTCACATTTCTGATGAAGAGCATATATCTAGAATATGCAAAAGAACTCTCTGAATTCAACAATAAGCAAACAAACAAGACAGCTTTTTTAAATGGGCATAGAGCTGACATTACACCTCTATTACAATGGCAAAACAAAATAAAATTTGCAAGCACTGGCGAAAGTGTGGAACAACTGGAACTCTAATGATAGGAATAGAAAATGGTATAGCCAGTTTGAAACACAGTTCAGCCATTTCTTATAAAGATATAAACCTTCCACAGGATGCAGTGATCCCACCCTAGGTCTTTACCCTCCAAAATACAAATTTATGATGACATAAAAATCTTTGCATGAAACTTTTTATAGCTGCTTTATTCAAAATCATCAAAAACTGGAAGCAACTCAGATATCCTTTACCCAGTGAACAGATAAAACATGGTACATCCATATAATGGTATATTATTCAGCAAATAAAGTAACAAACTACTGATGCACATAGTAACTAAATGACTCTTAACTGAACTGAGTTAAGTGAAAGAAGCTAAATCCAAAAGGATATATGTTGTATGATTCAATTTTTATGATATTCTATAAAAAGCAGAACTTACGGGTTTATACAACAAATCAGTGGTTGCTAGAGGTTGAATATTGGGAGAAGGATTGACTATAAGGGGCAGCAGGAAGAATTTCAGGTTGCAGGATAATGGAACTGCTCTTAATGAAACTGATGGTTGATGTATGGCTCTATGCATAGACATAGACAAAACTCATAGAACTATACAACACCAAGAAATTTTTCCTGTATGTAAATAAAACAACAACAGATTGTGGTAAAAGATGTAAGTCAGACTGTGACAAACTATTTAAATGTATTCAGATAAATCACCTAACCACACTGAAGAGAACGGGGAATAAAACTGACCTAAGTAACTTTGAAAACAGTGGTTTTTCTGGCTACTAAAAGGCTAAAGACAAAAAAGTAGTCTGTACTCAAGTTGATAAGTGTATTTCTCTAGGGGTATGGCTTTGCATTTCTAAAATTATGTGTGTGCTAGGGCTGAAAAAAGATGTAAATACATTATAGATAATGAAAGTCAGAGTTATCATTGTCAGAGGAAGAAATTACAAAGAAAGAAAGGACAAAAACTAGAATAAATCCAGGGTGCGGGACTACAGTCAGAGGGATCTGTATAAATATGGACTTGTGGTTTTGTGAAAAGTAGATGGATATAAATGTGTGGGAATTCATGTTCTGATATAGATACATATATTTCTTAGCTTTATTAAGGGGGACTAAAAGCAGTTATACCTCATTAGCCAGAAGCACACATAGCAACCAGATTTTGACTTCTAACTACCATTTTCTAACAAAAGAAGCCAAAACCCCTGTATAAGTGGAGATTCCAAAGTAGAGAAGGAAACAAAAATACATAAGAAGCATATTGTAAGTGATCTGAGAAAAAAAACCATACAGAAAAATGCATTTATCTCAAAAGGGCACATAAGCCAATGTGAAAGAGCTCCCCAAGGCCAAAGCTGGAATATCTTGATGATTAAAATAAATATTTGCAAAAATATCCATCACAAGTCCATACTGAATACATAAATAACTGAATAAAATGGAGAGAAAGGACAATCTTTCCTTACAGAAAGATTTCAGTTAAAATATACAAAAATAATGACGGTGAAAAATGGTCATTGGATGACCACAGTAATAACTGCTGTAGGCAAAAATCCACTGATGGACACTGAAATCAGTGGACAAAAGTTTAAGCAGAAACAGGATACTCATATAGTTTCAAAGTATCTTCCCCAAAATATTAATTACAACGCAACTAGTTCTCACAAAAACTCTTCTTCAATGACACAATTTCCAAACTTTTCATGACTCCAGTCAGTTACTATATGTCTAGTTCATCAATGTGACAATGAAAATGCAGATTCTGGAACTGCAAATAAGTCTGCCAATACTGTCTAACTAGTCCCTGAGTAGAACCGGCTGATTACCTTCTTTGATTGTGGAATCATACTTCTGTTAATGCAGCCTTCAGTTCACATTGTTAGTTTCATAGGATAATTGAACCATTGACTTACATTGAGATCACTGTAATCTAAAACACTTAAATGTTATTCACATGAAAGCTTGCCTAGTGTTTTTGTATTTGATGTATTTAACTAGTGTTTTTTCACTGATTCTTTGAACTTTTCCATTCATTCTAGTTCAATTTTATTTTGTTGATTTACATTCCTCCTTCAAATATATGAAATTACCAGCTCTTCCATTTAGTTATAAGTCATTTGCCAAGCTTTATGTCATCCAATTTAATAAGCATTATCTTTAATCTTATAGCAGAAAAGTGTAAATGTGTCTTCTGATGAGGAATTTTAAAACATCAATTTTGGGATATTTTGAGAAAGGATGATAGTTCCATATATACCCTGGTGGTTAGGCCATATTGATAGCATATCTATGATATCCATGCCCAGGAGATAAATGTTTCTAGAACTTCCTAGAAATTAGACATTGTTAAAAACAAGGGCTTTTTAAAATTCAGAATTCAAGACTGTAAAGGCCAAGAGTGTGACAGGATCTGACTGGGTGAAGTTTTCTTATAATAAGTAGTTCTTTTAAAGGTAAATCTGCTGGGCTGCCCTGAAGAAATAGGTATGCAAATACTTTCCCATAGATAACTACCAATTTATTTGACCCCTTTAATAAACTCACTGGAACTAGAAAATATTGGGCTATGAAATACAACCAGAGCTTCAGATTTATTACAGCTAACGGACTACTGTCCACATAAAAAGTCATCATTAGATCGAATTTAAGCTTACACACACACTGTTCAAGCTGTGTGTTCACACAAACAGATTTAGTTCTTATTGCAATGTTGTCTGCTTTTCTTTGATCTTCTTTCTGAAATAACGGTTATATACTTTAGATGATCACTGAAAATGGAAGAAGAAGGCAGCTATAAATGGCAAAAATTGAATAATTTAAATTATATGTATGATAGTCAAAGAACTTGACATTTAGGTTGTTTCCAATTTAAATGTCTGTCAATAGGACAATAAATAAATAAAGCATGGTATTATTAGGCAGTAAAATATTACAATGCAATGAAAATGAATGAAGTGATAGATCTTCAAAATATAGAGTTGGGGGAGAAAAGCTGTAGATGTGTATACAGGAAGCCATGATTTAAATAATGTTTAAAAATGTCCAAATTACTACATATTTTTAGGGTTATACTTACATAGAAAAATATTTTAAATGCCTTAAATATTATCATTCTCTATGTAAGTGAATAACCATAAATTATGTAACTTGGCTATTTTAAAACATGTATATTGAACACCAATTAAAATTGAACACCAAGTTCAAAAACAGCATTATGGGGTGGAGGTGGATGATAAAAGGAATAAATAAATAGAATTGGGAGTTTAAGTGAATAGTGGACATACAGATGCTCATTACTCTTTACCTTTTATATATTAGAAGAGTTCCATAAGACAAAAGAAAAAACGATGCTTTTTTGAAAGAAAACTGACTTGAGAATTTCTCCCATGAGTACTTTGAAAATAACTCAAATATAACTGTATTTCTTCACTAGATTAAACAAGGAACTTTTTTCCTAGAAAGAATATAATAGAGATGTCACTGAGACCATCAAAAATAGTGATCCAGTTTATTTTTCCTTAGGGTTATTTATTGATAAAAGTGGGATATGCTACTATAGTATCAAGTCTTTGAGAATACTCCCCAAAACATAATTTTACAAGCAAAGTAAATAGGTCCTGTTGTGTCACTTCAGCATTTCCTCCAACTTATTCTGCCCTGGCTCACCCAAGTCACTCCCACACTGTCCTCTGAAGGTCCAGCCTTTGTCTCAGATACATCTAACCCCCACCCCCAGAGCAGAAGGCTACCTTGCGGACTATAATTATTCGCATCTAACCAGGTTCTTTCCTTGTCCTCTTTTAAAATGATTTAGCACCTCCAGGTGGGGCATAGGAACCACCACGCTTGCACGGGGGACTCCAGGAGTCAAAACCACCTAAAATTCAGAGTTGACAAGCCAGCTTGGCTATCAAACCACTTTGTCCATAATATTAATGACCAGATCCCAACCTAACCTACCAAATCAGAATCTCAAGCAGGCAGGTCAGCAAAGGTCCAAAGTTTAAGAGCTGCCTCTGTTCTTCACACCTGTTTTCCTGCAAGAAACACTCCCCTTTATGTAATTCCTTCTCCTGGTATTCATCCTTCAAGTCACATCTTGAATGTTACTTCCTCTAGAATCACATGTGCACACGCACGTGCACACACACACACGTTCTTAGCTGTATCGGGTTCTATATCAGCACCTGTCACACTGATGCTATCTCACTCCCTATGTTCTCTAACTGAAAATACTGAAGACAGGAATTGGGTTCATCTTGGTCACAATTATATCCTTAGTGTCTAGAACAGTGACTGGCATTCAGGTGCACAGTAAATAAATGTTGAGTAAATGAGTGAATACATAAATTTAAGCAAGCTTCAAGGCCAGGAGCCCTGGCTTGTTTTTTGTTTGTTTATATATATAAAGTTAGTTTATTAATTAATTTAAAAATTCCAAAATGATAGTGATACTTATCTGCTGGTAGTATTTTTTTTATTTTGATATTATTAATACACAATTACATGAGCAACACTGTGGCTCTAGATTCCCCCTGTTATCAAGTCCTGACCACATACTCCATTACAGTCACTGTCCATCAGCGTAGTAAGATGCTATAGAATCACTATGTGTCTTCTCTGTGCTGTGCTGCCTTCCCCGTGCCCCCCCCAAATTATGTGTGCTGATCGTAATGCCCCTTATTCCCCTTCTCCCTCCCTTCCAACCACCCACCTCCACCCTGCCCCCCAAGTCCCTTTCCCTTTGGCAACTGTTAGTCCATTCTTGGTTTCTGTGAGTCTGCTGCTGTTTTGTTCCTTCAGTTTTTGCTTTGTTCTTATAATCCACAGATGAGTGAAATCATCTGATACTTGTCTTTCTCCTCCTGGCTTATTTCACTGAGCATAATACCCTCTAGCTCCATCCATGTTGTTGCAAGTGGTAGGATTTGTTTTCTTCTTATGGCTGAATAATACTCCATTGTGTATATGAACGACATCTTCTTTATCCATTCATCTACTGATGGACACTTAGGTTGCTTCCATTTCTTGGCTATTGTAAATAGTGCTGCGATAAACATAGGGGTGCATATGTCTTTTTGAGACTGGGAAACTGCATTCTTAGGGTAAATTCCTAGGAGTGAAATTCCTGGGTCAAATGGTATTTCTATTTTGAGATTTTTGAGGAACCTTCATACTGCTTTCCACAATGGTTGAACTATTTTACATTCCCACCAGCAGTGTAGGAGGGTTCCCCTTTCTCCGCATCCTTGCCAGCATTTATTGTTCCTATTCTTTTCTGTGTTGGCCATCCTAACCGGCGTGAGGTGGTATCTCATTGTGGTTTTAATTTGCATTTCCCTGATAATTAGCGATGTAGAGCATCTTTTCATGTGCCTGTTGGCCATCTGAATTTCTTCTTTGGAGAACTGTCTGTTCATATCATCTACCCATTTTTTAATCAGGTTATTTGCTTTTTGTTGGTTGAGGTGTATGAGTTCTTTATATATTTTGGATGTTAACCCCTTGTCAGATATGTCATTTACAAATATATGCTCCCATACCCTGGCTCGTTTTTTTCCCCTACCTGCTGTCTATATATTTATCCATGACAAGCATTATAAAGGGATTAGGAGCAAAGGGCTCAACAGTTGGATCACCTTAGGACCAGCTGTGTTACTTTGAACCAGTTATTTCAACCTTCTGTGGTTCCATTTCCTTTTCCAGGACAATAGGAATATTAAATACAGAGAAAATACTAAAGAGTGTCCATCAGTACTTTTTCACTCAAATGTTTATTTTTTTCTTATATTTCCCGCATGCAATTCTGATACCAAACCTGAGATATCCCTCTGGTATAGACTTTTGGCAGTTTCATGAAATAAAGCCTTCCCTCCATGTTGAGGACTGCCTGTTCTACATGAATCAACAACCACACATACTGATGAACAGAAAGTTGTGAATGTCCTTAATCATAGTAGTTCCCAGCTAGAATGTTGCTTAGAAAATATGTTTGAATTTTTAAAAAGATGGGTGATTTGAATAAGCCATAAATTGTTGGTGACAAAGCCTGGCCTAGCACCCAGCTCTTCTGCTCTCTATCTTTTCCCTCCAACTCAAGGCCTCTCATTCTGATTAACTTCTGACTTCTTCAGAGACAGGCCACTCACCATATGCATTGCTATAACCCTTCTCTGTTATTTCCACATGCTCCAACCTCTCCACTCTTAAGTTGTCACTTTTTGCTGACATCTGAGATTCTGATGCATGAAAGGTCTCATCACCACCAACCCCTACCTACCCTCTAAACTGTGGGAGATAAGCAATGTGGAAATGCACAGTCAAGCTGCAGAAGGCCACAAATGCGGGTCCAGCTGAAGAAGATTCACTCTGTAATGAGAAATGGCCCTAGGTAAGAGTTGTTTTCAGATGCCACCATTCCAGTGACTCTGTTTTGCCACTTGGCAGATCCCAAGCATATGCCCCACACACAGCCATCCAAATACTTGTTAGGCACATAAAATTCTTGGGACATTGCCACATCTTGATTTATGAATTCAGTGTCAACCTTTACACTAGACTCATGACCCAAACTCAGATGTAATTCATGGATACTATTAAACAAGCTTCTGTTGCAGCCTGCTTCTCAGCCTCAGTGACATTTATTACCATGCATTTCCCACAGCTTATTTATCCAAATATAATTCATGCATAAACTGCAGAATTCAAACACAAAGCAAATTTATTTTAAAAGATACCCAAGTAGAGAGAGGACTAAAGATGACTACATGAGAGGTGAGACAGAGGTTTCCTCCTGAAACCGCATATACTATGAAAATATAATTAACACAACTACTACTGAAAGAGCAACAGGAAAGAGGACTGAGCCAGACTGCATACACCTGGAGAAAAGAGCAGACCTCATGGAACAGCATAACATACCAAAGCTGTGACCGGGCAGGACTCAAGCCCTTCATGGGTTGGAGGAAGAGAAACGGAGCAGGGAGGGAGTAGAGGCCTGAGACTGCTGAATACCTAACTCCAGAGATCTGCTCTGGGAGCACAAACCTACATTTCATGGTGCTTGCATGGTACTCACATGAGTAGGGGGTTGGAAAGCTAAGACAGGCAGATTTCCTGGAAAGACTGAGATTTCAGCTGCTCCTGGAAAGCAGGGATCCATAGCTGGCTGCTCTGGGACAAAAGAAAGGTGGGAAGTCTGAGAGACTTCCTAACAAGGAAGCCCTTAGCAAGAGGGCTGCTAAAGGGGCAAGGATTGCACAGAGCTTGCTGCTCAGGAGAAAGGACAGGTAGACAAAATTGTCTGGGTGCACTCTGCCCAGCAGGTTGGGAGCTTTCACGATTCAGGTGCTCCAGCTCCCTGGCTGGCTACACAGCTCTGAGGACCCCCTCCAGGATACTCAGCCTCCTGTGCCTTTCTCCTGGCCAGCCCAACCTGGCCTGCAAACCAGCAAACCCTACCCTGGCATTAGGCCAGCGAGAGGGAAGATTTGTCTACAGCAACTACAAACGCAAAGCATAGAGGCTTATGCCTGTGTGCTCGGCCCTCTGGTTCACGCAGTGGAGGCAGGCATAGCAGCTGGGAAGCAGGAAACAGCTCTTTCATCCCCCCAGGCACCAATACCACTTCCCTGCGACCCCCAACATTGCTTCAGGGGCTGAGCAGCTCCAAACAGTGGAACTTCTGGGCACTAGAGGTTGCCGTACCCAAATATGAAACGCCAAAAGAACCTGGTTCAGAGTAAAATTATGAATACAACTCCTGAGAAACATTTAAATGACATTGACCTCATGAATCTTCCTGAAAGGGAGTTCAAAATAAAAATCATTAACATGCTCATGGAGGTACGGAAAGATATTCAAGAACTCAGGAATGAATTTCGGTCGGAGATCCAATCATTGAAGAGCACAATGGAGGGTATTAAAAGCAGATTAGATACGGTGGATGAGACGATAAATGAAATAGAAACTAGAGGAGAGGAATACAAAGAAGCTGAGTCACAGAGAGAAAAAAGGATCTCTAAGAATGAAAAAATATTGAGAGAACTGTGTGATCAATCCAAACGGAACAATATTCGCATTATAGGGATACCAGAAGAAGAAGAGAGGGAAAAAGGGAAAGAAAGTGTCTTTGAGGAGGTAATTGCTGAAAACTTCCCCAATCTGGGGAAGGAGATAGTTTCTCAGGCCATAGAGATGCACAGATCTCCCAACACAAGGGACCCAAGGAAGACAACACCAAGACATATAGTAATTAAAATGGCAAAGATCAAGGATAAGGACACACTATTAAAAGCAGCCAGAGAGAGAAATAAGATGACATACAAAGGAAAGCCCATCAGATTATCATCAGACTTCCCAGCAGAAAACTTACAGGCCAGAAGGGAGTGCATTATGTATTTAATGCAATGAAGCAGAAGGGCCTCCAACCAAGATTACTTTATCCGCCAACATTATCATTTAAATTTGAAGAAGGGATTAAACAATTTTCAGATGAGCAAAAGCTAAAAGAATTTACCTCTCATAAACCATTTCTACAGTGTATTTTGGAGGGACTGCTAAAGATGGAAGTGTTCCTAAGGTTTGATAGCTGGCACCAGAGGTAATAAAACCACAGTAAAGAAAGTAAAACAGCTAACTACTAAGCAAATGCAAAATTAAATTAACTATTCCCAAAGTAATCAAGGGATAGAAAAAGAGTACAGAATATGATACATAATATATAAAGAATGGAGGACAAAGAAAATGGAGGAGAAAAAAAAAAGAGAACCTTTAGATTGTGTTTGTAATAGCATATTAAGTGAGTTAAGTTAGACTCTTAGATAGTAAGAAGTTAACCTTGAACCTTTGGTAACAATGATCTAAAGCCTGCAATGGCAATAAGTACATATCAATTGATAATCATCCTAAGTGTAAATGGACCGAATGCACCAATCAAAAGACACAGAGTCACTGAATGGATAAAAAAACAGGACCCACCTATATGCTGTCTACAAGATACTCACTTTAAACCCAAAGACATACACAGTCAAAAAGTGAAGGGATGGAAAAAGATATTTCATGCAACTAATAGGGACAAAAAAGCAGGAGTTGCAGTACTTGTATCAGACAAAATAGACTTCAAAACAAAGAAAGTCACAAGAGACAAAGAAGGACATTACATAATGATAAAAGGGTCATTCCAACAAGAAGATATAATCATTATAAATACCTATGCGCCTAACACAGGAGCACCTACATATGTGAAAAAAATACTGACAGAATTAAAAGGAGAAATAGAATGCAATGCATTTGTTCTAGGAGACTTCAACACTCCACTCACTGCAAAGGACAGATCAACCAGACAAAAAATGAGTAAGGAGACAGAGGCACTGAACAACACAATAAAACAGATAGACCTAACAGGCATCTACAGAACTCTGCACCCAAAAGCAGCAGAATACACATTCTTCTCAAGTGCACATGGAAAATTTTCAAGAATAGATCATATACTAGGCCACAAAAAGAGCCTCGGTAAATTAAAAAAGAATGAAATTGTACCAACCAGTTTCTCAGACGACAAAGGTATGAAACTACAAATAAATTACGCAAAGAAAATGAAAAATCCCTCAAACACATGGAGGCTTCACAACATTCTCCTAAATAACCAATGGATCAATGACCAAATAAAAACAGAGATCAAGCAACATATGGAGACATGACAACAATAATTCAATACCACAAAAATCTGTGGGATGCAGCGAAGGCCATCCTAGAGGAAAGTATATTGCAATACAGGCCTACCTCAGGAAAGAAGAAGAATCCCATATGAGCAATCTAACCTCACAATTAACGAAACTAGAAAAAGAAGAACAAATGAGGCCCTAAGTCAGTACAAGGAGGGACATAATAAAGATTAGAGCAGAAATAAATAAAATAGAAAAGAATAAAACAATCACAAGAATCAATGAAATCAAGAGCTGGTTCTTTGAGAAAATAAACAAAATAGATAAACCCCTAGCCAGACTTATCAAGAAAAAAAGAGTGTCTACTCAAATAAACAGAATCAGAAATGAGAAAGGAAAAATGACTATGGACACCACAGAAATACAAAGAATTATGAGATAATACTATGAAAAATTATATGCTAATAAACTGGGTAACCTAGAAAAATTGGACAACTTTCTAGAAAAATACAACCTTCTGACCCAGAGAGAAACAGAAAAGCTGAACAGACCAATTACCAACAATGAAATTGAACTGGTTATCAAAAACCTACCTAAGAACAAAACCTCTGGACCAGATAGCTTCACTGCTGAATTTTATCAAACACTTAGTGAAGACCTAATGCCCATCTTCCTTTAAGTTTTCCAAAGAGTAGAAGAAGAGGGAATACTTCCAAACTCATTCTGAGGCCAGTATCACTCTAATACCAAAACGAGGCAAAGAAACCACAAAAAAGAAAATTACAGACCAATATCCCTGATGAACATAGATACAAAAATACTCAAAATATTAGCAAACCATATTAAAAAATACATCAAAAGGATCATCCATCATGATCAAGTAGGATTTTTTCCAGGGATGCAAGGATGGTATGACATTCAAAAATCCATCAAAATCATCCACCACATCAACAAAAAAAGAGGACAAAAACCACATGTTCATCTCCATTCATGCTGAAAAAGCATTTGACAAAATTCAACATCCATTCATGATAAAAACTCTCAACAAAATAGGTATAGAGGGCAAGTAGCTCAACATAATAGAGGCCATATATGACAAACCCACAGCCAACATTATACTTAACAGTGAGAAGCTTAAAGCTTTTCCCTTAAGATCAGGAACAAGACAAGGATGCCCACCCTCCCCACTTCTATTCAACATAGTACTGGAGGTCCTAGCCATGGCAATCAGACAACACAAAGAAATAAAAGGCATCCAGATTGGCAAGGAAGAAGTTAAAGTGTCACTGTTTGCAGATGACATGATATTGTACATACAAAACCCTAAAGAATCCACTCCAAAACTACTATATCTAATATCTGAATTCAGCAAAGTTGTGGGATACAAAATTAATATGCAGAAATCTGTGGCATTCCTATACACACTAACAATGAACTAGCAGAGAGAAATTAGGAAAACAATTCCACTCACAGTTGCATCAAAAAGAATAAAATACCTAGAAATAAACCTAACCAAGGAAGTGAAAGACCTATACTCTGAAAACTACAAGACACTCATGAGAGAAATTAAAGAAGATACCAATGAGTGGAAACACATCCCATGCTCATGGATAGGAAGAATTAATATTGTCAAAATGGCCATCCTGCTTAAAGCAATCCACAGATTCAATGCAATTCCTATCAAAATACTAACAGCATTCTTCAGTGAACTACAGAAAATCGTTCTAAAATTTATATGGAACCACAAAAGCCCCAAATACCCAAAGCAGTCCTGAGAAGGAAGAATAAAGCTGGGGGGATTATACTCCACGACTTCACGCTCTACTACAAAGCCACAGTAATGAAGATAATTTTGTACTGGCACAAGAACAGACCCATAGACCAACAGAACAGACTAGAGAGCACTGATATAAACCCAACCATACGTGGTCAATTAATATATGATAAAGGAGCCATGGACATACAATGGGGAAATGACAGCCTCTTCAACAGCTGGTGTTGGCAAAACTGGACAGCTACATGCAAGAGAATGAAAGTTTAACCCCATACACAAAAGTAAACTCAAAATGGATCAAAGACATGAATGTAAGTCATGAAACCATAAAACTCTTAGAAAACAATATAGGCATATATAAGCATGAGCAACTTCTTCCTGAATGCATCTCCCTGAGCAAGGGAAACAAAAGCAAAAATGAACACATGGGACTACATCAAACTAAAAAGTTTCTGTATGGCAAAGGACACCATCAACAGAACAAAAAGACAACCTACAGTATGGGAGAATATATTTGTAAATGACATATCCGACAAGGGGTTAACATCCAAAATATATAAAGAACTTACATGCCTCAACACCCAAAAAACAAATCACCTGATTAAAAAATGGGCAGAGGATATGAAGAGACAGTTCTCCAAAGAAGAAATTCAAATGGCCAACAGACACATGAAAAGGTGCTCCACAGCACTAATCATCAGAGAAATGCAAATTAAAACCACAGTGAGATATCACCTCACACTAGTAAGGATGGCCAGCATCTGAAAGACTAAGAACAACAAATGCTGGCAAGGATGCGGAGAAAGGGGAACCCTCCTACACTGCTGGTGGGAATGTAAGCTAGTCCAACCATTGTGGAAAGCAATATGGAGGTTCCTCAAAAAACTAAAAATAGAAATACCATTTGACTCTGGAATCCCATTCCTTGGAATTTAACCAAAGAATACAATTTCTCAGATTCAGAAAGACATATGCACCCCTGTTTATTGCAGTACTTTTTACAATAGCCAAGAAATGGAAGCAACCTAAGAGTCCATCAGTAGATGAATGGATAAAGAAGATGTGGTACATATGCATAGTGGAATACTATTCAGCCATAAGAAAGAAACAAAGCCTACCATTTGTAACAACATGGATGGAGCTGGAGGATATTATGCTCATTGAAATAAGCCAGGTGGAGAAAGACAAGTGCCAAATGATTTCCCTCATTTGTGGAGTATAACAACAAAGCAAAACTGAAGGAACAAAACAGCAGCCGACTCAGAGACTCCAAGAAGGAACTAGTGGTTACCAAAGGGGAGGGGTGGGGGAGGGAGGGTGGGGAGGAAGGGAGAAAGGGAGTGAGGGGTATTATGTTTAATACATATGGTGTGGGGGGTCACGGGGAAAGCAGTGTAGCACAGAGAAGGCAAACAGTGCATCTGTGGCATCTTACTACACTGATGGACAGTGACTGCATTGGGGTATGGTGGGTGGTGACTTGATAATATGGGTAAATGTAGTAACCACATTGTTTTTTCATGTGAAACCTTCATAAGAGTGTATATCAATAATAGCTTAATAAAAATTAAAAAAAAAGATACCCAAGTAGTAACCAAACTTAGAGCTTTTCAACTTTTCAGTTAATCCTGAATTTTTCATCTATTTACACAAAATCATTGTTTGAAGCAAATTATGTTCTTCATAGTAAATCCTCAACCTTGAGACAACCCTGGTACCAAAGTATCTTATTTCTAAGTTATCTTCTGTCACAATTACCAAGAGTCTGCTCGTGTCCTATATAAAATGCTCCAGTTAAGCAGAAGGACTTGGTGTGTATCTTAGTCCCCATGTGCACAAAACCCTGACTCACTTCCTTCCATGATGTGGCACAGATAAGTAAGTATGCAGAGGCCTCAACTCCCTGAGCCTCTAAGTATCCTTGTGGCTCACTTCCCAAGTAGTATCTCTGTTACTCAAACATTCTTAGCCAGTTAGACTATTTGGTTTACAACCGGAGTCAAGTCTGTCTTCCTTCCTTGTGTGGCTAATCTTTCTTAAGTTCCTAGCAACTTCCGAAAAGAAGGTCCTCAAATTTCAAAGGGGAATGCAGTCTACACCAGTGCCCTTTGCCACATTTCCAAGTCTCTTCCTCTCAACCTCACATCCAACTGTACGTCACGGTCCCTGTTGTGGGTTGAATTCATCCTCCAAAAAGGTGTGTCCAAATCTGAATCCCTGGGACCTGTTAATGTGACTTCATTTGGAAAAGAGATCTTAGCGGGTCAGGATGAGGTCACACTGGACTAGAGTAGGCACTAATCCAACGACTGCTGTCCTTATAAGAAGAGGAAAGTTTGGACACAGTCCCAGACCCACACAGGGTTGATCCCCATGTGAATACAGAGGCAGAGATTGGAGTGATCCATCTACAAGCAAGAAATGCCAAGGATTATTAGCAACCCCCAGAGAAGCATAGAAATGATTCTCATGCAGACCTTCAGAAGGAGCCAACACTCCCAACATCTGAATCTCAGACTTCTAGCTCAGATCTGTGAAAGAATAAATCTGTTGTTGTAAGCCCCCTAGTTTGCAGCTGTTTGCATGGCAGCCCTAGCAAACCAACACAGTCCCCTTGCGGCGCTTTGGGGCTACATGACTGTTTCTCTCCAACCAGCTACAAGAGGATACGTGGATTACTTACAGGCCAAAGCAATTCACTGCTGGTGTGAGACCTTCCAAACTCTCTTTTCCTCGGGCTTGGGTCTATAATAACCTACAACCACCCACAGGCACACAGCCTGAACTAGAACAAAACCTTTGTTGTTGCAAACCTCTGATATTTAGGGTTTTTTTTAATGTAATTTATTTTATTATCATTAATCTACAATTACATGTGCAATATTATGGTTATTAAACTACGCCTTCATCAGGTCCCCCCCACCAACCCCATTACAGTCACTGTCCATCAGCATAGTGATATGCTATAGAATCACTACTTGTCTTCTCTGAGTTGTACAGCCCTCCCCGTGCCCCCCCAACATTACATCTGCTAATCGTAATGCCCCTTTTTCCCTCTTATCCCTCCCTTCCCACCCATTTTCCCCAGTCCCTTTCCTTTGGTAACTATTAGTCCGTTCTTGGGTTCTGTGAGTCTGCTGCTGTTTTGTTCCTTCAGTATTTTTTCTTTGTTCTTATACTCCACATATGAGTGAAATCATTTGATACTTGTCTTTTTCGGCTTGGCTTATGCACCCCTATGTTTATTGCAGCACTATTTACAATAGCCAAGAAATGGAAGCAACCTAAGTGTCCATCAGTAGATGAATGGATAAAGAAGATGTGGTACATTTACACAATGGAATATTATTCAGCCATAAGAGGAAAACAAATCCTACCATTTGCAACAACGTGGATGGAGCTAGAGGGTATTATGCTCGGTTTTTTTTTTTAACAACAGTATAACGCAGCCTATCCTGGTTTTTCCAGGGCCTACAACTATGATATCCCTTGAAAGAACAGAATACACTGGAAAAAAACAATGTTAAGTCCAAGTGATCTAATCATAACACTTAGAAAAAACACATTTCAGGAAAAACAAAATCAGCTAGTGGCTGATTAAGCTTCACTGTGTTTTCATTCCTGAAATTCTTAATTGTGAAATTTCAGGCAATAACCAGCAGGTGGGTGTCTACCACACTTGAAATCATGCCAGATAGATAACTATCCATTCAGCCAATGCAACTGCTACACTGCCTGGGGCCCAGAGCATCATCTACTTTTTTTTTCCTTTTTTTTTTTATTAAGGTATCATTGATATACAATCTTTAGAAGGTTTCACATGAGCAACATTGTGGTTTCAACATTCACCCATATTATCAAGTCCCCCACCTTCACCCCATTGCAGTCACTGTCCATCAGCATAGTAAGATGCTATAGAGTCATTACTTGCCTTCTCCAAGCATCATGTACTTTTAAATGAACTCTTTCTGTGAGGTCTGTGAACCAGGAAACTCAGAGGTTGTCTCTGTACCAAAAAGATAGTAGAACAGGAAGGCTATGATGAAGATGGGCTTGAATTCAAATGTCAGTTCCTTCCCACCTTTATAGGCACCTTCCTTCACCTGGCTGGGCCTCAGTTTTCACAACTATAAAATGGAGATGAGAGTTGCATTAGGTTGTTACTCTGAACAATATAAATTTTTTTGACATAGTAGCAAGACACCCAGAGACTGCTGCCATTTTCTGTTTATCATGCATATTTAGTTCTGAATCCTTTCTTCTTTCTGTAGCCCAACGTGAGCCCCAAGGGGAGAAGCTAGTGGAAGAGCAGGAACATATGATTAGACCAAATGGGGACAAGAAAATTCTCCCAGAGCAACACTTAGCAAAACATGACATTGATGGCATCCATGAAAACAAACCAGTGAAAACTGACAGGAGGATGTAAGGAACAGAACGCCCACCCTCCAGCAAGCTATGGTACTGAGGGTAACCACAGTGTCAGGTCTGCGGGAAAATCATTTTAAAAAAAATAAACACACTATTCAGTTAAAATTGATTTATTCAACTCATTTCAAACACCTCAGCCCTACTTCCTGCCGCAGTGCAAACATTTCTGTGTAGACTGTTATTTCGAAAGACTCAAACGATACATGTAAAGGTCCGATTTCATGTCATTTATCTTTCAACCAAAGTGGTAATATTTCCTAAAAAGCATGTTCACATTCTGCAAGTGACATTAGCTCAAACACTGAGATGTGTAACTGGATGATAAACCAAAACTCAGGAATTCCAAATACTAGGATAAGCAGACACGGTTTACTGTTCTGAAATTCATACCGATTCGACTCCACACAAAGAGAGCACTACCATACCCCACATTGGCATGAATTTGCATCCATCAGTATTCTCTGGTCTAGTCTCTAACAACAGCATGCTTGTGCCAGATGTTTTGCTGGAATTGGGAACACTGTCTGTGGTCATGTCACATGCCAAATTATCTGGCCTTTTCTGAAATACAAACCATGCCCTCAGTTCACCAGGACTTGGCTCAAAGCAGGCCTAACTGCTTCTTACTCAAGTGGTATGCTACCCTTGAAAGATAGGCATTAAAAAAAAAATCGTACAGAGAGATCCATAGTCAAATAACTATTCAGTTCTAATCTTTGATGAAAGAAGCTAATTCCAAAAGCAGTTGGAAAGGAAAACGAAAGATAATATTCTCTGTTGCAAACAAGGTTCACTTTGCCGCAGTGGTCTAGATAATTTACTCGACATTTCTGTCCCAGATCTTAATGCAACAGGGCCTTGGTGAGTAGGAACGTGCAGAAACAAGTGAACAATATAGTGGATGTAAAATATTTATTGTATTTTGAGAATATAATACTTCTTCAACTGAGACTACAAGATAACAGGAATTTTATCTTCCGTAAATTTGATAAACTTGGGTTCAAATCACACTTTTGGCAAAGTAGTCTGAAAGTTCAGTAACTACCAGAACATTAATTTATTTTGTCATCAAACATTATCATTCCCAAAAGTGTTTTTGTCATCGTTTTCTCTGTTTCCTCTTAGCTTTATCTGTAAAAAATTCACTCACTGGGAGGGCCTTAATGAGGCTTAGGTCACAGGCTCCGTCCCCACATGGATCTGTCAACTCTACATCACTTTTAAATGAGACTCTAAAGCCTTAGACAAGCTTTTAGAAAATGTATGTTATCTATCAGGCAGGGCTAAGAAAGAAATACAACACAACCCATCACCAATCCTAGAGTCTACCCTAGTGATGGTGGATTAGAATATAATCTCTCAAATCAAGGGCTCAAACTTGATACCCATTTGCTCAAACTTCTTGTTCTCTCCTTCAGATTAAATGGACTATGAGCCTAAATGCTTTACAATCTACAAACAACCCATCTAGTTCTATTTCAAATTTCAAACCCCAAATTTAAAGTTACTGGAAAGAAAAGAATAGAAAATAGGGGAGAGTGAGGAGCTCAAGAAAGAGAAGAAAACAAGGCAAGGTGAAAGGAGAAGTCAGACATTTATTTAGTAAATAGTATTGGGAAAATTAGCTTCCTATATAGAGGAACATAAAATTAGATTGGACTTGACTTTTGAAGATGATATGTGGTGTCAAAGACATAAATGTGGAAGGGTAGAAAAAGATAAAAACTAAAAGAAAACCTAGAAAAATACCTGTGAGACCTCAGGATCAGAAAGATTTCTTCAAATAGGTCTAGAAAGCACAAATCATTAAGTGAACAATTTCCAGATGAAGCATTATGGAAATCGAGTAGATTTGGAGATGGAGTTTGTAACACATAGCATCATCAAAGGGATGAACAAGTATGACCTATGATTCCCAAACTTTTTGCCAGCAGGAATTACACCTCAAGGCCTTTTACATTTTTCTAAAAATAACATGACCTTTGTGCATCAAATAAATGCTAAAACCTTACTGACCATTTTGTTTAAGAATTTGGTCATACTTTGTTTGATCATCAAGCCTTGACACCAAAGCTAGTTGTCATCTATCTAAGTGTTAAGAACTTAGGTCAGGAGAGGATTAATTACAGAAATTAAGTTATTCTCCCCAAGGGAAGAATTAAGAAAAAGAAATCAATACGTAGAAGAAAGAAGAGGCATAGAGACTGCATGTGGGGCAATGGATCTGACAGAATTCACACATCCCATCTGGTTTTTTGGTGCTCTATCTGTCATCAAGTATAGCTGCACCCATGAAGAAAGGAAATCTTGAATGGAAGTCACTAAAATCTAGACAGAAAATTCTGAAATGTGCCTAAGTAAATGCGTATTATTTAAAAATATAAATAATTTCAAACTCACTGCATAAAGTTTTCAGTTAAATTGTAATAAAAATACTATGGTCAACTTCCCACCATTCTTTTTATGCCAATGTTTTAAATTTTTTCCCTATGTTTTCTTAATTACTTTTTCCTGGGGCACATATACACACCCAGCTTTTAAGTTGTTTCTGGAGCCACACATTAAGCTGAAAGCTCACGATTTTCAGGACTCAGACTAAGGGTAGAGGCATGCAGGCAGTATTTGACTCCCAAGCAGAATGCCAGGATGAGTTATGACTGTTGCTTAAAAATGTAATTAAGACCTGACCCTCGGCTTGCCTAGATTTTTGTTTGGTCTGGCTCGCTTTTAGTTTTCAGCCAGATGTACAAGTAATAGAAAACCTTGGAAGATACCTGTTCTTCACTGGAATCTGGATCTCCAAATTTATTCTGAAAATCACTATAGCTACATGGTGAAAAAAAAATGTATGCCTGGATATTAATGAGTTGCCTAAATTGACTGCTATAAATAAGCCTTGGGAAGGATTCAAGATGGTGGCGTGAGAGGTGAGACAGAGAACTACTCCCAAAACCACAGATACTGCAAAAATATAGTTAATACAACTAACCCTAAAATAGCAACAGGAAAGAAGGCTACACCAGATTGCATAAAGATCTCACGATCAGAGCAGACTTCATGAAACAGGGTAACGTACCAAAGCCTTGATCCAGCAGGCCCTTCCCCCACCCCAGCTAACCGGCAGGAGGAAGAGAAACAGAGCAGGGAGGGGATGGAAGCCTGGGACTGATGAACACCTAGTCCTGGAGATCTGCTTTGGGAGCACAAACCTACACTGTGTGGTGCTCTGGAGGATGGGAGACTGTGACAGGCGGAGTGCTCGAAAAAAAAGATTCCTGCCATTTGTGAAGGACAGGATCCACACCCGGCTGCTCTGGGACAAGAGAAAGACAGGCGGTCTGAGAGGCTTCCTAGCAGCGAGAGGGCTGCTGAAGGGGAGGTTATGAACAGAGCTTACTGTGAAGGAGAAGGGATAGGGGGAAAAGGGTATCTGGGTGCACTCTGCGCAGCAGATTGGGAACTCTGAGGAGCTTCAGGCACTCCATCCCCTGGCTGTCTACTCAGCTCCAAGGCCCCCAACTGTGATTCACAGCTGGCTGTGCCTTCCTCCTGGCCTGACAGCACCAGATCGCAAACTGGTGGTCACTGCGCTGGCATCAGGCCAGAGGGAGGCCCCCCTACAACAACTAGAGAGGCAAAGCACAGAGGCTTACACCTGTATGCTCGGCCCACTGGCTCTGATAGTGAAGACAGGCATGGCCGACGGGAATCAGAAAACAGATATCTCCCCCCACAGGCACCAGCTCCACTCCCCTATGACCCCCAACCTCACTCTAGAGGCTGAGCAGTCTCAGAGACTGGAGTTTCTGCACACTAGTGGGCACCACACAGAAATATGAAATGTCTAAAGAACATGGTTCGGACCAAAATCCCACAAACCCCAGAAAAAGGGCCAAATGAAACTGAACTCACCAATCTTCCTGAAAGAGAGTTAAAAATAAAAATCATAAACATGCTTATGGAGGTACAGAAAAATATTCAAGAACTCAGGAATGAATTTAAGACAGAGATTCAATCATTAAGAAATTCCATATCTGAAATGAAACATACAATGGAGGGATTTAAAAGCAGATTAGTGTAGTAGAAGAGTTGGTAAATGGAATAGAAATGAGAGAAGAGGAATACAAAGAAGCTGAGGCACAGAGAGAAAAAAGAATCTCTAAGAATGAAATAAATTTGAGAGAACTGTGTGATCAATCCAAACGGAACAATATTCGCATTACAGGGGAGCCAGAGGAAGAAGAGAGAGTAAAGTGATAGAAAGTGTGATTGAGGAGGTAATTGCTGGAAACGTCCCCAGTCTTGGGAAGGAGATAATCTCTCAAGCCATGGAGGTGCACAGATCTCCCAAAATAAAGGACCCAAGGAAGACAACATCAAGACATATAATAATTAAAATGGAAAAGAGGAAGGATAAAGACAGACTTTTAAAAGTAGCTAGAGAGAGAAAAAAGATCACATACAAAGGAAAACCCACCAGGCTATCATCAGACTTCTCAACAGAAACCTTACAGGCCAGAAGGGAGTGGCATGATATATTTAATGCAATGAAGCAGAAGGGCCTTGAACCAAGAATACTCTACCCAGCAAAGTTATCATTTACATTTGAAGGAGGGATTAAACAATTTTCAGATAAGCAAAAGATGAGAGAATTTACCTCCCACAAACCACCTCTACAGTGCATTTTGGGGGGACTCCTATAGATGGAAGTATTCCTAAGGCTAAATAGATGTCACATAAGGGATAGACAAAGAGTACAGAATATGATTCATAACATACAAAGAATAGAGGAGGGAGAAAAAGGAGGAGGAAAAAAAAAGAATCTTTAGGTTGTGTTTATAATAGCATACAAAGTGAATTAAATTAGACTGTTAGATAGTAAGGGAATTACCCTTAAACCTTTGGTAACCACAAATCTAAAGCCTGCAATGGCAATAAGTACATACCTATTGATAATCACCCCAGATGTAAATGGTCTGAATGCACCAATCAAAAGAGGTAGAGTCACTGAATGAATAAAAAAACAAGATCCATCAATATGCTGCCTACAAGAGATTCACATCAAACCCAAAGACATGCACAGACTAAAAGTGAAGGGATGGAAAAAGATATTTCATGCAACTAATAGGAAGAAAAAAATCATGAGTTGCAGTGCTTGAATCAGACAAAATAGACATCAAAACAAAGAAAGCCACAAGAAACAAAGAAGGACATTACATAATGATAAAGGGGTCAGTCCAACAAGAGGATATAACAATTATAAATATCTATGCACTCAACACAGGATCACCTATATATGTGAAACAAATTCTAACAGAGTTAAAGGGGGAAACAGAATGCAATGCATTCATTTTAGGAGACTTCAACACACCACTCACTCCAAAGGACAGATCAACCAGACAGAAAATAAATAAAAAGACAGAGGCACTGGACAACATAATAGAACAGGTGGACCTAATGGACATCTACAGAACACTCCATGCAAAAACAACACGATACACATTTCTCAAGTGCACATGGAACATTTTCAAGAATAGATCATATACTAGGCCACAAAAAAGAACCTCAGTAAATTCAAAAAGATTGAAATTGTACCAACCACCTTCTCAGATGACAAAGGAATGAAACTAGAAATAAATTACTCAAAGAAAATGAAAAAGCCCACAAACACTTGGAGGCTTAATAAAATGCTCCTAAATAATCAATGGATCAATGACTAAATAAAAGCAGATCAAGCAATATATGGAGACAAATGACAACAATAATTCAACATCACAAAATTTGTGGGATGCAGTGAAGGCAATGCTAAGAGGGAACTATATTGCAATACAGGCCTATCTCAGGAAAGAAGAACAATCCCAAATGAACACTCTAAACTCACAATTAATGAAAAAAGAAAAGGAAGAACAAATGAGGCCCAAAGTCAGAAGAAAGATGGACATAATAAAGATTATAGCAGAAATAAATAAAATTGAGAAGAATAAAACAAGAAAGAATCAATGAAAGCGGGAGCTGGCTCTTTGAGAAAATAAACAAAATAGATAAAACCCTAGCCAGACTTACCAAGAAAAAAGGAGAGTCTACACACATAAACAGAATCAGAAATGAGAAAGGAAAAATCACTATGGAAACCACAGAAATTCAAAGAATTATGAGAGAATACTATGAAAAATTATATGGTAGCAAACTGGATAACCTAGAAGAAATAGACAACTTTCTAGAAAAATACAACCTTCCAAGGCTGACTCAGGAAGAAACAGAAAATCTGACTATACCAATTTTCAGCAAAGGAATTGAATCGGTAATCAAAAAACTATGTAAGAACAAAACCACAGGACCAGATGGTTTCACTGCTGAATTTTATCAAACATTTAGTGAAGACATAATACCCATCCTCAAAGTTTTCCAAGAAGTAGAAGAGGAGGGCATACTCCCAAACTCATTCTCTGAGGTCAACATCAGTCTAAACCAAAACCAGGCAAAGACACCACAAAAAAGAAAATTACAGACCAATATCCCTGATGAACATAGATCCAAAAATATTCAACAAAATATTAGCAAACCAAATTCAAAAATACGTCAAAAAGATCATCCATCATGATCAAGAGGGATTCATTGCAGGGATGCAAGGATGGTACAACATTCGAAAATCCATCAACATCATCCACTACATCAACAAAAAAAAAGGACAAAAAACAAATTATCATCTCCACAGATGCTGAAAAAGCATTTCACAAAATTCAACATCCATTCATGAAAAAAAACTCTCAACAAAATTGGTATAGAGGGCAAGTACCTCAACAAAATAAAGGCCATATATGACAAACCCACCGCCAACATCATACTTAAGAGCAAGAAGCTGAAAGCTTTTCCTTTAAGATCAGGAACAAGACAAGGATGCCCACTCTCCCCACATTTTTTTCAAAGTAGTTATGGAGGTCCTAGCCAGAGCAATCAGACAGCACAAAGAAATAAAAGGGATTGAGATTGGCAAGGAATAAGTCATACTCTCCCTGTTTGCAGATGACATGACATTGAACATAAAAAACCCTAAGGAATCCACTCCAAAACTACTAGATCTAATATCTGAATTCAGTAGACTTGCAGGATACAAAAATTGATACACAGAAATCTGCTGCATTCCTATACATTAACAATGAACTAGCCGAAAGAGAAATCAGGAAAACAATTCCATTCACAGTTGCATCAAAAAGAACAAAATACCTAGGAATAAACCTAACCACGGAAGTGAAAGACTTATACTCTGAAAACTAAAAGACACTCATGAGAGAAATTAAAGAATAAACCAATAAATGGAAACACATCCCATGTTCATGGATAGGAAGAATTAATATTGTCAAAATGGCCATCCTGCCTAAAGCAATCTACAGATTCAATGCTATCCCTATCAAAACACCAACAGCATTCTTCAATGAACTAGAGCAAATAGTTGTAAAATTCATATGGAACCATAAAAGACCCCGAATAGCCAAAGCAATCAAAAGAAGGCAGAAAAAAGTGGGGGGAATTATGCTACCTGACCTCAAGCTCTACTACAAAGCCACAGTAATCAAGACAATTTGATACTGGTACAAGAACAAATCCATAGACCAATGCAACAGACTAGAGAGCCCAGATATATACCCAAGCATATATGGTCAAGTAATATATGATAAAGGAGCCATAGATATATACAATGGGGAAATGACAGCCTCTTCAGCAGCTGGTGTTGGCAAAACTGGACAGCGACATGTAAGAGAATGAAACTGGATTATTCTGTAACCCCATACACAAAACTAAACTCAAAATGGATCAAAGACCTGAATGTAAGTCATGAAACCATAAAACTCTTAGAAAAAAACATAGGCAAAAATCTCTTGGACATAAACATGAGCAACTACTTCATGAACATATCTCCATGGACAAGGGAAACAAAAGCAAAAATGAAGAAGTGGGACTATATCAAACTAAAAAGCTTCTGTACAGCAAAGGACACCATCAGTAGAACAAAAAGACATCCCACAGTATGGAAGAATATATTCATAAATGACATATCTGATAAGAGGTTGACATACAAAATATATAAAGAACTCACGCACCTCAACAAACAAAAAGCAAATAAGCCAATTAAAAAATGTGCAGAGAATCTGAATAGACACTTCTCCAAAGAAGAACTTCAGACGGTCAACAGGCACATGAAAATATGCTCCACATCGCTAATCATCAGAGAAATGCAGATTAAAACCACAATGAGATATCACCTCACACCAGTGAGGATGGCCAACATCCAAAACACAAACAACAACAAATGCTGGCATGGATGTGGAGAAAGGGGAACCCTCCTACACTGCTCGTGGGTTGTAAATTAGTTCAACCATTGTGGAAAGCAGTATGGAGGTTCCTCAAAAAACTCAAAATAGAAATACCATTTGACCCAGGAATTCCATTCCTAGGAATTTACCCTAAGAATGCAGCAGCCCAGTTTGAAAAAAATATATGCACCCCTATGTTTATTGCAGCACTATTTACAATAGCCAAGAAATGGAAGCAACCTAAGTGTCCATCAGTAGATGAATGGATAAAGAAGATGTGGTAAATACAGACAATGGAACATTATTCAGCCGTAAGAAGAAAACAAACCCTACCATTTGCAACATGGATGGAGCTAGAGGGTATTATGCTCAGTGAAATAAGCCAAGCCAAAAAAGACAAGTATCAAATGATTTCACTCATATGTGGAGTATAATAACAAAGCAAAAACTGAAAGAACAAAACAGCAGCAGACTTACAGAACCCAAGAATGGAATAACAGTTACCAAAGGGAAAGGGACTGGGGAAGATGGGTTGGAAGGGAGGGATAAGGGGGAAAAGGGGGTATTATGATTAGCACACATAATGTAGCTGGGCAGGGGGATACGGGGAAGGCAGTATAACACAGAGAAGACAAGTGGTGATTCTATGGCATGTTACTACTCTGATGGACAGTGACTGTAATGGGGTATGTGGTGGGGACTTGATAACTTGATAATAGGGGGAGTCTAGTAACCATAATGTTTCTCATGTAATTGTACATTAACAATACCAAAATAAAAATAAATAAATAATTTTTAAAAATGTCATTAAGCATCACCCTTGATTTCAGTTACAATACAAATGCCTACAATGTCTTAATGATTTCAATCCATTTCATAGCTCCTCATAGCTATTTTCACAGATGTTTTCTCCATAGATGCCTTTGAATTTGGGAGCATTCAAGGTCCAACTTAATATCCTTAGCACTCACATTCTAGCTCACGCTAAGAAGAGAAATTATACTTACTCTGTGAGAAACCTTCAAAGGAAAACAAACCTAACTTTAGATTCTGAATGCCTTTAACTTTTAAATTCACACATTGCATCAGTTGGTCTATTTTCTACGGAACACTTTAAGAAGAATGCTTTCATTGCTAAAGGCAACTTTTTAATTTCCAAGTTGTCAATTTCTGTCTCTTTTCATTCATTTCTATGGCTAACGGGTTACTGCATATCTTAGACACTACGATATACTCTTGACACATCAGTACTAAAAATATGCTGAATTTTTTCATATTTCTTATTTTTTCCTACCATAGGTAAGGTATTTTTGAGAAATGAAAATCAAAGTGCTTAAAATGTGTTTGTGATATTAAAAGAGCCTATCTTTCTTCCCTCGAAACCCAACTTTATACTGGCCATTTTAAGGCATCTGCAGGGCAGCTCAATAAATGATCCCGACGAACAGCTGTTCAAATTTTGAAACAAGGCAGTACTCTGTGTTTTCATCAGAAAAATCACAATCTCAAATTGAGGAGCTGATACCAATGACTAATTGAGTGGCGAGATAAAACTCTCCCTTTGCCTCTAACAGAAGGTCTCTGAAAACAGGCTGAATGGTATGGATTTATATCCTGTTTAGGCATGCATGGTTTCACTTTTAATGACAAAGCTAAGAATGTCAGTAAGAAATGCAGAATTAAAGGGGCTGTACAGGAGAATGGTTACAAATATTTAGAGTTCAATATGGAAACAGTATACCATGGTGCTTAGGATGTGGTTTCTGAAGCAAGACAATCTGTGTTCAAATTCTGAGTGTCACATCCTGCCTGTGTGATTTAGTGTTTAAGATATTTCAACTCTCTGACTCAATTGCTCCAACAATAACATGGGGGTAGGAAGAGTAGGCACCCATAAAGTTGTGTAATTCAAATAATAGGATGATCTATATAGAGCGTCACTACTGCAAGATAAGATGCAGGACAGAAGAGATCTGGGGCTTTGCTTATTGCTACATTCCAGCACCTAGAGCAGGACCTCAGTAGGAATTCCTCTCTAAATTTCCATTGGTTTTTAGAAAGCACTATGAGAGCGGTAAATGTCCTGGCCCAAGAGTCAGAAGTCCAGTCCTAACTCAACCACATAAAGTTATTTGACCTTAGACAAGTCTCTACCATTTTGGTAACCAAAGAGCTGACAGAATGGCATGATAAATATCATAGTTGTTATTAACATTTCTGAGTACAAAGAAAGCCCAACAGTGGATGAAAGTATTAAGAATTTCAAAAGAATATATTCATTTCAGTGAAATCAGCTTTAAAATAAGTCAGATATTTCACTGTAAGGTGTTGGATTAGATGTTATAGTTGGGTGTAAAAGTAAGAAATTTAGAAATTGAATGAGTCTAAGTTATTATAATCTCTAACTTGAAAACCACAGTCCAAATAATAAATTAAAAACCTGCTCTCACAAGCTTACATGCTAGTAGATGATTCCTAAATAAAACCGTATCATGTCCCGACTTTTAGAGACTGTCTCTGATTTCATATCATTATAGCATCATCTCTCTTTGAAATCAGATAGGACTGCCTATTTGTAGTTTTCTATACAGTCAACTGGGTTTTTTTAATTTAAAAGAATTTATAATTTAGAAGGTTTACTAGCCAGAGCACAATACAGTATCATCATTTTTGTTAACTGTAGCAGTGGAATTTTTAGAAAAGTGCTCCAGAAAAAAAAAATCAAGAAGGAAGATTGCCAAAATGTTGAAAATTGTGGAAGCTAGGTGATAAATATGTGGGGGTTTGTTAAATCTCTCTTGTATATATTAGAATTTTTTCATATTTTTTAAAAATCAGATACTGAAAAATCTTAATATCATATAACTTTGAAATGTTCTTTGCATTTCCAAACTAATAAATATATCAGGACATTAAATGTCCCTATGAGGTTTTGAGAGATGATAGCATGATAACAAATTTCTCTAACAATGATCTTCAGGAAAATGAAAGGCACAAGGTAGAGAGACAGTTAAAGCAAAAGGGGTGAGAAATATTAATCCAGAAATGTTACCTCCCTGAGGCAGAAGTGTTTATGGCAGGGGTTGGTATGTGTATAGTCCTTGAAGCTGCCCTTAACTGACATGACCACTGTTGCTTAGATAGTGGTACCTATAGGAGTTTCAAATATGAGGCGCTTGCATGTGCCAGGCTGGCTGGAAGAGAGCACAAGCTTTCTTCCCTGCATGTATGTGTGTCCACGCTCACTTCCAGACCGCATGCCTATCAGTGGTGTCCCCAGGGCACTGCCACAGCAATGGAGAAACTCCTGGTGTGTAAGAGTGGCTTTCATTGTTTCTAGTGCCTATGAATTATTCTGTATGAAATTCCTCTAGATTTTTTTTCAAAGTCTACACTACATTTCCATCAAAAAGCTAGCACAAACTGGACTTATTAGAGTTGGAAGACTAGTCATTTCTCCCTAATCAATTTCAAATATATTTGAAAAAATAAAACCTTGCAATTTTTTTTTTACCTGCAGTCCAATGGAAGCAAGTGTGCAAAAAGATGAAAGAGATTAAAGAATCACAGAATGTTTGACTTGAAGCCTCTTCATTTTGCAGGCAAGAGATCCAAGGCTCAGCTAGGGGACTGATTGGCTTTAAGATCATCCCACTGGGCTGGGGCCTCAGGCTGCTGACTCCCAGCTAGGGCTCTGTCACATGAATCATGCTCACAGATAGGGATGCACCGCGTATATGGGTAACTGAAAAATCTTAACTCTCATGTAACTTTGAAATGGCCTTTGCATTTTCAAAAGCTAATAAATACGTCAGGACGTTAAATGTCCCTGTGATGTTTTGGAAGATGATAGCAAAATAACAAATTTCTAGAGGCAGGGTTCCTCTATCCCCCATCTAGGTGTGTTCACATGACTTGAAGATTTCTCAGTGCAGAGGAGTAATAATTAATTACAAAAAACAGTGCCCCTGGGAGGAGATGCATTTGTAGCCACTAACAGTCAGCCCCAAACAAAGGATATTGGCCTAGGGAAGGGCAAGGTCTAGTAAATTAGGAAATCCAAGGCGCTTACTTCAGGGTTTTCTTCAAAATAGCAAGGACAGTTATGTTACCAAACACTGCGACTGTATCAGAGGAAATATTGCCCATTTGGCTATTTCCCTTGTGGCTGGTCTTGAGGACAGTCCACCGTCACTCCTCTCTGGCTAAAGCAAATTTCAGCAAGGGCACCTCATGTACTCACACGCTCTAAAAATATTAGAGTTAAAATTAAAGTTTCGAACTACCCACATTCAGAGTGATCCTTTCTATTTAACACTACTGCCTGTCTCTATGACTACAGGTATATACCTTCTGAACATAATAGATAACAATTCTTCTAACTTGTAATTAAATACATTTTCTTCTCACATAATGAATTAGTCTAAAGTTTCAAATTAAATGGTACCTGTACCTACCAAAGAAGAGTGACTTGGGAAACACAGATTACGGCTCTCACTAATGACTGCCATGAAATTTAGTCCGAAACTTGTAAAGATAATAAAACAACCATCTTAGGATTTAAGCTTTGAAGGCACGGGTTTGGAAAAGCACGCCAGCATTTCTCTGGGACTATTTAAGAACATAAACAGTGATTCTTCCATTTAAAACAAGCAAACCAACTAAAAAAATAGCAAAATCATCTTCAGAGCAATAATTTGGCAACAAGAAGCATGGCTAATGCTTAGACTGAGAATAAGGAATGTTAATTTTATTCACTTTTTTCACCTGTACTACTCCTGAGAGCCCATTCTGATAAAATTTTCATATGGTAAAATTCCCACATGTGGGTTCTGCTAGAACTCAACAGATTACTGCTGGAGAGTTAAGAGTATATTAAGAGAAATGCTTAGCTAAGTAAGAGAAGGCCTGTTACTATGCCCAGGTTAGTAACACTATTCTACAGTCACTTCCCAGTGTGATCATAGAATTCACTAGTTTTTGTCTCAAGTGCTGCTAGCACTAGACAAGTAAGCAGTCCATGTCCCAACAGACATGGTTATGCTTTTTTCAAGTTCCAAACCAAATTGAGAGATTATAGTTACCTCTGAGCTCTTGCTGTATTTCTAAACATGTAGTATGTGCTTTATATTCATTATCTTAATTGACCCTGAAATGAATCAGGTGGCAATTTTTATTTTAATAATTACTATAGTTATTGTTGTAGAGATGGGGTAATAGAAGTTCATGGTAATAACTTGTCCAAGCTCATATGTAGCAGAGCCTGAACTAACAACATAGGGTAACTCTGAAAGGCCCGACCTCCCCAATGACTGCCTCCCACACAGACACCCATACATGCTGCTTGAATGTGACGGGCCATAGAAATGTTTCCTATGAATCTGCATTGAGAGGTTAAAACAATAATACTCTTAGTTCCATCAATTCATTTTTTTTCATATTTTTTAAATAAAAGGAATAAAACATAGAACTCCAAGGGCATGCTCCGGAAAAATCACATAGCAGTAAAATACTCCAAAATGTTGGTGTAGGTTCTTAAAATGAGCATACAAAATTCACTTTGTTTGTTAAACTAAGCTTCATTTGGATTCGCTACTAATTTTAAGAAAATTGCAATGATCATCTATCTTTCCTGGCATGGGATAATTTGCTCCTGAAAAATTGTGCATGGCATCAATACAGGAGAAAAATTCATCCCTCAATTCAAATTCCTTTTGGTAGGCTAACTCGCTCACCCTACTGCAATTGTTTGGGATAGCTGGCTCTCAGATCCTGTGCAAGAGTCCTGAATCACTAACAAAGTATTACTTCGACAGGAGCTACAGTATCCTGATACTTTACACCTCAATCTAAACCCTAGTTAGAGAAAACTGAAAGTTAACATAGTTAAGTAAAACGTATAAGACACTCAATAAAATAGTAGAGATGGGATTTGAACTCAAGCCCCCATCATTCTAATGTCCTTCCATTTTCATGTCACTATACTTCTACATAAGGTTTAATTATACATTGTTTCATTTTTTCAACTCAGTGAGTTACTTTTGGTTTGAAACAACTCCTCTGGCCCTAATCATCTACATAAAATACATTTGTCAGAATCAGAAGCTCAAAAGCACAAAAAGTAAAGATTTCCTTTGTAAAACCTTTTGGTTAGCCAACTTATTCTCAACACATCATGTCCCAGCTTACACTGCACTTCCTCTGGAAATTCTTTCCTGCTCCCTGAACAGAAGGTCCCTGACACGTTCCCATAGCTCCCGTGTACTCTGAAAACACATCACACCAGATTTAAGTGCTTGCTGAAACCCTGTCCCCACTGGTCTGTAAGTTCTGCGAGGGTAAATCCTGAACATGGCTTCGACCTCCACTGTATCCTCATGCCTGGCATGCAATAAATGTACAAAGATATTTATGAAATAAGTGGATGAAATAATATGCTAGATTTGTGGCATTTTATTTGTCTTTTGAGAGCTGTTTTTATTTGTGAATGCCAATCAGGAAAATAATAAAACTGAGAAAAAGATTCAGGGTTATCTCACAATAGCATAATGAGACATTCTGTATGCAAAGAAAAAAAGAATTTTTTTAAAGAATAAGCAGCAGAGCATATGGAGTTTGACCAAAAAATAAGCTTTAGACCCCCATGTACAAAGAGAGCTTTGCCATTCCTGGGGTAGCCTTACTATGTCTCTTTACTATTTTAGGATATATATGAATTCCAAAACAGTACTGAAAACTAATTTTTGAATCATTTAAGGAACTTGAACATTCAAAGACAATATGAGACACCTGCAGTCATCATCTGTCACTGTCTAATTAAATGGGATATTCCTCTGGACATTTTCAACCACTAATTGGTTAGGACAAAATGTGTGCATGGTAAGATTACCTGCAGCATCAGGGAGAAAGGCAGTCATTAGATTAAGTTCAGCTACTCTGTATGCTTATTGCAGAACCCAACTGGTTATTCCAAATGACTATAAAGGATTATAAATCCTCTTAGAGTTTAATGTGAGGTTCAGAGCTGAACTGGGACAAGGAAGTGATTCTAAAATCTTGAGAAATCCTAGGAGAGAGGAGGTGGTAAAGATCCCAGGGATGAGACAGTAAAAGAATATTTATACCTATGGCCTCATAGTAGTATGTCTCATTAAATAAAATATCTTTTATCATCCTGGGTTACTGGTTACTGACTCAGGGCACTAAAAGTGATGAAAGAAGTCTATAATTAAGAAAACCAAGAGCTGTGAATCACTGAAGATTTACTTAGACACAGGGATATATCCCTTTTCTTTTTCACTGAATAATCACATGAATGTCCATACACATTCTGCCTGTGGGGGGGGGCAGGGGGAGAGAAGAATTTACTTTTCAGAAGGGAAATAAGCTTCTCACTAGAACCTGCTCATTTCAACAATGTGGACCTACAGACAAAAAGACAGACCTGGTGTTAGTGACACCAGGTCAGAAAGGGAAAAAAGAAAATGTACAGAAGGGAAATAAGCCAGCAAGGGACTTAAGAGAACTCATTTCTCTTTAAGGTCATTGTAGGCAGCAGGCAATGTAGACATGACAATGTAGACAACAGGCAGAGACCCTTCCTCCCCCTCTATGACCCTGAGTCCCCGAAATACATGATCAAATGGAGTCTACTCACAAACATCCCACTAGTTCATAATGAAGTGCTTTTTTTAATTTAAATCACATATTTTTTATGTGTTTTATGTTTTCCCACTAAGCAAACCCCAGGTCCCACAAAGGTCATAAGAATTCTCTCTCCATTTTTAAAAATCACTCATTTCCAATAACCAGATGACATATTGGGCTGATCTTCATATTGTTTTTCTCAACCTAGAATAACGTTCCTCTTCACGTGATTTTATTGCAGACATTATCTTAGATTCTGAAAATTCCCCAGACATAACTAACTGGGCTAGCTGTATGAGTAGAATAGATGGCAAACTATGGATTATGGTTTTAGAGATTCTGAAGGGCATGACTTAGCAAAAGAACTGTCTCCGAGGAGCTCTTACGGCGTCTGCTGCTCATTTAATTAGGATCCCTCCTTGTTATATCGGGAGCGGGGAAAGTTGCAACATGATGTAATGAGAGATGAAGCATTTGGAGCCAAAGAAGCCTGGATTCCGACCTGTTTCCATCACTTTCTAGCCAAGACTTTGAGCTCATTATTTAATTTTTCTGAGCTAGTTTCCTCAACTGTGGAAATGGACATAATGCCCAACTTCATTCTACAAGTGCGTATATAGCACCTATTGTTTAAATGTGGGGGATGCAATGGAAACAAAACGAAGCTCGTGCTCTCATGGGGCTACCATTTTAGATAATGTGACAAAATATAATGAGTGGATGAACTCTGGAGATAATGCCAATGTGGTGAATGACATGAAACAAAATGAAATAGAAAAAGGGGGTAAAGAGGGATGAGAATGGGTGCACATTAGAGAGGAAGACCTCTTCAGTCACACTTGAGCTGAAGCATTAATAAAACGAGGTGAAGGCTGTTCAAAGACCTTTTCAAAGACTGGCCATCATAAAACAATTTATCAGTAAAGGACCTAATACAGTAAATGCTTAGCACCAAGTAAGCACTCAAACATGGTAGGTATCATAACAAAAAGTTGACTTCATTTCTTTCCTATCAAGGCCCAACTTACTAAAATGCAAAAGTGTTATTATCTATCTAGGAATGCCTACTAGTTACCTTACCATGGACAGTCTTATCCTCTGTTTCCTTAGAAAACCCACCCATGTGACCAGTTTGCTTAGAGCTTGACCTTGTAGAGCCACTCTAGTTGTGTTTTAAGGACGTGGGTTCACTTGCTACCTTAAAATATTACATCCCCAAGAAGGCATTTTCCTACTGATAATTTATTCCATATAGCAGTGGGTTGTAAGAAGAGTTTCTACTGGATGTTTAAAGTATGTTTTTTTATTATGTGAGAAATCTATAAAAAATGAATTCAGTAATTTCAATGCAGATTACTCTCTAATAGAGATAATTTGGCAGAGGCGAGTCTGCACATTCAGAAATTTAAAAGGTTATTACAAATTCACATGGATTTCTTATAGATGCAGTTCCACGAATTGAAAGAAGTTGAAGACTTTCCTAAGGCAAATGAGCCTAATTGGCTGTTTGAAAGTGCCAGACAGACAGAGGGCATTAACTTGTATATGATGAATAGAATTAATAAGGAATTTCTTCGATTTTTTTTAGAATCGTTCTAACACGATGATAAACAAAACAAAAGGATCCTAAGAAAAATATTCAATGCAATCTCAGAATCAAATTTTCCTCCATAAAACAATAGTTTACAAAATCTGGTGATATTAGTGATACATTACCCCTGGCTAAAAGCACAATTCAGAGGGATGTATACAAACAATCAAGAGATTGTTCCATGCACAGGAAAGCATTTTGGAAAGTCTTGTATGGTTACAGCTGACATTCATGGAGTGTGTGCCTCTGTCCCAGATGCTGAAGATAAGACCATTAATCCTCAGAACTGGATGAGAGAGATAGTATTTCCATTTTGGACACAGGGAAATGGAAATTGGCCGAAGTTCACCAGCTGTCTATAGTTCACACAGTAAAAGTTTATAAATGTAACATTTTTTTACGTTGTTGGTTTTTTTTTTTTAGTTCTCTTTTGATTAGAAATAAAGTCATGTAGCTGAAAAGGGATAGTGACAGACAGAGAAGAAAAATCTGACCACGAGTTACAGTTTTACCACTTTCTTCCAGATGATTTCTGATCGAAAAAAGATCTAGTCCAGGTCCAGGTTCACCAAACCCACCAAATAAGAGGATAAAGGCAAAAGTACATCTAATGAAAGAACAAGGCATGAGGAATTAGCAATTTCCCCGTGTTGCTAAATTGCTGGGAGAAAACGCATGGGGAAGTTGGCACCTCTCTGGGGGATCACGTGCAGTTAGTGTCGGCCCAGGTCTAGCAGATGGTCCATTTGTCTTAGGATGCTCAGGGGTTGCTTTTTTCCTGTTTGATAATTTTCTCCTACTTCAAATGTCTTAAATATCTGGTCTCTCATCTGTTTGAGCATCTTCCTAAGAGTGTGTGTGTGCATTTGTGCGTGTGTAGGTCCGTGTCAGGTTCATGGGCTGAAGAAATATCAGTAACCAGTGACAGACCTGCAACCTTGGAAGAGAGGATCAAGCTTGTAGATGTGCCACAGTGATATGAAAATAAATTTTTTTCTTTGGCCAAATGTGATGAGATTCCCGCCAGCACTTTTCCCTCTGATTGTAAGTACAATCGTAGAAGCTGATTTGGACCTTCAGATGACTTGTTTGACAGTTGCAGAGTTTATCCATTAGCTCAGGGAGCTAGTGCTCCGCAGAAATTTTTACTGGCAACTGAGTGACTTGAAAATACTCAGACAGCTGGTCAAACTCTAGGCGTCAATTCCTACATGAATCCTCATAACAGCAAGGAAGCTTTTATCCCAAGGCCTTTAAGGAAAAAATGTCCACCACTGAATTTTTCCTTTTTTTTTTTTTGTATGCTGTCCCTCCCAGTGAATGGAAAGCCCACTTAGAGCAGGAATTCTGTCTGGTTCAATCGCGTTTGCCCAGCAGGGAGCAGAGGCTAGCATGTAGTGACATACTCTGAAAATGGTTGTTTGAACGAAAGAGAGAATGAATAGGCCTGCAATAAAAGGAGAGGTTCTACTCTATGCACAGCCCCTGAAAGTCCATAAACTGAGTTAGAAAAAAAGGTGGGGGGAGGAAAGGCAGAAGAGAATTTTTATGACTAGAGTCCCATATCCACTCCAGGGTAATCCAGAAATACATGAATTTGTTTATTATTATGCCATGGTTTGTTCCAATAAGGCTTAGAGAAACAACTCATGGGATTTCCTAACACTTCAAATATGCCAGTAAGTTCTGTGTGGTCCTGGAGTTTCCTGCTTAACAGCATTAATCAGATCACATACTGTTGTAGCCTACTACAGTGGGCAGTGTGAGTATTTACACTGCAGACAACAGCCAGGGTCTGAAGCAAGCCCTCTGCCACAAAACATACATGTGGCCCTATGTACCTTAAACCACATTCTTAATTTAACTGGATTGCTTTTCCCTTTACTTTCCTTTTCTTTTTAAAAGGAAAAAATTATTTCAATAGCTGGATTTGCTAGTTTATATGTTAGCTTGCTAGTTAATAGGCTGTTTAGATAATACCTGCTTGATTAGTCACTGAAAATGATCTAGTGGTAGCCAAAGATCATCTATATAATCATATTTATAAACATCCTCTTCTATATAAAGGTTTTTACATTTTACTTTCATATTTGTAGATTTAGGTAGTATGGACCAATATCCCACTGTCCTTTAAAACAGTGAAATAAGGTCATCAGACAGAATTTTTTTTTTACCCATTAATTCCCAGGAACTTAAATTTAAAGCTCTAAGAAAATTTAAAGCAAAAAGCAGCGTAAGAATCATGAGTTCAACTAACTGAAGCCATTTCATCATGCGGAAGCCAAATCACCATAAAACAAAATTAAATCATAATTGCTGGTCACACCAAACAGGTGCTTTGGAAAAAGCAACGCAGGATAAGAGTCACAAGGTCACCTCCTACCTCCTACCTGCTAAGTATTTTACTTCACTGGAGTTTCCCATTATTTTAATTTTTTTTCCAACACTTGAGCCCTCAAATATCCATCTGGGCCTGTATCACAGCCTACGTAGACAAGCCAGTAAATCCCTTTAACAATTTGTAACAAAAACTCGCACTCATTATTTCAAGCTGAGGAAAGAGAAAAAGGCATACACCAGGAATTCTAGACAGATGCAGTTTGGTATTGTGTGCAAAATATACATCAATCACATTTTTAAGAACGAAAAGGAATTTCCTTTACTCAAATGGTAACTTAAAAAGTTTGTATTGTCTCATACAACTGGCGCACTGGTTTTTTGAGAACATTCAAACTCCTCACCAAAAACTGGAAAATGCACTGTAACTATTATAAGAATATCCATATCTGTTTTTAAACTCTTACCACTTAACCCTGTTGCAGGCATCTTCTTATTTTTCTGCCAAACAATGAGGTTAATCTTCATTTTTAGGCACTGTGTGCTTTATGTCAAAACATATGATACCAGATGAAGTCAAAATTCAACTACTGTTACTCAAGTTTTTTTACTATCCAAATGTTAACATGGCATATTAATTCTACTGCCTCTGAAAAACTGTTTAACCATCCTTTGATATGTAGAAACACAAAATCATGACTCACCAATTACTGTTAGTATTGCTCCTGAAGTATTTGATATAACATTAATCGTTTTGTCTTTTGGGACCAAAAGTTTCTCTTAATTAGTAAAATTTAAATAACAGCTTTAAGACTACCTATCTATTAATTTCATCTACTTTTCCTAAGCCTCAAAGCATTGAAGAAACTCCTTTCTGCTCTCCTATAAACTGTCATTGATTGGTACCCTAGCAGAGTTCCAAATACTCACTAATTTCAATATCAGGCTACAATTAGCTTCATTGTCCATTCGGATGTGTATGAGTATTGAGGCTTTAAAACAATAAATCAAGATAGATAATGCTTAATATATAGTATTATTTAGAGTACTTTTGTTATAGCATCTCTAGCCTTATTATAGTTGCATGTAATGGTTTCAGTGATTCACTATTCTGAATTGTTTGAATCACACCGAAGCTTACATAATTAAGTATTTGGGCTCTGGTTCATGAAAAGAATGAAATATTTTCCAAGTCATCCATAACAAAACAACCGGACAAATACTAGTAAACAAGCTAGACAACTTGTAGTAGATAATGGTTTCGTTCAATATACTCAATTTTGCAAAATAAAAATACAAAGTGAAAATGAAATGTCTGACAAATAGAAAATTCCCAAAATAAACACATAGGTCAAAAAAGGAATCACTTTTAATTGGAAATTTAAAAATTGGTAAACTGAATGATACAAATAGAACATACTAAAACATGTAGGATACAGACAAAATGTGCTGAGGGATTTAGTCTTAATACATATATTGCAAAAGCTAAAATCAATAATAGCTAAAATTATAAACTATCCATCTTAAGAGCTTAGAGAGAGAACCACAAATTAACCCTCCTCTCAAAAAAGTACAAGGAAAAAAAATGAAAAAAAAAAGGACAGAACAGAGATGACTGAAGTGGAAGACAAATGTAGGAGAAATTAACAATGATATTTGTTTTTTTTAAGAATATAATTAAATCTTAGTAATGTTGACCTAAGGACAAAAACAGAGAAAGTACTAATTCTAATACCAGGAATTTGAAAAGGGGTAGTACTCTATACATTTAAAAAATAGAGGATATTATGAACTTTAAGCCAATGCACTTGAAAATGAAAATAGGACACATTTCTTTTTAAAAAATCAGAACATAATTGAAACTGAACAAAGTAGACAACCTACTAATGCTCTATCTAGGGGGATAGTGGCAGGGAACACGATAGAAGGGGCTCTCTGACTTGCAAGTGATGGTCAACTTGATTAGGGAATGGCTACACAGGTGTGTTTCCTGGTGAATATTCATCAGTTTCTACACTTACAATTTGTGTGATTTCTGCACATATAGTATACTGCAATAAACCATTTCTCTTAAAAATTAAGTTATGTGTCTAGATACTTCCGAACAAGCTACAATCTCTTTCCCCAAGTTCACAGATTGCAATTTCTAGTATTATATGGTAAGGGCATGATATTCCTAATTCTGTTTAATTAACCTAGAAGAAATGTGGGGAAAAATGAGCTTTTATACCTCGTTATTTTCATTTATGATTAAGAGAGATCAGACAAAATATGACACAGGTTTAAGAATTAAGACCAAGTCTTATAACTTATGATTTTTCCCCTGCAAGTGATTTACATGAAATCCTTTAATAGAGTAAGATTTAAAATCTACAACATTGTGTTTCATAATTATCTGTAAATGGCTATATAACTCAAGTAATTTTCCAAGAGTCCTATATTTGTAGAATGTTTAAAATGATGTCTTAACCTTTCTCTTTCCTAGTCAGCATAATAGGAATATAAATGTTCTATTTTACCCACGTTGTAAGAATAGGGAAATGCGTAATAGGGTTCAATAACTGCTAACTATTTTATCATATCATCTTGATCATTAGAAACATAATCCCTTTCCTCCCAATTAAATGCATACTTCCAGATTTTAGTCATCAAAAATAGGAAATATGATTTATATGCAATTCTACTCTAACTTAGCAACACACTAAGAAATACAAAAATTTGGAAATTTTGGAAAAAAGGAAATTCCATTTCTATTCACAAAGGCATGCTGAAGCATGGTTTAAAGTAAAATTTACATTTCAATTCAATATTTAAGTTACATTTGAAAGTATTTTCTATGTTCCACATTTCAGGAAATTTCATTTTCATTTATATCACTGCAATTAAAACTCTCAAAGAATAAAATTTAAAATTCAAAGGCCACAAAAGTTGCATAATAATAGCTACCAATTATCTTTTATCTACTATGTGCTATGATAGCATTTCTATCTTAGTACACACTGAAAAATGGCTCAGATATTAAGGAATTTATACAAATGCATCAAGCAATAGATGATAGAAAACCATTTTTTGGAGATGCCAGATCACTTTAAAATTTTCTACCATGCTATACTGCCTCATATGAATAAAACATTTAAACATACTATCTATTCATGAATAAGTCCTATGAACCAACAGACTATTATAATGTCATTATAATAAAAATGTAAAATGGGCATTAAAACTTTCTAAGAAATTATCCTTTAACCTCAGAGATAGAATATTAACCACCATCTAAAGATAATCATTTGAGTCATTTTACCAGAAGAATGTCTGTCACGTGAAGGTTGTAAGCTTCTGTAAATGAAATCTGAAGTTTAAGCTTAATATGAAATACCACTATTGGACCCATAAAATTGTTTGTATTCGATATCCATAATTTTGATATGGCCCTTGACCAGAAACACCTTAACATAAGGGCAATCTACAATAAACCACTATGTCCATCATTTGCATTATTAAAGAGTTTCTGTCTTTGATACATTATTCTAAGGCTGATTAGTTTGTATTTATGTAAAGTTTTTATTGAAACATAACACACATAAGTATATATGTATATACACACATAGAAAAATCCAGGCTGTAAGTATATTAACTTGATGTCTTTTTACTAAATACACCAAAGTAACCAACATCCATATGAACAGCACCTAATATGAAACTAGGGTCTTACTAGTCTATTTTTTAAAATCCACTTAAGTGCAATATTGTATCAGAAATTTATAACTATAGCTACCTTGATGGGATATAAGACCATGTTTGCTTCTTTATTGTGTAATGCTTAATCTTTTTTTCAACTTGAGATAAACATAAAACATCAAGTGGCACATTTATAAGAAAATAAAAATGCTTAACATCTTTATAGCACATGACAGAATGGATCTGCATTGTTCAAGTAGGTCTTTTACAGATATAAAATATTAAAGGGAATTACTTGGAACACTATATTAAATCACATCAATTTTTCTAGAACAAGAAAATGGTTGGTCAGCTTTGTGCAAGCATAAATTTCCACTGCTTTCACAGAGTATACTCAACTGACTAATATGTATGGATTCAAGAAGTACAAGCATTGATTTAGAACATCAGTGTCCAACACATTCCCAGTATTAGAAATGACCCTAGTTTTTCTTCAGTGTACAATGGGATTCTTGGTTATTTGCCCAGGGAAATCCTAGTAAGAGACAGGTTGATTAAATGTCATGGATTTTCCCTAAGCTTAATACAGCAAGTCATGGGCCATTCCAATCCAGAAAGATAATGCATACAAGGCACAAGCAGGAATGAACACATGAAATGGTCTGTAAACACTTTAGATCTTGTCCTGTTATTGTGAGGAAGTCTGTGTACTTGTGATTTTGCAGTAGTACCTACGTAGAGGATGAAGCAGTCCAACTCTCAGTGCCCCAATTAAGAACAGAAAAGTTTAAACTTGATTTCATCTTTGTCAACCATTTCACTGCCTAGGAGAGAGGCAGGTCACCTTGACCCTAGAGAAGGAGTAACCAACTTAAGTCCACAGGGCTGCACCACAAATCAGCTTCTCCAGTGCACCTCTCCTAAGGGAGAGGGATGTTCTCAGGGAAAGAAACTTAATCGGCACAGAGCTGAGAAACCAGTAGGGCCAATATCTGCTTATTTAATAATATATTATATAGAAAATGAAAGTGGCTTTACTTGGAAAAACAAGACAAAACATTTTTCCTGAGTTTTGTCTCTTGAGTTTCTAAATCTTTCACTCACCACATCATAAATAAAGCCTATTTAGGGACTTGGCACCTGAAAGGGAGAAGGCAGTCCGCTCATCTTTGGCCAGGAAGACCTCTGAAGCACTCTACATATTGACTCAAGAACTGTTTAAAACTTAATCGGGAGGAAGTTATGCAGTTTGGCCATGGGTCACAGGGAGTAGAGGATGAAAGAATGAAGAGCTGGAACTATCATAGTCTTTGAAGATTTCGGACATGATAATCCTTGTGCAAGTTGACAAGAAGCTAAGAATGTATTCATTCAGTTATTAAACTAAGTCCTTGAAACAAACTGCCTCTTGCACCTAGGGGAAAGTGAGTTATAGACTAGAAATGTGCATTTTAGTTAATTAAACTTTTGAAATGATTACTTCTCTTTCTATAAAAAAAACTGTTTAATAAAGAGACAGGATCTACCTCATTCACAGGATTTACTGTGCGCCAACCTTTCCATTCATTATTTTACTCAAAGTTCACATTTTACAGATAAGGAAACTGAGGCCTTATGTTAAGATCAAAAGCACACTACTAGAAAATAGAAAATCCAAGATTTGAATTCTTGTTTTTTGATTCTAAGTACAATGGTATTTACAACTGAATCTAAACAATTAGAATAAAACAAATCCTGTCCCCTGCATGTAAGGCTATATGAGAGAGAAGAGAAAGTGCCTGTGTAGAACCAGGAAAGGTGCCAGATGGCTCCTCAAATGAGGGATATTCTGATTCTTCTTGTTTGGAAAGCTTAAAAAAAAAACCTTCAAAACAGCTAATGGTGCTTTTAGATCTATAAAGTCATAGTTCTTACATAGTTTTATCATCTATTGCTTTGAATGTCCTTTCGTCTTTGAATGTAGATTCTTCTTTCTCAATTAATGATGCACTCTTCAAAGGCCTAAACATGTTTTATACTTCTTTTTCAATTTACTCAGAAATGACCATATGCGTTTCATTCATCAACCACTCATCAAGATAGCTTATATAATATCTTGGCTGAAAGCAGAATATAAATATTACAATAATGTCTGATAATCCTTTCCAGGTCTGTGATACTGATCTTTAGAAAAGGGGACAGTATTATTTAACTTCCTTTATATAAACCCCAAATATTGTTGTATACTGTAGATGGATACTGGATAAACAATTATCAATAATGATGAAGTAGAACTTAATAATAAAAGAGATTTTAGTCAATGTCCTACATTAATATTCAATTTCTTTTTAATAGAGCATAAAAAGAATTATCTAACCTTGTATATCACTAATGTAAACTAATATACACATATATATGTGTACATGTATATGTCTACCATATTTTTATCAAGCTAGTTTTCACTCTTGACACTTGAAATGTGTGTCATTTCCGGTGGTGCTGGATACCTTCTGTTTGCCCCTCAAGGCCCATTTTCCATGTTTTCCCTATTCTGCACCCTAGTAAATTGACCTTGAGAGACTTCATCCATTTGCTTCATTGTCTCCTGACTTCAGTTGGGTTCAGTCAATGGGTGCCACCAGTAGGAGCTTTAGAAGGGTGGAGAGAGTGACCAGGGTATTTACTCCCTCTGCTCTTGCTCTGTTAGGTGACTCCAAGTTAGTCATCTGTGTCTCTCTACAAAAGGCTTCAGCTCCTGTCAGGTGGCCTCCCCACATCCACTCTGTCCAGGTTCTGGGATGGCCTCCTTCCTCTTGTCCCATTTAGCCCAACTGCTCCCAGCTAGAACCAGTCCTAAGAATACTATCCCTTTGTTGATTTCCCTAAATCCTGTTTATAGTTCTGCAGATTTTACATTTCCTTACTAACACAAACAGATCAATCTTACCAAGCAGGTCTCAAAATGATTACCCAAGCATCTGCCCATGAAACAAAAAACAAAATGTGTTCTCAGTGTTTTGAACCTTAGGCCTAAGGCCAGCATTTATTTTTATGGTTGAGTCAATCCTTCAGAACACTTTGTATATGCATCCCTGATTGTGTACACAGCACACTAAATGTGCAGTCAGTCCATTTCCCTAGTGCTGACATTAAATTAGATTTCAAAATACAGCAATAAGGAAAACTCAGCAAAAGCTGTTACAAATCAAAGCATAGGAAGAACTTGAGAAGTAATTATTTTTTAGCATTCTTCTATTCTATGACTGCTGCAATAAATCCTGTCTCTCTGATGCAACAGGATAAAGCTTTAATACATTATGCATTCTGGTAGTGGTTTTATGTTCAGAAACATCAGGAAATTTAAATAACTCTATAGTTATTTTTCACATTTGGAGACACTGCTCCCTGAAATAAATGTTGAAAGTTAGAAGTAAATACATTTGAAAAATCTGCATTCTTTGGGTTCTTTATTTCAGACATGCTGCCAAAGAAGTTATTTGTAAGTCAATAACCTCTTTTGTAACACAAATGTTCCTTTCTGAAAAATATTGGAACAAATGAAATCCCTTATTTTGACTATATATATATAGTTATTTGGCAAGGATTTTCTTCTAAATTAACCCAACAGACTTTTAAAACAAAATCTCATGAGCAAAGATTTCCCCATTCACATTGCTGTCATCATGGAGACCAATCTCTGACACACTTGATGGTCTAACCTACACATCTTTCTAGCCCCCAAACTCCATCATTGCCATGGAAATTGCCAGTCACTAGTCTTTCTAATCCTCTATGCTCCCATAGATACTACTGAAATTTCAGCCGTGATTTTCCTAACCTTCAGCAATCTTTGGGCTGTCAGACAGTTCCAGAAAGAAAACAGAACAAAAAGCTCTTGGTATCTTGTACCTAACAACTTATTTCAGTCATCAAATGTCATGTAACGAACACAGTAATAGGAATAATGTATTTTAATAGAATCCCACATGAGCCTTAAAACTATTCAGGAGCTCTCAATATTCTAATCTGAAAAATTATTTCTATGTCATCTAGGAAAAGTCAGTCAAAAAAGGCATTAATTCAATTAATAAAAATCAAATGGACAGAAAGTTACCTAAGGTAACAGACACTGAAGTCTATCTCTTTTTGCAAAACGTAATCAAGAAGTTATAAAATGTTAAATGTCCTGAGATAACTCACTGGGTACATAAGTATATTCTATTTCATTTTGGGAATGAAAGTAAACTCCACACTTGATAAAAGGTAAAGACAAAGAAAAGATGTAAAAACTTTGAGCAGCACACAGGGAGTCCTAACTTTAGACTGCAGAAGTTTGTTCTTGAAGTCTCAGAGAATGGTTCCAGAAAATGATAGAATAATGTCTCCATATTTTTCGGTAGTATTCTGAAAATCTCAATCTAGAAAACCAATTTTCCTGAAAAGTTATTTAATAACTAGGAAAAATAAAACTTAAATGTATATGAAACATGGTACCCAACATGCTCTATAGGCACAGATCTAAAACTGGCAATCCACAAGGTAAATTGGATTTATAGAATTTATTAATTGGCCTGACATGTTCTTGATTTGAGTTAGAGACTCACATTTAAAAATCAGGAACTGACACACAGATTCAGAATTCCAGCTTCTTTTAAAACACTGGAATATCTGAAAAAATGGAGTCTGCACGTCCACCCAGCCACCATCCAATTTACTCCAATCCCTGCCATCCCCAATCATGTTACTACCAGACTATGACACTCATTCAAATGAAATATATCTACAGTAAAAACCTATACTGACATATGGACATTCACATACCATCTGTTATTTTTTAAGTGCTTAAGAAGATGTAGGAGAGAAAACAAAGAAACGGTGGTTGGTAGCATGTGGAAGTTAAAAAAGAACAGAACGAAGAATGACTGAGATTTCTGGGTTTGTTGGGGAAAGGGACAAAAAAGAGTGGTGGACTACTCTCTAAGACAGAGCATACAGGAGGAGGATGTATTCAGAGAGACTAAGGCAGCAGAAATAATGAGAAAAAAATATAGAAATGTTGGCTTTGTAGTAGCTGTGCAATATTGACATACAGATAGGCAACTGAATCTTGGGGGATGTATATATAACAAATTTTCATTAATTTCCATGCTGCTAGTAATGGTAATCCCTAGAAAATTGGTATTACATAATATTATTTATTATATGATACTAGATCACTCATTATATATCTGGCCTGTACTTTAAGCCATGGATAAGTACTCAAAATATTAATTTATAGCAGTAACTTTAATTTTCCAAATATGCATATTTCTGTGTATATTTGTAACACTATGTTGTAACATGCTTTTCCTGTTATATATTGTGAATCATTCTGTGATTATGCTGCCATATCAAAAAACACATATTCATCTACAGTCTCCAGTAACTTTTCCACTGCCGAATAATATTTGTGGACAGCTCCAGTTCTAAGAAGTTGAAGGGTTCTTCTCCTGTCTTCAAAGAAACCACAGTAATCAAAGGCTCATTAGAGATTCCTCTGCTGTCTGGAAAATGGAAAGTACCCATCCTACAGAAGCAGACAAGACAAACAGCTGCCAGTTCTATGAAGAACCAGGAAGGAAAAAATCTTCCTTCAGGTTTGTCCTTTCATACTTTCTACAATCTCACACAGAAACACACGTAGGCATATAAAGTTTAAGGGAAGATAAAAAGGTCAAAGAGCATCATCTTTAAGAAAGAAAAAAAAAAGAGTACAAAATCTGGCTATTCTGTCTGAGAGAGTCAAGTCTGAGCTATGACAAAAACTTAAACACTGAAAAAAATGAAAAACATCTGCCACAAATCCCTCCCCCAAAATCTCAGAGATAAAGCCTTACAGTACATGCATAGCGTTTGCTGTATAATTTGGCCTTCTACTATAGGATACAGGCAAGAAAGCCAATGATGGTAAGAAAAATCTCTTACAGACCATGTAAGTCATTTGATGCTAAAGCAGAAATTAATCCATACTCCTGCCAGGCCTAGAGAGTAGTTGATACAGTATATTAGGGCCTACACACACATTTTACTAGCCACTAAATTCTGTTAACGGCTCTACATATACCAGCCAAGGGAGACTTTAACTGTAAAGCAAAGTCATTTAGAACTCAAGAAAAAAGAATTTTTGTCTTCAATTTCCCTAATGCGAGTTCAGCGCCCCAGTAGAGATTACTCTTAACAGTTTGAGGAAATGCACATTTACAGTCCAGAGCCCAGGGATCAACAGTCTCTACATTTTTCAGAGAAATCAAAATGAGAATTCTGGGGACTTTGACTAATGTGAATAGGTTTTGCCACTTGAAAAGTATCAGATCCTGCTGTAAGAATTACGGCAAAAAAGGAGAAAAGAACAAAATGTTGCATGATAAAAATGAGATAATCTCATCCCCATATAAAATTCAGATAACCCATCTAGAAAACTTTTTTAATAAAACATTTTAGACCAAACAGCATTGGGAAAATACATACATATACAGACATATACATATACATATATATATTCTTTATATGAGATGGATAGAGAGATCTCACTAGCACATAGAAGAAGGTAAACTACAGGAACCCGTTTATTTAAAGGAAGAAAGGAAAGGAGAGAGATGGAGAGAGGAAAGGAAGAGAGAAAGAAATGTACTACATCAAGTTTGTTATGCACATAAACAAGGGAAACTTAAATAACTTTTCTCATCTGAGTCAACAACTGAATTTGCCTCCTGTAGTCCAGCAGCGCTTACATTTCTAGTTTTCCAAATTTCAGTGTCATCCGCTTGCAAATCCTAAAATTCTGACTATTCTAAATGCAAAGCCCACATCTTTGACTTGGCTAAATCAGAATTCTCCTTTCTACCAGCTCCATAAATAAGAATTAGTAGTTCCTCTTTGAGTTTATAGCTAGAAAATTACATTGAGATGCCCACCTAACATTCTTACTCCATCCTGATCGTTCATGTGCAGAACCCTAGCTCTCGATGTTCATTAGATGGGTAAGTCAGCCAGTCATTGATTCTGCCAATATCCATTAAATACTACACTACGATGGGCCAGGTACCATGCTTGACCCTGTCGTAATGGCAGCAAAACAGACCAACATGGTCACCATATTGGAGTTTTAAATCTAGTGAAGGATTAGATATTAAACACTTTAGTACACGATTGCTTTTTCACTGCCATTGTGATGAGCACTACCAGGGCACTGGGAGAGACATGCCCTCCTGAGTATGCAGAAGATTATGGTTCAAGCAAAGAGCAGAAGACTTGGGGTTGGCTGAAGCAAAGGGAACAATAGTAGAATGACGAAGTAAAGGGGTTGACCCTGAGGCCTGAGATATCAGGCAGATCCAAAGGAGTAAATATGAATAAAAAAGCAAACATTCCCCATTGCCTTGATGATACAAATCACCCTCATTTGTTGTTGGCAACATTCTCTCTAAAGCCATCCCTGCCTGAAAAGAGGGAGGGAAAATAACATGTGCGTCTCTTATGTACCAGGCACTATCCCTGGTCTCTTAATATGTATTATTTTACTTGGTCCTCCCAACACACCCATGACAACCGTGTCATTACTATTATTTCTATGAGGCTAAAAAAGTGTAGTAATTTGTCCAGAACCAGAAATCAAGTTCAGATAACTCATTCCATAATAATATCCAATTGCACCTACGTACCTCTCTCTATTCCTTGGAGAAAGAAATATTGGTAAAATATATAAAGTGATTTTCCTAATAGATTTTGTCAAAAAGAATAGTTGTTTTTCCTATTTTAAGTTAATAATGGTTATTGTTTATACTCAGATTCAAACTAATTTTTTAAATTCTAATTTATAAATATAACAGCCAAGCTTTATTAGATGTTACTGGCATTTGTCCACATGAATGTTGCTAAATAAATGAACTTCTACCCATACAATTAAAGTCTATTTTAGGAAGTTTCAGAATTTTGCAGATTAAAAAATCAAATTTTATTTTTTATTTTATGCTGAAATTTGAAATTTTTAATACTCAACCATTTGGGCCAACAAAAGTAATTTTTATAGGTCAACCTAATATTTGATGCTCTCATGCTGCATGTAAGGCATTCTTGTGGGCATGGAGAACTTACGAAACACTTGTAGCACCATCAGCTTGCTGAAGAGAGAAGATATAATAGTTTAATATTTAAGCAAATTTCATCATCAAATCCGGGGATACTTTAAAGTAGTACATAATTTCCAATTAAAGGGCATAAAACAGTGAATTCAGAGAAGGAAGATAATTTAAAGACAGAAGTCATTTTCATGGGCTGGAGTGACTTGGGAAATCATTAAAGAAAAGTTTAGTAGTATTTGAATGAGTTCATCGGGATTACTAATTCAAATGTTGACAGGGGCCTGGGTAGGAACTAAAAAGAAATGCCACTTAAGACTTTGACAACAGAAATTAGGGGGACTGTGGTGAACTAGAGGATGTGTGCCCCACATTCAGGCATTCAAATTTAATTTAAAAACAAACAAAAAAGAATTCACTTTTATACCTGCAAAACAAAACACATCTTTGGAAGTGAATCAGGAACTGAGACTGATAGTCTGCAAACTTTGCTTACAGAGGAAATTGAGAGAGCCTCCTAAAGGAAAAGGCAGAGGCATGGAGAAAGGGCAATCAAGGCCCTTACCAGACAAGAAAACATAGACCAATTCAGTTAGGACAACGGGTGCGTATAAGGAAATGGAAGGAGGTAAGCCCAGAAAAAGGCTGGACTGAAGTCTGGAAGGTCCTTAATGCAAAACTAACTGGATGACTTGAAGTTCCTCAAATGTGCCTTTGCATCAGTCTCTATTCATATTATTCTCTTCTCAAAGCCTGTTGCCCTATTTTTCCCCTTGTCCATATCTCATTCATTTTTTTTGAGATCTGGCTTTAACAAGCTGCCCTACATCTTGGTTAGAGGGAACATACCACTCTCTCCTCTCAAACTCACCAGAACTCCCTACCTCTTCAGACTTATAACACCTTCTAACTTGCATTACAGTTAACTGTGTACATCTTGATTTTACTACTAAACAAGTTTCCTGAGAGATGACACCTAAATCACATTTGTATGCTATACAGTCCAGAGAATGGCATTTTAACAAGTTAATATTATTCACTTGGAAGCACTTAACCTTTAGGAAATGGGGACCCATTAGATATTTTAGAGTACATGTGCAATGTAATCAAAGTTATGTTCTAGAAAGATATTTGGTAGGAATATAGAATATAAAAGAGAAACAAGAAATCCAGGTCATAAAATATTGGCCTGGATCACGGCAGTAGAAGTGGGAACTAGAAGTAGGGAGTGATTTGTCTTCTAGGAAGAATTAGAAGACACCATGGTTCTATATGGCCAATGAGATGAAGATGTCAAAGATGACTGGACAGCTGGGTGTGGGGAAATTGGAATAATGTAGCAGTAAAAAAAGAAAAAAAAAGGAGAGACTAATTCAGGTCAAGGGAGTAAGAAAAATGAATTCACTTTTATATCTGTTCAGGTTTCTATGGCAGTAAGACAGTCAAGGGAAAGCACAGACCTACACTTGAGAGAGAACACCTCTTTCTGGGTATGTCTTCAGATACTGAATGGCATAGCAGGGAGTGAAATGTTCCACGTATTGAGAAAGAAATATCCATTCCCATTCTCATGTCCCAGAACCTGGTCTGGGTTGAAAAGACTAAAATAAATGAGTTAGTGATAGGGCAAGAAATGAAAAGAGGAATGCTGGTAAATGTTTCTTAAGGGTGCTTCTGCGGGAGAGCTGCAGTAGAGCTTAACATAAGGATGCGATACCAAACAGAAGGATAAAATACTGAAGGAAAAGTGGGAAATCACCAGAGACAATCTGGATACATCCCAATTGTGCAGCAAGCCAGCAGTGCTGAGAGAAAGAGAGACTGAATCTCTAGAATCTTTGAAAATGTGGCCTTCAAAATTCTGCCCAAGTTACCCCTTCCAACTCCACAGCCAGTTCCATCAACAAACAGGTTCTGGTCAATGGCCTGAAATAAACAAACTCTGGATAGCCTCAGGGTACAGAGCAGTTGGCTACAGTCACTGCACACTCACATCATTAAGCTCCACTGAGACCAAGTGACAGACATCTCAACAATACCATTAATTCTTTTCCTGTATTTGAGAGAAAGTTTATGCCAAGATATAGGAGTTCATAATCCAAGGTCTATATTCCTTTTAGGGATTGACAGGTAGTCTTCAGGTACTTTGTACATTTTCTGTGTATGTACATACATGTCTTTTTCTGAGAGGAGAGCCACTGATGTTCTTAGATCCTCAAAGAGATGTGAGATGCAAGAAACTAGGAACCATTGCTAAAAGATAAGAAAAACCGAGGATGCCTACGTGCCAAGATTCATTTAACCTGAGAAGTTTCATAGAACTGATCATTTTTAAAGTGTACTACAATTGACTCAACCACTCATATTAAATATCCTGTTATTTTCACATGTTTAAAAAATATGGAAGTATTTTAGTTAAACTCTTTAAGTGAAAAAAAGCAAGAAACTAAATTGGATACATTGTATGATTTCAACCACAGAAAATGTATTTTGGAAACAATCACTCATTGAGGTGGCCATGTTCAGTTTCTTTTTCAAAATGTTTGGTGGTTCTCCAAATTTTCTTATATGGGAATGTAATGCTATAGCAGAGTTTATTAAAAATAATTCATAAAGACACATGGAGCCTACAGATTTCTAATTACATGTGAAGATATTTTCCCTGTGTGGGTATATCAGTTAGCCAAAAATAACCCATTCTCATATTTTTTTCTGGATACACACCAATCTGAGAAAATTCTATTTTCTTGGTGCCCATGTTGCCCTCACATATCCTAGCCTTTTTGACTATGTCTGATCTGCCTATTTCAGATTTTTTTTTCTCTAATCCACAATGAGATTTCTCCTGGAAAACACAAATGCAGAAATTATGATAAAATCCAACCTATCCTTTAAAAGCACTCATGTCTGCATTTTCTCCTAAAATATGCTACAGTGTCAATAAACAGCTACCTCCTGATATTTGGAATCATAAACTCTGTGCCTGGGAGGCCAAAATCAGGACTACCCAGATGAGGATGGCATGTTCCTGCAGTGGGTCCAGTGAAGAGCAGTACAGCAGCCACGCTAGTGTTCTGGACCCGTGCAGTGAATTTTGATTCACTGCTGTAACTGGGGCTACTACTGTCATTTAGTTCCTAAGGGCTAGGGAGGCTAAACATCCTGCAATGACCAGGGCAATCCCTAATAATAAAGAGCTACATGGTCAAAATGCCACTAGCATTTCTATTGAGAAACACTGAGTCTTTATTCTCTCCATCCTTTCCCCTTCTCCTGCAGGCCTCAAGTGCAAATCCATCCACTCTATGAAACCTCCTCCAAACATTTCATTGCATCCCTTCACTGCATTTCCATCTCTTGTACTCAGTTTGGTATTCATATGGTTTCCTAGAAGGATTTAGCAGCTTCATATATAAATGCTTGGTCTTCCTCACAACTGTGAGCTCCCAAGTCCATGGCCATCTAGGAAAATTCTGAGTATAATCATCTGGGAAAATGCCAAGCACTATCTCAATAAATCAGAATAGATTATATAGAAAAAGACAGTGCAAACACTTGAGATTTTCTAGGGAGAGTGATTTCTTTTAAGAAACAAGCCCATGTTGGGCTGAATAGTTAACCTTAGTGTAACTGACAGCAGCAGACGAGTAACCGTGCTCAGACAGTATCAGTACCAGAGCAGAAGATCAAACATCATTAATTGTTTTCCTTTCAGACTTTTCCAGTTGCTAGCAAATTAATAAAAGCTTACATCAACATTTTGATTCCACATCTTGACTAAGGTCTTAAAACTCTAGCTTAGTTCATTCATTATCATCATGATCAAAAGCACTTAGTAGGTTCACGTACTGGGCAAGCTTTGTGCCAATTAAAACTGACCTAAGTTTGTCTTTTAGTACTTTTCCATCAGAAAAAAAAAATGAGACAAGTAAAATTTTGCTATGTGTGTAACTAAAGGATTTAATTTATGGGGTCTAGGATGATGGGGGTCAGGGGGAGAAGCCTTGAAGCAAAAGATGGGAACAATGAAGAAATTACAAGCTTTGGAAAAGGCATGGCGGGTGCCTCCCTTTAAGCAGTAAAGAAAAAAGGTTTAGGAGGAGATGGAGTTACACAATTAATGGAGGTTTTTTTTTTTAGGAATTGACAATCTGAAAGCAGGGGCCCAATTTCTGTTGGGTGTGAATTTGGAGAATGAACAAGGGCAGGAGTAGGGACAAAAAAAAATCAAAAGGAAATGTTCAGAAAAAAAAAACACCTAGAAAAGCTAAAATGGAAAAGAAATGAGAATAGGAAAAGTTAATAAAAATAAGAGGACTACTTTGAAGAATAATTTGGGAAATTTGGTCTTAATTCCATGACAAGTGGAAAACAACTACAAACCGTAAAAGGAATTCAAGCAGGTAAGTGACAATTTTGTAAACTGTTGTTTCTTCTGGCTCATGTTATTTAAAAATTAACACAGGTTTAGCAGGTATACATTTTCTATATTCAAGCTTATAAGCTTTATTTTTAATAACTATTTGAAAAAATATTCTTGATATGCACATGGACACATGGATTAACAGTCATGGTTACTAAAGCACATTTTTACTTAACAAATAACTTTTAAGTCCAGAAAGTGACACAGTTTGGTTTTATACAACTTTAAAAGAATCACAGTTTTCAGAAACTTTAATTTAATTTCCATGTAAAGCAATATTTTTTATTTTTTTGCTATGAAATAGAATACATCAAAATCTGAGGGCCATAGTTTTAGACTGTGATGAATCTAAATTTTAGATATGATGAGCCATCACTTCATATTACACTCTCAACAGTTGAGAAATCCCAACTATAGGAGCATCTGCTCAAAAGAAAGATGTTTCTAAGAACCATGTCTAGGAAAAATAAAGTCAATCTTTGGAACAAAATCCCTCTACAAGAAGAAAAATTAAAAAAGGACATACAATTGAATGAAAGCATATACAAGCTTTTTGGCCAATGTTTATATCACTACCTATGCTAATTTGTTAGGCAGTAAAAATGGTCTCAGGTGACAAAGAAAATGTGTTACCAACATAGATCACTGAGTAACATTAAAGTAGCACAATGAGCTATTTCTATTTAAAAACAGACAGATGGTAGTCAGGATAAAACTATGCCCCTCCAACAATGAACTGTATCTCTAGATAAGGATCATTTCTGAAGCTACTATTATACTCCTTTACTGCCAGAACAGTATAGTCTTTATCTGCAGGGTACTGGCCATGGATAGTAGGTTTTATTTATACTGCATATATTTCCTAATACTATTTTTTTTTCCAAAGAGACCTTCAAGTATAATCACATGTCTCAATCTTTGCTTTTCCTTTTTTTACTCTAAATAGAATGTCTTTCTGAAATCAGATAATCTTATGAACCATAACTATGACCCTTGACCTATGGTCTGTTGATTATTTCATACATCACAGTGAAGTGTTTCTTGGATTAAACCTAAAAAAAATGCAAATTTCATGGGAGAAAAGTTGGAGCCCACCTCCCCCACAAGGTTCTTTTTGGATACATTCTCTTCCAAAGCAGAAGGAATGACAAAGAATTAAAACCCTGGCATTACACCTATGCCACCTAAATCAGAAGAGCTTGAAATGAAATTTCAGATGAAGATTCTGCAACTTGAAACCCAGTGACCTAAACTCATGAGTCTAACATTACATTTATTCAGAATTATCATTTTTACATCATAAAGACTAAGAAAGAGAAAGATGAAGAATCTACATGACATATTCCAGAATACTGAGTCCAAACCTCACTGAACCCACATTAGAGATTCTGGAAATTGGCAATAATTACTTTCAAATGTAGATCTGAACCTTGCCTGATAAATAGAATAGACTCTTTACCCAGTGAAATGCCTAGCCAAACAGTTCGGGCTTTCAACCATAACATGCACCCTCCCAGAAAGTGTTTCCATTTATCCAGTATAGACTCCGTCCATTATTGACTCAGCAACATGCATTAAGAGCTTTGCCTGTGTCAGACACTGACATAGCCATTGATGAACCAGCACTGACCACTTGCTTCCTGATAAGCTTCACAGCATGTAAATTTAATTATACTCAGTACTCATGCAGCTCTAATTTTCTCTTTTACCTTATAAATCCAAGGATATCTGCTTTGAAAAGGTTCTCTTTAGCATAGAGTAGTGTTGAGGGAAAAGCTTCAGGATAATAGTAAAAACCCAGATTCCAGTCCCAGCTGCATCTTTGTGTACTTTGAATCTATAAGTCACTACAAATATAAAGTAATAAATATAAGGAAGTTCCTCATAAATAAATGCTACAGGGTAGGAACAGGCAACTGACAATAAAAACAATCCAGGAATGTTAGGAAGCATTCCATTTTATGAATAGCAAGAGTAATACAGACTTCGAAATTTTTTTATCCATTAAACGGAAAAAGAAGAGTATCTCAAAATTGGCAATATCTAACAATATCCATAATTTGCCTTTAAATAGAGAAATTCTGGCCAAAGTCTTTGCCTCTAATTCTATGTCAACAATATTTATCTTTCTTAAAAAAATCAAATATGTACAGAAATATGTTCTCAAGAAGCTTCAGAGCAGCAATTTTAGAGAGAAAAATAGGGTAACGACCTAAATGCACAAAAAATAGGGGGGTATTTAAAACAACACAGTTTAATTGTAAGATGTAATATAATGAAGCCATTAACCATCACAACTTAGAAGACTATTTAATGTGTAAATAAATAACTTGTCAATGCTCAGCAAACGTTAGAAAATTTTCAAGGCACTAGAAGCAGAGTGGGAAGTAAACAGACTCCTTTCTACGTGGCGCTTAGAGTCTAAATGGAAAAAACTCCATTAAAACTATACGTTTCATATGGTCACAGTGATTATAGGCCATTTGTTATGTATTAAAAATATTTAATAAGACTGCAAGAAAATCAAAACGAAAACAAGTCATCTTTAGATAATTAGGAGATCGATTCATTTTCCTCCTATACCTTTTTTTTCCATGTCATTAAAACCTCTGGAGAATAAAGAAACTTGATAAAAATATATTCAGAGAAAAGGCTCCTAATTTTCACTAAGAAAACCAAACATACATTTGTTAAGAGTCGATGATGTGGTCAGTGACCTCTGTTTTCAAAAAACTTGGGGTTATATTCAACTGAAACACGTGGACATGGAGAGGGAGGAAGTTAAGAAGCGAATCAGATGGGGGCCAGGCTGGGGGACTCGGGATTCAGGAAACCACAGGGTCTCAGAGGTCGCCGAGGATTCCGAGGAGTGGACTACTGGATACAGGGCATGCGGATCAGGAAACATGGTTTTGGCAGGCCCAAGGGGAAATAAATTTTAAAAAAAAACGTTATTCCCAAAAGATAAATTTAACAACTTTGAGATATCCTTTACATATCAAAATTGTATATACTGAAGGTGTACAACTTGATGATTTACACATACACTGTGAAAAGATCACCACCAAGCTAAACAACTTACCACCTCTACAGTTACTACTGTGTGTGTGTGTGTGTGTGTGTGTGTGTGTGTGTGTGTGTGTGTGTGTAGATTTAAGACCTTCTTGGCAAATTTCAAGCATACAATGAAGTATTGTTATCTATTGTCCCCAGCCTGTACATTACATCTCCAGACCCATTCTTCTTGTATAACTTTGTATCTACTTTCTCCCTCCCTGCACCAGCCCTGGAACTACCATTCTACTCTCTCTGAGTTTGACAAGAGATACCTATACTCCCATGTCCACTGCAGCATTATCCGCCATAGCCAAGATATGAAAATAGTGCTTTAAGTTATAGAAAAACTGAGGGTAGGATAGACAGGATGGAGCTGGATTTCAGAGCCCAGCTGACAAGTTCTTCTTTTGATGATGTACATAGCAAGATTCACGAATATGCTGGAACAGGTAATGATATTCTGAAAGCAGATTTATCACACTGGGTAGTTGGAGAAGTAGCTGGAGAATGGGACATGAGCTAGGAAGCGGAGGGGCTCAAGAGCTGAACTTGAGTGGTGCTAACTAGAATGGAGAGGAGGAAGGCAGAGCACCTGCATGCCATTTCTAAGGAAAGATGTCTCTCAGATTCCTGGGGCCATATCAAAATAAAGCTTAGGCTCAACTGAATAACTGAGGAATCATTTCAAATAAATGATTCACCCAGCTGAACAGCGTTCAGGCAGAGGCAAAAAATGAAATTCTACCCCCTCAGATCTCTCGCATGGGTTACTAAGGGAAAGACAGTTTGTAAAAAGCACACCATACATGATCAGTGTGTACGCAGTAACGTGATGGCTGGTCTACACTGCAGGATTGTTCCTGCCAACTTTTAGCCAGCCAGGCTGATACGGAGAGAGACATGAACATTCAGACAAATTGTCATCAGTTGCTCACCACAAATGAGAATCAGCTTGCAAATCTACAGAGCCTGGCACTTTGCTGCTTACATGTGCCCAAATAAGTTTAAATCCAAAGGTATTCTAGATATATGATTTATTATTATGTGTCAAGATCATTTAATGAACAAAAACACAGAAAGATGTGGCACAACTCTGCTGCTTTAGTTGTCAGGTAAGAAGTACACACACTATCCTGATACTGGAGGAGAGACGTCGAATTTGATCTTCTATCTTCTGGTTTGCCATCTCCTCCACATCAATTCCTCTTTGATAGTTTTGATAACCTGGATCTTCCCGACTGAGCTACGTTAAAGATGCACCAAGGTCTTGTACAGATTGTAGCACAGGTCTATGGTATTTCTTCTGTCTATACCAATAATCTATTTGGCAGGTATTTCCAAAGCATACAATTAATCACCATCCCCTTCCCAAATTATTATTTTTCCCAAGTCACAAAGTTTAAAATTGCACTTAACTGAATCATCACATTTCTAAGAAAGGAAATAGTTTGTATTGAGTTGTTTTACTTCAGTGGTCTCTGAAAAATTGTACTCTTTTGCAGGGAAAATATTTATTTTAAAGCAAACATAAAGAAGTGATACATGCCTATTTTGTGTTATCTGTGAGGCCGAGGCCACACCTTTCCTACCTATGCCATGAGGGTTTGGCCTCAATTTGAACCTTCCACTAATCTCATGAGTTTAGGCCAGATTTTTTAAAGAACAATTGAATCACAAAGCCAGTGCACAGTGTCCTGTTAATGAAATTCATCCATTCACTCAAGCAATATTAGTGACCTTTCTCTACCCTTGGGAAGGTATAAGAAGTTGGAAAAGACAAGATGCAATACCTGCTCTCAAAATCTTCAGTCCTGTGAGAGAGAAAGAGTGAGACATAAATAATTTCCCAAATATGAAGAGTGCTTGGTTAAAGTAATGAGTAGGTAAAGGCCTAACTATAAGGGCATCGGCCTCAGACAGGGACTTTCAAGAGAACTTTCTAGAAAAGGTGTTGACAAACTATGCCAGCAGGTCAAATCCAGCCTGACACTTGTGTTTGTAAAAAAGCTTTACTGGAACACTGCCACAATTACTCCTTTAATGACTTGCGTATGGCTGCCTTCCCGGTACAATGGCAGCCTTAAGTAATTGCTACAGATGGACACCAAAGCATAAAATAGTTAATATACAGACCTTTGCAAAAAAAGAAAAATATGCTTGCCAACACCTATTCTAGGGAAAGAGACACTGGAGGATTTGGAGATAGGGTTTAGCCATTCCAGGTAGGCAAAGATGGCAAAGTAACAAAGAAAAAAAAAAAGGTTTTCTCAGGAAACTGACTTTTAGTGGCTAGAGCATATAGTAAGCTTGGGGCATAGAGAGGAACACAGCTACAGAAATAACCGTGGAGCAGATTACAAAGCAGTTCATGCTTAGGTGATTGAAAAGTATATATGTATTAATAATGACTATCATTTTTTAATGTTTGCTATATATCAGGTAATACTATCTATTTGATCTCACTTAAGCTTTAACAACAGTCCTATCAAGTAAAACTGCAGCCTTCATTTGATAAGTGAGCAAATGGATGCAAAGAGAATTGTAGTAAGGTCACATAGCTAGGGAATTTAGGAGAGGAGGGCTCCGAACCCAGGTAGTGTGACTCCTATGCTCTGCACAACGCGCAAGGCAAATATGAAGCAACTGTCACCACAAAGTCTCTGGGAGATGCTGTCAGAAGAGCTAGGACCTATGGAACCCCACAGACCACAGCAAGATAAAGATAAAACGTGCTTCCTCCTAAGGAGAATTAAGGATCTACAAGAATAAAACTCAAAGGAATTCAGAGATGTCAACAAGTTGGTGCTTCCTAACAACCAGCTTTCAAAATCCTAAAAATGTGAAGTATATGATATTCTGACATATGGAGTAAACTAGTGAAAAGAGCAGAGTTTCAGAATCAGAAATGTCCAGGTTTTTTGTCCTCTTAGTGAAACCTCCTACAGTGAGGTACGTAGGAAACCAATCACTCACAACATTGGCATGCTCATCTATAAAATGAGAGCTGTAATATACACATTTGAAGGTAACTGTGGGGATGATACACACATCTCAGTGCTTAGTACCTTGCCCAACACCAAGTAGCAGATCAGTAACACTAGTTACTGTCATTGAAGTTTTAGGGAGAAAAAAAGTGTCCAACACATAAAAACAGGTGTTCAACAACTGTTTGTTGCCTTAACAGATTTTCATTGGGAAATAAATTTAGCTAACATCAACCTTAATCAGAATATATTTCCACTTAACATCATAGTATAGCATGGGAATCTTTTTAGGATTTGAAATTGTTCAGAGGCCTCTCTTACCTTTCATTTTCCCTTTCCCACAATTCACTCACCTATTTCTCTCAAATCTCCCTTACAAAATTTTAAATCTCTCCTCCTCTGTCTTGTCCTTCTGTCTTACATCAGGTAGACCCTGATCATCTCTTGACTAGCCTGATACCATCTCCTAGTGACTGCTTTTGCTACCTCAAATCTTTTCTTCTACAGCCCATTCTCAAACCTGGCTGATGGTATCTTAAGAGGATGTCACTGCTCTTCTTACCACCTCCAACTGGCTCCCCATGGTACAGAGAATGAAGTGTGAATTTCAAATACCTGACAAGTCCCATGCCTACCTGACCTCCATCTAACTTCCCTGCCTCACTTTCTGTCACTTCCTCACAAACCAGGTTCACTGGCCCTTGTCTTGTCTGACACCTGGAAAATCTCTCTAGATCTAAGCCAAGTATATCTCTTTGCTTTGTGAGGCCCTAACTTACCCAGGCAGTATCACTCTGTGATCCATCCAGGTCTCGCCGTACTTTGTATATACCTACATTTTGGTATTCCCATATTGTATTATAATTAACATGCATGTGTCACACCTAAACAGTGGTTATTTGTAAATCAGGGATTCTGTCTCACTTAACTTCACATCCTCAACACCTTGTGTATTTCTTGTCTCATATTAATTACCAGTAAATATTTGTCAGTTGGTAAATGAAGTGATAATTATTCCTTGTCTATCTGCCTTTATAGATTCTGCCATCATATGAAAACAACTTTGAGTCTATTAGAATCTAGCACTTCTTTACCTACTCTATGTATGCCCCTATTCTGTGCCTAATGGGATATACAAAGGTCAAAAAGAAATAGGATCTTGCCCCCTGTGCTAAATTCCAGGAATTTCAAAGAGGGCACAAATTATGTTGGGTTTAGGTTAGGCAGAGACACAAACCAGCTACCCAACCCTCCCAAATCTCAGAGGTATTTCGACACTAATAGATAATTGGTAGGTTATCTTTGCATGTAAGCAGGATCCTTAAATTTCAGTAACAGAAGTAGATTTTTTCCTTTTCATCAATACTGTACAAGTGATGTATAGTCTTTTCCTTTAGCAAAATAAAAGGATAAAAGTAAGCTTAAACCACTTTAACCACCATTACTTCAAATTCTGCTGAAATGTTGTTGGTACATTGAGATCTAATTATAATTACTTTATAACAAAAATGCCATTTTATCAATTTCATCTCCTCCCGTCCTCTTTTTCATGGGGCTGTGAAAAATGATCAATTGCATTTGTCTTTATTCCTTCTACCAGGGCTACTTCAAAGCACAGTAATAGTTGGAAAGTGACAACAAATATATAATATATCCAATATGAAATATATTTTAAAGAATGCCAAAGGCTGAGAAAATATCTCCATACCTCTCTTCATTTCCTCACAACTAAATACAGAAATAGTCAAAGTAATAGAGTTAGAAAGAAAATAAAGCCTTCCATCACTGAATACAGTGTTATTTTTTTAAATAGTCAGAAGTTGGTAAAAGCTCCCTTCATGAAAAGGCCCAACCCTGTCCATTTTGTTTACTGTAGTACTCCCAGTGCCTGTCACAATGCTGGGGATACAGGGAGTGCTTAGTAAACATCTATGGATGAAAGAAAAAAAGAGATGAATATGGAGCAATGCAAGAAGGAATACAGTTTCGTAGAGATACAGTCTATAGAAAAGAGAAATAAGCAAATGAAACGATGCCAAAAGTTTCCTCAAGGAATAAAGGGAATGAAACAGTTGGTAAAAGAAATCTACCAAGGAAAGAAAATTTCTGAAGGTTAAACTTTGCCAACCTCAGCATTTAGGCATGACCAGGCTTCCTACATAAGCAAGCTATTTATATCAGTTTATGGGACACACACACACACACACACCTTTTTTTTTTAAATAGAGAAAATGGAAATTCTGCCCATTGTGGGGACTTGAGGGGGATGGTTGGAGAATCAATGTGATTCAAATTTCTCTAGTGACTGAGTGACCTGAAATGAACCCAGTCTAAATATGCTTTGTTCTGTTCTGCCACCTTTGTTAGATTCATGTCATTTTTGTCACTGCCTTTACACTGTATCAAGCAATTTCTGTTGGATCAGGGACTCCATTTTGGGTTACTCAGTCTTCTTAGAAAATGGAAATGATGGTTAAGGGAGCAAGGACTGAATTCAAAGACAACAAATGGTCTCCAGTCAGAACTCAGACTTTAGAGGTACATGTTCAGAGCAATTATTAGGTTTGATATGAGGGATTCAAGGACCAGTGTGGGGGTTCCAAAGAAGCTCTGATGCATATTGAAGGAAAAACTTTTCTTGGGTATGTTGAGTAGGGCCTATTTATTCATTTGAGTGGGGAGATGTGGTTTAAATTCAAACTGGCTGTTTCCTCCTACATGGTTTTATATCTCATTGAGAACCTGAAAATAACTTATATTCCTGAACATTTAGTATGTGCCAGTCCTAAATGCTTTGTACAGTTTATCTGATTTAACGATCAAATTATGAGCTTTATTATCCTTTTTGTAGATAAGAAAATAGATTTCAGTAGTTGAGATTAAACACCTTTCTCAAGGTGGTAAGATTAGCAAGTACAGTATGATTTGCATGCCTGTGGTCAGGACCCCCAAACCACACCCTTAATAAGTCTCTCCATATTGTACCATCTCTAGATTTGTTTCCTGAATGAATGAGCAGTGCTTGGAGGGCATGTTCCCCTCCTCACAGGCTCACATGCCATCTGCTCGTTTTTCACTCTCTTCTGTACTTCACCACACCTCTACGATGGACACTACCCTGAAGGTGGCTTCTCCAAAACAGTAGACTCACAGGCTGGAAGGGACTGGTGGTTACCATGGAGCAGGGCTGGGGTGAGTGTGGCAGGGGGTGGGGAGGTGGGCAGGATAAAGTGGCCCAAAAATTCCAATCATAATGTAGGTTGGTCATGGGGATGGTAGCACAGCATGGAGAATATAACCAGTGACTCTGTAACATCTTTCTATGTTGACAGATAGTAACTGCACTAGTGGGGGGTGAGGGTTTAATAATATGGGTAACTTCTGAAGCACTGTGTTGTATACTTGAAACTAAAATAAGACTGTATATCAATAAAAATAAAATTAGGGTACTAAAAAAAGAGGCTTTCCAAAAATGACCCTTTGCTTTTTAATATTCACAAAGTTGAACTGACACATAACCTTGTAAGTGTGCCATGTAAAATTTTAATTTGTCCCATTGTACTGCACTGTTTGCAGTTCCATTCTTTGTAATGTATAGGGTAGCTCCAGCCTCTCACACACAAGCTGTGTGTTCTGTGGTCTAGAAAGCCAAAAGATACTGTTGAGATGAAAAAAAGATGATACTATTTGAGGGCAGATGCCAACATCTAAGTGAGACCACGGAAATGAAATTTTAATGATTGTTTTTTCCTACATCAATGCTTTATTACAAGAATCAGTTCATCATAGCAAGAACAGGCTGTCACAATTTTATGTTGTGAAACAGACTTGATATGGCCACTCTCTGCACAGCTTATTCATTGATTACCTTTTTTACTTCCTTTCACAAAGTGAAAAACAGAAGTGGGATATACTGAACTAGCTTGGAATTGAAATGTCATTATTTTCTTGAACAGGTACTTTCAAAAGGCTTCTCTGTCAGATGGTCAGGATAAGGAAATCACATTTTCTCAGTCAAATGTAACATGTAATGGATACACTGGTTAACAACAAGACTGAATATTTTAAATTGGTACTTTTGGGAAAATTCTCAAATGCATGATACATGGCATAATATACACGCAGATCTTGTGCTCAAAGTCTTTACTATCACACTGGAGAGACAAGACACTAAGTCATGAAGCAGAGAAAACCAAAGATTCTTCTGATTTTTATGAATGATAACAGGCAGTGTCTAATTCAACAGAAATATTCCATCATTTTTTGAGTAAATATTTAAACTACAGAATTTGTAGGAAAGAGCATATGTGCGTTGAAGTGACTGGAAAAAGAACGATATAATTAAAGCAGCAAGCTTCATTTTTTAGGCCTTTGGAGTAGCCTGAATAATATCACCCAAAGATATGATGTCCCAGTTTTAATCTCTGGAACCTATGAATGGGACCTTATTTGGAAAAGGGGCCTTTACAGATGTGACTGAATTAAGAATCTTGACATGGGAAGATTATCCTGGATTATCTGCTTGGGCCCTAAATGAAATCACAAGCGTCCTTATAAGAGAGAAGCAGAGGTGAACTTATCTCAGATAGAAAAAAGGAAACATGACTCTGGCAACAGAGATTGGAGTGTTGTGGCTGCAAGCCAAGGAATGCCTGTAGCTGCCAGAGGCTGGAAGAGATAAGCAGCAAGATGCTCCCCTAAAGTCTCTGCAGGGAGTGGACCTACTGACACCTTGATTTCAGCCAGTGATACTAATTTCAGACCTTCTAACCTCCAGAATCATGAGAATAATTTTCTTCTGTCTTCAACTGTTCAGTTTGTGTTTGTTACATTAGCTACAGGAAACTAATACAGTCATGATTGTTTCAATATAATTGTCAAATTTTTCTTCAACTACATATTAATGTTTTTCTATTTAGACCTGTTAAAAACAACATAGTAAGAAAAACTCTTTTTCATATATTAGAAATAGAAGCAGTATAAAGAGAGATACTGAGATACCCATTTAAGGAAGGTAACCCTCAAGTAAGTTTCAAAATTATTTTTTAAATGGCAAGCAGACTAAAAATTATAAACCTCAGCTGCTATGTAGGACCATTAAATTCAATGTGAAAATTGATTGATTTTAGCTTACAAAACGTTTGACTTTCTGTTGCTGCCTCACTCGGAGAGTTTTCTAAACACTAAAAATTAAATAGTATTAGAAAAGTAAAAATATGAAAGAATCATGAAAAGATTGTTTTTAAAACCTTACTCTAAAATTGCATCAAAAGAATGGATGATAGAAAAATATTAAATTTCTATTACACCTGAGGTCTTGGGAAAACCCATTTTTTAGTAATCCTGTTATAATATCCCAACGACTTTTTTGGGGGGGGGGGTAAGGTATTACTTTTCCATTAGTTGACTGTAAGGCTGAGAATCACCAATAATTTTTGATATTCTATTATTTCATAAAGCAAAAAAAAGGACATAGGCATTTTACTTACAGAATCAAAGTATTAGGGATTTATTTGGAATCTCTTAAATGTTGTAAGTCAATAGAGAAGATTTAGTAATATAATTTAAAGCAGATATTTAAGAGAGCAGAATAAACACGTTTTTCAAATACATTTTGTAATCTATAATCAAACATTGAAGTTACATATTTAAAAATTATCGTTTTTAAATTTGATGAATCATTTTAGATTGGTTGATAGTTTCTCACAACCGTTCTTTTTTCTGTTTTAACACTCTTCCCCTAATAGTACAAGCTACTTAAAGATAATAAGGGCTTGTCTAACTCTTGTTCCATATCAATATAAAAATATATTTGGTTTCCCTCCTCATCCTATATCATTGTAAAGAGATGGGAATTTATAAAGTACTCAAAAAAGTACTATATTCATTAAACATTTAACTTACGTGCCTTATGATATGTCCATTTTAATTATATCTCAGATATGGCTTATGAAATAAAAGATCTTTTAAGGACAATATCCACTTATATTTTGTTAATGTTAATGAGGTATAGCTTAAATACAGTGAAATACACCCAACTTAAATGTACATTTCAATGAGTTTTAAGAAGTTATACACCTGTGAGGCCACCATAAGATATACAGTATTTCTGTCACCCAAAAAGTGTCTCTGCGCTCAGCTTCTCAGATCACTGAACACCCACCCCGGCCCCAGGCAATCACTGATCTGCTCTCACTCTAGATTAGATTGGTTTCTCTTGGCATTTCTTATAAATGGAATCATATAGTGTATTATTTTTGAGGATGATTTCTTTCCCTCAACATATTTTTAGGATTTAATCATGCAGCTGCACATATCAGTTTATTCCCTTTTAGTGCCAGGTATGCCATTGTACGGATAGACCACAATTTGTTTATTCATTCATCTATTAATGCACAATAGGGGATGATTCCAGGTTGGGGCTCTATGAACACTGATGTAGCAGTGTGTGTGTGGTGATCTATTTTTGTGAGAATCACAGGGATATACGGGAAGTGTATGTTTGATTTTATGAGACACTATCAAATTTTTCTAGTGTTCTGAAGTATTTTCACCTGTTTATAGTCTAACAAAATATGGTAGTTTCAGTTGTTCTAAATCCTTGTCAATGCTAGGTATGGTCAGTCTTAATTTTTAGCCATTCTATTTCGTATGTAGTATCTCACTGTGGTTTTCATTTGCATTTCCCTGATAAACTAAAATGTGTTGAACATTTTTCATGTTGTTATTGGCCATTTATAAGTCTTTGTAAAGTCCCTGTTCAAAACTTTGAGAACAGTGACTGTTTGTTTTGTTGAAAGACATGCCCACACAAACACAGTGCCTGCCCCATAGGCAGTCAAGAAGGGACTGAGGTCCCGGCTCAAGATGGCGGCATGAGTAGGGCGGTGAAATCTCCTCCCAAAACCATATATATTTTTGAAAATACAACAGATAAAACTACTCCTAAAAGAGACACCAGAAGATACAGTACAACAGCCAGGCTATCTACATCTGCAAAAACTCAGCATCTCACAAAGCCATGACCCAGTGGGACCCAAGCACTCCCCCCACCCCAGCTCACCAGTGGGAGGAAAAGAATCAGAGTGGGGAGGGAGTGGAAGCACAGGACTACTAAATAAACAGCCCTAGTACTCTGCACTGGGAACACAGATACAGTCTATCCTGAGGGCCGCCCCACCCATGGCAGCTCAGGAGATTATCCAAGAGACTGCTTCCTGTAAGCAGGTAATGGACACATGCAGCAGAGAAGAGCAACATGACCAGCAAGCAGGAAGGGACTTTGTTCTCCCAGCTAAAACACATGCCACTTGCCTGGGACCATTTCTATCGCCATGGAAAGGCAGAAGAATCTGGTCCAGTCAAAAATAACTCGTACAACCACAGAGAGAGGGCCTGGTGAGATAGATATAACCAATATTCCTGAAAAGAATTAAAAATAAAAGTCATAACCATGCTGATGGACCTGCAGAGAAATATACAAGAGCTAAGCGATGAAGTCTGGAGGGTGATAACAGAAATGAAACAATAAATAGAAGGTCTTAAGAGCAGAATAGATGAGGTGCAAGAGACTGTTAATGGAACAGAAACCAGAGAACAGGAATACAGAGAAGCTGAGGCAGAGAGAGATAAAAGGATCTCTAGGAATTAAAGAAAATTAAGAGAACTATGTGACCAATCCAAACAGAACAATATTCGCAATATAGGAGTACCAGAAGAAGAAAGAAAAAGGGATAGAAAGGGTCCTTGAAGAAATAATCGCTGAAAACTTCCCCAAGCTGGGGAAGGAGATAGTCTCTCAGACCATGGAAGCCCACAGATCTCCCAACACAAAGGACCCAAGGAGGACAGCACCAGGACATAAAATAATTAAAATGGCAAAGATCAAAGACAAGGACAGAGTATTGAAGGCCACCAGAGAGAGAAGAAGGATCACCTACAAAGGAAAACCCATCAGGCTATCATCAGACTACTCAACAGAAACCTTACAGGCCAGAAGAGAATGGTATGATATATGTAATGCAATGAAACAGAAGGGTCTTGAACCAAGAATACTGTATCCAGCACAATTATCATTCAAATTTGAAAGAGGGATTAAACAATTCCCAGACAAGTGAAAGTTGAGGGAATTTGCATCCCACAAACCACCTCTACAGGGTATTTTAAAGGGACTGCTCAAGATGGAAGAACTCCTAAGGCTAAAAAGATATCACCAGAGAAAATAAAATCACAGCAAAGAAAGCAGATAAACCAAATACTAACTAAAGGCAAAAAATAAAATCAACTATCCACAAAATCAGTCAAAGTAAACACAAAAGAGTACAGAACAAAACACCTAACATATAAAGAATGGAGGAGGAAGAAAACAGGGAAAGAAATAAAGAATCATCAGACTGTGTTTATAATAGCTTAATAAGAGACTTAAGTTAGATGGTTAGATAGTAAAGAAGCTACCCTTGAACCTTTGGTAACCACGATTCGAAAGCCTGCAATGGCAATAAGTACATATCTATAGATAATCACCCTAAATGTAAATGGTCTGAATGCACCAATCAAAAGACACAGAGTAACAGAATGGATAAAAAAGCAAGACCCATCTATTTGCTGCTTACAAGAGACTCACCTCAAACCCAAAGATATACACAGACTAAAAGTGAAGGGATGGAAAAAGATATTTCATGCAAACAATAGGGAGAAAAAAGCAGGTGTTGCCGTACTAGTATCAGACAAAATAGACTTCAAAACAAAGAAAGTAGCAAGAGATAAAGAAGGACATTACATAATGATAAAGGGGTCAGTCCAACAAGAGGATATAACCATTATAAACATATATGCACCTGACACAGGATCGCCAACATATGTGAAACAAATACTAACAGAATTAAAGGAGGGAATACAATGCAATGCATTCACTCTAGGAGACTTTAACACATCACTCACTCCAAAGGACAGGATCAACCAGACAGAAAATTAGTAAGGCACAGAAGACTGCACAACACACTAAAACAGATGGACCTAACAGACATCTACAGAACTCTATGCCCAAAAGCAGCAGGATACATATTATTCTCAAGTGCACATGGAACATGTTCCAGAATAGACCACATACTAGGCCACAAAAAGAACCTCAGTAAATTCAAAAATATTGAAATCCTACCAACCAACTTCTCAGATCACAAAAGTATAAAGCCAGAAATAAATTGTACAAAGAAAACAAAAGGCTCACAAACACATGGAGGCTTAACAACATGCTCCTAAATAATCAATGTATAAACGACCAAATCAAAACAGAGATCAAACAATATATGGAAACTAATGACAACAAGAACACAAAGCCACAACTTCTGTGGGATGCAGCAAAGGCAGTTCTAAGAGGAAAGCATATTGCAATCCAGGCCTATTTAAAGAAGGGAGAATAATCCCAAATGAATAGTCTAAAGACACAATTATTGAAATTAGAAAAAAGAAGAACAAATGAGGCCCAAAGTCACCAGAAGGAGGGACATAATAAAGATCAGAGAAGAAAAAAATAAAATTGAGAAGAATAAAACAATAGAAAAAATAAATGAAACCAAGAACTTGTTCTTTGAAAAAAATAAACAAAATAGATAAACCCCTAGCCAGACTCATTAAGAGAAAAAGAGAATCTACACACATAAACAGAATCAGAAATCAGAAGGGAAAAATCACGACAGACACCAGAGAAATACAAAGAATTGTAAGAGAATACTATGAGAATCTATATGCTAACAAGCTGGAAAACCTAGAAGAAATGGACAACTTCTTAGAAAAATACAACCTTTCAAGACTGACCAAGCAAGAAACAGGAAACCTAAACAGACCAATCACCAGCAACGAAATTAAATTGGTAATCCAAAAACTACCCAAGAACAAAACCCCGGGCCAGATGGGTTCACCCTGAATTTTACGAGGCATATAGAGAAGAAATAATACCCATTCTCCTTAAAGTTTTCCAAAAAATAGAAGAGGAAGGAATACTTCCAAACTCATTCTATGAAGCCAGCATCACTCCAATACCTAAACCAGGCAAAGACCCCACCAAAAAAGAAAATTACAGACCAATATCCCTGATGAACGTAGATGCAAAAATACTCAACAAAATATTAGCAAACCTAATTCAAAAATACATCAAGAGGATCATACACCATGATCAAGTAGGATTCACCCCAGGGATGCAAGGATGGCACAACATTTGAAAATCCACTAACATCATGCAGCACATCAACAAAAAGAAGGACAAAAACCACATGATCATATCCATGGATGCTGAAAAAGCATTCGACAAAATTCAACATCCATTCATGATAAAAACTCTCAACAAAATGGGTATAGACGGCAAGTACCTCAACATAATAAAGGCCATATATGAAAAACCCACGGCCAACATCATACTTAACAGTGAGAAGCTGAGAGTTTTTCACCTGAGAATGGGAACAAGACAGGGATGCCCACTCTCCCCACTGTTATTCCACATAGACTGGAGGTCCTAGCCACAGCAATCAGACAACAAAAAGAAATACAAGGCATCCAGATTAGTAAAGAAGAAGTCAAACTGTCACTATTTGCAAATGACATGATATTGTACATAAAAAAACCTGAAGAATCAATTCCAAAACTATTAGAACTAGTATCTGAATTCAGCAAAGTTGCTGGATACAAAATTAATACACAGAAATCTGTTGCTTTCCTATACACGAATGATGAACTAGGAGAAAGAGAAATCAGGTAAACAATTCCATTCAAAATTGCTTCAAAAAGAATAAAATACCTAGAAATAAACCTAACCAAGGAAGTGAAAGACCTATACCCTGAAAACTACAAGACACTCCTAAGAGAAATTAAAGAGGACACTAATAAATGGAAATTCTTCACATGCTCTTGGGTAGGGAGAATTAATATTGTCAAAATGGCTATCCTGCCTAAAGCAATCCACAGATTCAATGCAATCCCTATCAAAATACCAACAGCATTCTTCAACGAACTGGAACAAATAATTCTAAAATTCATATGGAACCACAAAAGACCCCAAATAGACAAAGCAATCCTGAGAAGGGAGAGTAAAGCAGGGGGGATCTCACTTGCCAACTTCAAGCTCTACTACAAAGCCACAGTAATCAAGACAATTTGGTACCGGCACAAGAACAGACCCACAGACCAGTGGAACAGAAGAGAGAGTCCAGATATTAACCTGAACATATATGGTCAATTAATATACAATAAAGGAGCCATGGATATACAATGGGGAAATGACAGCCTCTTCAGCAGCTGGTGTTGGCAAAACTGGACAATGCATGTAAGAAAATGAAACTGGATTATTCTGTAACCCCATACACAAAAGTAAACTCGAAATGGATCAAAGACCTGAATGTAAGTCATGAAACCATAAAAGTCTTAGAAAAAAACATAGGCAAAAATCTCTTGGACACAAACATGAGCAACCTCTTCATGAACATATCTCCATGGACAAGGGAAACAAAAGCAAAAATGAACAAGTGGGACTGTATCAAGCTGAAACGCTTCTGTACAGCAAAGGACACCATCAACAGAACAAAAAGGCATCCTACAGTATGGGAGAATATATTCATAAATGACATTTCCGATTAAGGGTTGACATCCAAAATATATAAAGAACTCACGCACTTCAACAAACAAAAAGCAAATAAGCCAATTAAAAAATGGGCAGAGGAGCTGAACAGACACTTCTCCAAAGAAGAAATTCAGATGGCCAACAGGCACATGAAAAGATGCTCCACATCCCTAATCATCAGAGAAATGCAGATTAAAACCACAATGAGATATCGCCTCACACCAGTTAGGATGGCCAACATCCAAAACACAAACAACAAATGTTGGTGAGGATGTGGAGAAAAGGGAACCCTCCTACACTGCTGGTGGGAATGTAAGCTAGTTCAACCATTGTAGAAAGCAGTATGGAGGTTCCTCAAAAAACTCAAAATAGAAATACCATTTGACCCAGGAATTCCACTCCTAGGAATTTACCCTAAGAATGTAGCAGCCCAGTTTGAAAAAGACATATGCACCCCTATGTTTATCGCAGCACTATTTACAATAGCCAAGAAACGGAAGCAACCTACATGGCCATCAGTAGATGAATGGATAAAGAAGAGGTGGTACATATACACAATGGAATATTATTCAGCCATAAGAAGAAAACAAATCCTACCATTTGCAACAACATGGATGGAGCTAGAGGGTATTATGCTCAGTGAAATAAGCCAGGTGGAAAAAGACAAGTATCAGTTGATTTCACTCATATGTGGAGCATAAGAACAAAGAAAAAAACTGAAGGAACAAAACAGCAGCAGACTCACAGAACCCAAGAATGGACTAACAGTTACCAAAGGGAAAGGGACTCGGGAGGATGGGTGGCAAGGGAGGGACAAGGGGAAAAAAAGAGACATCATGATTAGCAGGCATAATATACGGGGGTGGGGCACGGAGAGGGCTGTACAACTCAGAGAAGACAAGTAGTGATTCTATAGCATCTCACTACATTGATGGACAGTGACTGTAATGGGGTTGGTGGGGGGGACCTGATGATGGGGGGAGTCTAGTAAACATAATGTTGCTCATGTAATTGTAGATTAATGATACCAAAAGAAAAAAAAAGAAGGGACTGAATGACTGTGGGTATTCCAATGTATTGGCACATAATCCTAGGACATTAGTGTCCTAATGTAAATTAGTGTATAAGAATCTGTAAGAAACAAGTATTAGAAACATCTGAAGTATTTTTTTAAAAGTGCCACAAAAAAAATGGTAATGTTAAAGAATACAGAATGCTGGCGTCTTTCACTGTCTCACACAGACTTCTAAACCAGAAGTCCTCTAAGAAAATGACCTAACAACATAGGAAGAGATAAAATAATTATGAAAGCCAAACCATTCCACACCCATCTCTTCTTAACCACCACAGACAGACTTCAATTGTGAGATACAGTATTTATTTTCCTTTCTCTTAAAACAAATGATATGCCTGTACATAATGAATAATTTCTCTTTATCATGCTCTGTCACTAGCAAACCACCTGAAAGTAAATTTTAAAACTTGATTTGTTTTTTTAGTTCTTAGAAAGACTAAAAACCTGTCTGCTGAGAAGGGCATAGTGAAAGGAGAAAAAGGGAGGGGGTAAATAAAATAATTGGAAATAATTCCTTTTCACAGGAGTAATTGTTGCTTTTGATTCAGCTTTAATATACACTTTTAAAGGACCAGTATTTGTTGGCAGCATGATGGGACATAATGAGCCCTGAATACCTGGGTCCAAGCACCGATTTCCGCACAGCAGTGGTAATGGCCTTGGGTCGGTTTTGGGTTGACACGCAACAGAAACAGATCTTGGCAAACTCCAAAGGACATTAATTCAAAGAATAGCAGGGACTCCCAGAATCTCCAGGAGGTTTGAGAACCAGGAAAAGATAGGAAATAAGACAATTCTGGATTGAGGAAGCTGAAAGCTCACAGTTCTCCCAGCAGAAACTCTCAAGACACGCCCCTGTTGAGATGGCATGGAACGCCACCCCTAGGAGTCTCATTGTTCACATTCCAAAAAGGGAGCCTCTGATTGCCTACCCTCTTGGTATGAAAACACATAGTAGTGGATGCAATTCTGGGAAAAAAAACTAAAGAGCCATTATAAAATGCAAGACACTGGAGCCTTCGTGAGTATTGCTCATTCTCATACAGCATCTACTTAGGGAAATTTTTCTTCCAAAATGACTTTAAGGACTAGTAAACAGAACAGACCTTGTTAATAGGATTTAATGTACTACAATAATTATAGTAGTAATGCGAGGTATGTTTATTCAGAAGAGACCTTTTTTACATTAAAAAGCTTATTCCCCTCCCCAACCCAGAAGGACCCAGAAATCCAATATTCAGATGTTGCAGGATTGAGAAGTTTATTCAAATATAAAGAAGACACCACCTTTTTTAACAGTGTTTTTGTTTGCAAATTGGTAGGCTTCTCTTTGCCTGATGAATAGAATTCAAAGATAATTTATTCCTAAGTGAATTGAAAAGAAATCAGTCAGGTATCAAGTCGGTTCATTTCTTTTGGTCATAAATCTTCATTCTCTTCCTTTCTGTAATTGGGTATGTAATAGCAAAAAAAAAATTGCAATAAAAATTTATAATCAGAAATGCATGTCACACATTTCTTTAAAGTTCTAATACAAGGATGTAAATGTAGATAATGCCATTGAACTAGACACTTAAAAATGGTAAAATGGTAAATTTTATGTATATTTTACAATAAAAGTTGAAACAAACTAGAAAAAGTTCCGATATAAATAATCTCAATTTGGCTTATTTCTTTCCCATGATAAAAGTCAGACTTAATGATTTCTGTTCTATAATAAAGGTCAGGATAATGATAATTATGCTCATATCTTGGTTCAGATACATATTGTAGGTATAAATTCTAACACTTCTTGAGCATTAAAACTCCTGCAGTTCACTTAAGGAAATCAAACACAACTATTTAAGTCAAATTATGAATGCTATTCAGTAGTCAACCAATCACAGACCCATTGGTTATACATTTTGCACTTAAAATGTTCAGCTACACCTTGTTTTAAATAACAATTCTTGGTGTTTCCACGTTGAGCATCTTCATCGACCTCCCCTACTCTGTCTCACCTAACTGTTCATCAGAAGGAGAGAACAGTAAGGATCTGGGACACCATGAGGTAGGTGGTGTGAGGGGGACGTCTGGCAAGGAGGGGACAGCAAAATGAGAAAATCAGGTGTGACTGAAGAAAAATGCTGAGAACAGGAATGCTCCAGGGACCTTCTCTCTTGACCACTTCCTCCCTCAAGGAACCTAACTAACTGTAAACAAATTTGTCTTCTATAAACCCCTCCTTCTCTCAGGATAATGTTTATACAAATGTGTAAAGCACACACTATGAAAGGAGTTATGTAGCAAATATCACAGAAATTTGATAAGATGACTACCAACTTATGAAGGAACCATGACTATCTTGATGTCATGCTGAAAGGAAGATATGAAGAAAGGGATCAGTGTCATAGATGCTGAAGGACAGGAGGACAGATCATCCACAGTTATAAACAGACCCTCACAGCAAGTGATGCCATCTGCTTGTATTATTTAGGGCAGTGGCTTTCTACCCTTCTGACTCAAGGGGCCCTTCTGCCTTTGAGACTCCCTCCAATTATTCACTAGTGGACTTAGTGGCAAAAGGCTATGTCCCCTTGACCACATACCTAGTTTCCCAAGGAAACCCAATAAACATTTTATGAAAACCTGGGGTTTCACCAAATATAATTGAAAACTCTGCCTCCTTATACACTGCAGATAACATAATTTGACAGATTTTTCTAGTACTATACCTCTAAAGGCTTCCAAATAAGCTAAAGAAAAAACATTTCCATGATCACTGAAATTAAAAAGGGATTCCAAATGACATGTGTGGCCCAACCCATGTCATATTGCTATGCTTGGTTTCTTAGAAACAATACGCTTTCAAAAATTATTCAGCTTATAACTAAAAACACATTATTTGGTATTTTCCAGTATCTCTGAATCTTCAAGACAACTCTTTATTATAGCAATTGAGACACCTTTTTGTTCAGTGATGATTTAAGAATAATTTTTAAACCTTTATCAGCTCACCACACACCCGCAGTAAGATAGGTGACCTTTCAAGCATCCCACACACTCATTACCATATCAAGATGCGGTATCTACAAAGCAAAGCCTGCTCTGCCGACATCTCATCCCAGTAAACTGAACCAATGTATTCTATGACCATTCCTTGCAAAGCTGATTATTAAGAGTTTTGTTCTGTTCCTGGCCCTTTCATTTCAGTCTACCATTGCTTGCTCACCAATGCAAAAAACCTGGAGTAAAAACTCCATCCCCTGCCGTGAGCAAGTTGCTTTCATTAACATTAAATTCCCTTCTGGTGTCTGTAGCCAATTTTTACTTTTTGACAGATTAGTTTAAACTGAAAACATAAGAAATAAACAGGAAAGATACAGTGAAGACAGCCAGAAAAATTCTTAAGCAGGATTTTTGTCTTCATATTTTTTGATGAACTACTGTTTAAAAAAAAAAAACAATCAAAATTTCCCATTTTTGTTTTCAAGAGTCATCCTTTTGAGACTGGGCATGTGACCAGAACACAGGAGAAATAAACATTCCACCTAAGCAATGAAGAAACCTGGCCTTTTCTGAGTAACCATCTCCTTTTTTCTCAGAGGAATTTATTGTCACCATTCTCTACAAAGCAGTCTTCCAGAGCTAAAGCCCATAACCATGAAGGCAGTTTGTTTTCTCTTAATATTTTATGCTCATTTCTGAACCCCCATGAATACAAAACGTTACTCTCTCCTAGAAAAAAGAAAAAATGTACCTTATACCTGTTTGGCCTATGAAACTGAAGTAGTATATATATTTTGAAAACATGTAAAAGGATGAGCCAGAACATTAACATTTACAGAGAGGAGACGGTTTTGCCTAATCCACTTAATAGTCCTCTGCTATTTCTGAGTTTATTTCTTCCTAAATCTTTGCCTCAGCTCCCTATTTTATAACCCAGAGACGCAGTATTTTGTTAATGAGACTACAATTATTCAAATATCTACCAAGCTGTCATGGAGCTAACCCACTTCCTTTACCTGCCTTTTTTTTTTTTTGCAAATCCAGCAATTTTCCCATTTTGTCTGGGGCAAGTTGACAAATGGTGCTGGATGAAATCAGGCTGGCTGAGCTTCTGGATCTTGACTGCTCCTGACTGTTGGGAGAACAGATCAAGTTTCCCAACCTCTCAGGGATGCCTTTTGCTTTCAACCAGAGCTCCAATCATTTGGACTCCTAAGGATGCATTAGAGGCTACCATCAACTTTACTGTGTCATGTGGTTCCTTACAGATAATTTGATACACAGTCTTCCGAGAACTAATCTCATTTCTGTGCTGTTTCATGCCCCAATTCAGCAACCCTAGGTTTTGATTTGCATATGTGTCCACGTACTGTTCCAGAAATGCCATTTTATGGGAACCAGACTGCTCAGGAACCATGCCACCTTGTGGGAAACCATCTATCAACTCTTTTAAGAGATCTGGGTTACCATTTTCCCCCACTACAACATTTCAGGAAACTCATCTGGATGGCACTTGGCTAACGTACTGTGCTAGGTGTCAGGTGAATTAGACATATTCTCTTCCCCTGGAAGTTGGCAAGCCAAGGTAAGAAACAAAGAATAAGTATACAAGACAGGCTAAATAGTGCAGATGGAAACAATATCATAAGGAATGACATAGTTAGGTTTAGCCTGGGGTCCTCTTACTGTCTGTCACTCTGCTTTTTTGCACCACTTTGTTTTATCCCTTCCAGCCTTCTCTACCAGACATCTCCCCTCTTCATCATTCTCTCCCTCTATATGGCATCAGTCCTGACAGCAAACATGCCTGGGTATTGTTCACCTTAAAGGAAAGTGAAAGCACCCCAACTACTCATGCCCTCCCAGGTGTCCCTCTGATGTCTTCTGCTCTCTTGGACCTTAAACTCCTTGAATTGTCAAAGACACATTTTGTCTCCACAACCTCGTTCCTCAGCTTACTCCAATATGGTTTCTGTCCCCATTACTGCAAGGAAACTGTTCCTCACAAATTCAGTCTAAACTGCCAGATACAGTGGGATCTTTAGCCTCATCTTTCTTGAACTGTATTAGCAGAATTCGACCCTCTTACTCACTTCTTTCCTGAAGGGCCTCCCCTCTTGACAGAATTTGCTGTTTGTCTCTGGCTGTTCTTTGTTTCCTCTGTGCCCCCCACCCACCCACTAAGTAGACCCACAGGGCTCTTCCCTGGACCCCTTACCATGTCTCTATGCACCATCACCCTAATTGACATCATGAATTCCCAGAGTTTTAATACCAACTAGACTGGTAATACCCACATTATCTCTAATTCTGACCTCTCCCCTATACTCCAGTCACATATATTCAAATAGTCTTGATTCTAGCATCTCAAAGTCAGCATGTCCAAACCCGGACTTTTGACTGTCCCCCAAAGCCTGCTGGCCTCCATGTATATCATGATTTCTGTAAATTTTACCATTCACTCAGTCGCCCAAGCCAAACACCTGGGATCCACTCTCAATTCATCTCATCCTCCTCTTCAGAAAGGCTTTTCCTGGCCTCCCTCCAAGATCATATCCATTGTACCTGTCATCTTCTACACACTCACACACATCCCAAATGCAATTCTAATTGCTCCTTCACCAAAATGCATTAAGGAAACAAAAAGTCACTCAATTTCTTCCCATCTCCACTGCCACCAACCTGATCCAAGGCCATCAGTATTTCTCACTGGGTTTTCCACAATAGCCTCTCATTTCCTCTTTTGTCTCTCTTCCAACTATTCTCTACAAAGCACCTGGAAGAGATTTCAGCAATATCTATCAGCTCATATCATTCCTTTGCTTAAAACTCTTCAGTGGTTTCCCACCATGCTTAGAATAAAATCTAGACTCCATTGACCCACAGGGGCTACACATCTGGCCCTACATTCCTCCCCAGGGTAATCTCCCTGCACTCGTACCTCATTTTCTGGCTGCAGCCTACTGGCTTTTCAGTTCCTCCTCAAGCACACCCAAGTCTCCCTACTACAGATGCTTTGCATGTGCTTTTTGCTCCACCTGGAATGATCTCCCCACTATTAGATTTTTCTTCTACCTGTAGACTGTAGCAGGTTAAATTTCATCTCTTCAGAGAAGCTTTTCCTGGCCTCCCTCCAAGATCATATCCCTTTTACCCGTCATCTTCTTCCATTGCACTTTGGAGTCTACAATTACGTTTTCATCTACTTGCTTATTGGTTGTGCCTCCCACTAGACTGACCTGCACAAGGACAGGGGTGAGCCCAGCACCTAGGACATCGCCTAGCACTTTCTAAGCAATCAAACATTTTTTAATTTAAGTACTGTTGATATACAAGTTTATATTAGTTTCAGGTGTGCAGTGATTCTATAATTTCATACATTATAAAAAGCTCACCATGATAGGTATAGATACCACCTGTTACCATACCAAAGTTATTACAGTATTACTGCCTATGTCCTCTATGCTGTAGTTTTCATCCCCAGGACTTATTTTATAATTGGAAGTTTGTACCTCTTTATCCCCTTCACCTACTTTGCCCATCCCCCCCAGCCCTCTCCCCTCTGGTAACTACCAGTTTTCTCTCTGTATGTATAAGTATTTCTGATAAAAATTTCTTTAAATGAGGCAGTCAGCTTTATAAGAATATGAGAAATGACACAACCATACTGGGGAGATCAATAATCTCTCCAGCTCTGCCAATTGTTATTTAGGATTTTGTTTTTACTAGCATAGGAACTTTCATATATTACCTGACTTGTTTTTCTCAGTAAATTTTCAAAGGATTGTTAAACAAACTGTATGTATCAAATGGTCACTCATGGAGATATAGTGTCAGGGATGAATTCAGATCTAGCTCTAACTCCAAATCTTCTGAAGCCCCTCTGACTATTCCCAGAGCTGGTTTTGAGACAGGGACCATGGATGTAGTCAGAGTTGGGTGAGGGCCTCCAGAAAAAGCTGGGCAGGATATTTACAGTCAGCAATATAATAATGTGCAAAGAAGTCCCTTTTAAAACTGTGTTAAGCATTATGCAAAGTCAAGGTCACACTAATCCTCTAGGATCAAGATACCAGACTAAGAATATAGACATCTTCAGTAAGGTCAGTTAAAAGTCAAAAGGCCAGGAGCAACTTGGCCTAGAATGCTTGAGTGTTTCACAAATAGGGAAGGGTATCACAGCATAACCCATGACTTTACTGTAAACAACCCTAGCAAGCAGAGAACAACCCAGCCCACCTTGAGGGCAGGGCAAGTGGTACAAGTCCACACCCCTAAGCCTATTTTTCATGTTCTTGAAAAATCCTCATTTGCCTATAAAAACCCCTAGACAACACACCACCCCGGGACTCCCTTGTCCCTTCCTAGCATGAGCCAGGAGCTCTGTCCTTTCACTTTATCTCTAAATAAAAGCCTGTACCTTGCTCTCCTACCTTGCCTGTTTGCTAAGCTCATTCTTCGGCTTCGTGAACAAGAACCCCGGCATCAGTTTCAGGAGTGTGAGACCTGTTTAGTAACACATACTCTCCTGTTGCCATATAAAATCCTAATAGTTTCATGAACACTGGCTTGCACTTTCATTTAACACTGGGCCCCAGCTGCAAATTATACAGCTGCTCCTGACTGACCAACAGGTTTTATTGTTAAGAGCTTCCTAAATTTATTCCTACTAATTTGGCATTTTCTTACTTGGAAGAATTTAGGATCTAAGTACACAGAGTGATTGATTAAGCTCTGTGCTCACGATTGTAAAGCATTTACTATTGTTAAGGAAAAGAAACTTCCAGACCTAATCCCAGAGGTAATTCACTATTTCTTTTTCTCTGTCTTGAGAAATGCCTGCTTATCTCCTTTTGATTTCCACCATTAAATCTGATCTTATTCTTGAATAAAGATTACCTTCCCACCACATCTTTTTCCAATCCCATGAAACTAAATTTTCCAAGTTCTTAGTCTAGAACCCAATCAAAGGCTCTAATAACCTATTTGGCCTGGGTAGCCCATTATTCACAAACTCAATAGAACAACAAACAACCGAATTGACTGACTGTACCCCAGAGCAACAGTGTTGCCTTACCATAACTTTGTTTCCTTTAAGTGGTCAATGATTCTGTCCTGTATCATGGAGTCCCCCAGAGGCTGTTAACAGAAGTGACATTGCTTACCTGTCCTGGAGCCTTCCACGTCTTACTCTGTAGCTAAATTCTCAGAGTGCAATGCCCGGAGAAGAAGCAGCCAGCAGCTTGTAGGAACTTCCTCAAAATGCAAATTCTCAGACTACTTCTCAGGTCTATTTATTTAGAAACACGAGAAAGTGAGACCTACGAGAGGGTGGTTTAACAAGCCCTCCAGGTGATTCCGAAATACGCTAGCAATGAAAACCACCATCAAGATGCAAGTTCCTAAAACAGTGGTCTCCAAATATGGGTTATCATCTAAATCACCTGGGAATCTTTTCAAATTATAGTTCTCCCAGCTATGCCACAAAGAAAGCCCATAGGCATGGTGTGGCCAGTATTTTTAAACAGTTCCCAGGGGAATCAGATGGCCAGCAGGTTTGGGAAGCCCTTCTCTAAAGCAGTTGCTGCTTAACATCAATTACACATTTCGATGAACAGCTTTATTATTTCATTGTTGAGTTCCTTTAGAATCCTGGAGAGGTGTTTTGTTTTTTTAATCTCATTGATGTATCTCTACAGAGTTTGACAAATTTAATCTAAAACTACTTCTTCTGATGCTTCTGGCATATTTTAGCGGCCAGCTTGCAAATAAAACAAGCCTAAAAGTCTTGCGTAGTGAAAAACACAAAACACAAATTAAAACAAAACAAAACCTCTCTCATGGCTTGTTTTATGCCTCGAACACACATTGAATGCATTATAATCACCAAATTGCCCAGGTTTCAATAATTGTCTTTTTGAGTTACTTTAATATAAAGAAAATGTTGAAGCAGATTGAATCATCTTTATTGAGGGCCTACTATATGCATGGGGCTGTTGGTTGTTCACATTTTCACCTTGGCCAGAGGCTGGAAGGATACTGGGGTAAATACTTTGACTAAATGTGCATCTTCACCATTCTCCCCAGCTCATTTCTCCCAAACTTCCTTTCATATTCTTCAGAGGGATCAGAACACATTTGTTTTCTGATAGCTCATCTGTCAACCTTTGCTCTATATTTCAGGAAAGTGATGGGTGAAGAAAATAAAAGAATAAAGGAAAAACTGCTCTGCATTTTTTTCCATTCCTTCCACTTTTTAAGAGTACAGATTATAGAGCCAGGCAGCCTGATCTCAAACCTAAACTCCATGACACAGGTAAATTTACTATCTCTGTGCCTTGGTTCCCTTGTCTGCAACGTGGGTACAATGAAGTTACTGTAAGGAGCAAATGATCCAATATATGTAAGCATCAGAGAACAGTTTCTGGAACCTGGAGCTCAATATATGTAACTGTTATTAACATTCCCACATCTCTGCTCTTTCCAGTTTAATCACCTCTTCAGTATGAATCTACAAATCCCATTTATCTGTATCCCAGAGTCTAAGCCCAAGAGCCCATGTCAACCTGCCTCCAACAAAACATTTTATTGTCTTTTTTTGATTTTCTACAATACTTACAGTCTATCCTATAAAGCCTAGAGGTATGTTTTAACTTCCTGTGACATTCTCCAGCTGTTACACATCTTCCCAGTTCAGAGTATAAAGTAAATACTGTAAAAAACAGCTATGGAGTCAGACAGACCTGGGTTCAAATCCTCATCTCCTTCCTCTCTCCTCCTGACTGACTGCTCCGGCGTCTTTTGCCTTCTTATTTCTCCAACACTCCTCTGCCTCAGGACACTTGTTCTTGATCTCTCTGTCCGGAGTGTCCTCCCCTGGGTATCTCCTGGCTGTTCGCCTACTTCATTCTGACATCTAAAAGCACCAGTCAATCCATTTAGCTGTTTCTCTTGCTAACGCAGTGCCCTCTCTCATTCTCTACCTTCCTGACTTTATTTCCTCATAGTATTAATAATCACTAGACATTGTCTTATATATTTATTTGCTTTCTCATACATCTTCTGTCAGCGCTCACTAGCATATAAGCTCCAGGAGGGCTGGAACTTGGTAAAATGAAAACGACACTTACCTAAGCAGGCTGTTGTGTGAATGAACAAGATATATATAAAATATAAAACCTTTATAAATATTAAACAGCCTAACAAAATGCCAAGCATACCGCAACTGTTCATTTCCTCCCTTTCTCATGATAACAAATGAAGATGTTAGGCACATTTTGCTTCTCTTATAACCCTCTACCACCACCATCATCCCCAACAAACAGTGTCCCAGAGACCTGAGAAGAATGAATGAAAGCTCTTCAACCTTATGGTCAGTATTTACATTTGCAGCAAAAGTCAGCATGTCCTAATTATATTTAAATATACTTGGTTGTGAAAATATAGCCATATACTTCTTTACATACATACAGTAAGACTAAAAGGAGTGCTTCTGAAAAGGGATGTTTTGATAAAGTGATTTTTCTAGCTAATCATCAACTTATTTTCTTTCACCCATTGTTACTGAACATGTCTCTTTTGCAGATCTTAATGTGGTTTCTTGCCTTAGAAAGTAGGAAGCATAGAACATAAATCCATCTTTCTGTCTGAGAACAACATCTTGGCTGAAGGTCATTGTTATGGACACCAGTTCCCATTTTATGTAACTGAAAATATTGAAAATGCAGCACCCTGGCCTATTGTGACCTCAAGACAAACCAAGGTAATTAGTCTCTCAAATTAAACTCTCAAAGGATCTTATTTATCTCTTGTCACATTTTTCTAATAGTAGATCACACACACACACACACACACACACACACACGAGATTGTGAGGGCAAAGAGAACCTATTTAACAAGGGTTTTATACTCAAGTTACTCTCAAATTTAATGTTTTCTAGATCTGGTTTCGATTGACATCACATAAATAAAATAACCAGTTTATTTAAAAATCTGAAGGGATATGTAAATGATTCAACCTATTAAAAGTAATAAAGGAAATAAAGTTTACAGTCACATAAATACAATTATATTGCCCTATTCTCACTCAACAACAGAAGGAGAAGTAGCATCTACAACAAATTAGCATGTTTTTCTTTCCCATTCAATGGCTGACTCCCAGCTTGTTTGCAGGACTGCCAACAATATAGTCTCATTGCTTTCATTTTCAGTACTGGCCTGACTTAGTCTCACCATTCATAGTGACCTTTCAGCCACCCCCAAGAACAAGTCACCTTTGAGGGAGAAGATGTACATAGGCTCTTTTAACCATCTTATTGCTCACAACTCAGTAGAACACTGAAAAACAAAGAATGGTGGCATTTGAATTCTCTGCCATTTCCCAGCTACCCTGGATAAAACTAACTTGACTTCTCTGAACTTCAGCTTCTTCATCTGCTTTAGGCATCCAAATAAAACCTACCCCAAAATGATGTCAAGAAGATTCATCAAGAAATCATTGAAAGTGCCTGGTATTTAAAAATACGAATTTAATGTTCATTTTCCTCTTCTTCTTCACCCTTTCTTTGTCCAGGGTATGGAATATCCAAGTCTAGAGCATTTTCACTCTGTTTTCACTTACTCCACATGCAAGTACTGAGTTTCCACAATGCCAGGATCTGAGCAAGATTTGGAGGTACACTGGTGAATAACGTGCAGTCCTTGTCCTGAAGGCGATCCTAAACCAAATGACTAAATTATACTCTATTTGAATCTAAGGTTATCTCTGACCATCAGACACTTTCCCCAGGTAGAAATAATGCCTAGCCTTCCAAAGGCTTTAGAATGTGAATGATTCACAAACCATGTGGTAATACAATATCCCGTGAATTACCTCACTGCCCCAAATACAGAACTATGATGTTATCACACCAGCCTAGTCATCTGTCTCCATCAGTGGACCCAAAGGCACCAGTTATACAAGGCGCAGTGTGCTCACAAAAAAAATCTTGCCCCTCCCCCAAATGTGCTTAATAGATAATGAAACAAAAGTAGTACTTAGCCATTATTTATCAATGGTTCCTTCTGCATTCATCTTTCACAGCCTATTCATTTGGAATATGTGGTCTTCACAACATGAATTAAGCTCTTGTTTTAGTTACTGTTGCCACTGTGTTCTATAGTTACATCCAATAACTCGATGCATCTTTTAAACGATGAGCTCTTTTTGCAACTATAACCCAAATCATTCCCACTTTGTCCTAGGCTCTGGTAATTGGAAACATTATTGTTTATCTTAAAAAGACAATTAATTTCACTTAGTGTTGGGGTAGCTAATATTTTTAAATGCTTAAAAATTCATATTTATTTCCCACACAGTGGCTGCCAATAACTCAGAACAAAGGAAAGCAATTTTAACATTTATCTTTTGGTTCAAAATCTGTCTTTACACGGGTGGATGACTTTGTGATATAAACTCAGAACAAATGGGAATAGACGTTACTTTGAAACCGGCACCTGCTCTGGGCAATGGGTCAGCAACAACAAATGTGTTTCAGGTCCAAGTCTACTACTTCACCCGAATAATTCCTGAATGGCTTCCTTTATGATGTACTTTATATAAAGGCAACAAAGATGGGAATAAAATGAACAGAGCTTACTCACCATTTACCTTAGACTGGGTCAAATATACAAGTTGCAATAATTAATAATACATAAGCTATAACCACAGTAAAAGCCTTAGTCAGGAATGATAAAGGAAACTGTCTCTCTCTTGAGTCAGAGTCCAGATTTGTTTCTCTTCACCTGGGTCATTTTACCTTGTTACAGACCTAGTCTTCAGCTTCCTCTACTTCCTGTTCCATGTTCCACAGGTATTTTTTTTTTGTAGCCACTAGTAACCAACCACAGAATTTCTGAGGTTTCATCTTCAAGTACTCACATAGGATCTCTCTCCATCAGTTGCATACTTACAGATATCTGTTTATAATTCCCCAGTTTTGAACATGTGCTGGAATTTCACATTTAAAACATTCTCCAGATGTACAAATGACTGCTCTGGATACATCACCCAAGAAATACCAGCTACAAATGCTATAGTCAGGATACAGAAACCTCTCTCTCTCCTTGACTTTGACAGAAAGATAGCAGCTCCAAGCCGGAGTGCCTCTGATTGCCTAGCTCTCTGACATCCCAATTTAGAGGCTTCATGCATTTTAGAAATGTCCCAGTTTTACCACACAATGTTTTCCATCCTCTGTGACAGATGTTCTAGAGAAAACAATCTACTTCCTGCTTCCCTGAAGTATTTTAGTTTAGTTGTTCATTGCCCAATTTGGTGTGGCTTAGACAATCATACACTGATCCTCTAGAAAATGATTATTAACTATTGTTTTAAATACATAATACTTTCTTTGAAAAATCACTATGGACACCACAGAAATAAAAAGAATTATGAGAGAATACTATGAAAAACTATATGCTAACAAACTGGATAACCTAAAAGAAATAGACAACTTTCTAGAAAAATACAACCTTCCAAGGCTGACCCAGGAAGAAACAGAAAATCTGAACAGACCAATTCCCAGCAATGAAATTGAATTGGTAATCAAAAAACTACCTAAGAACAAAACCTCTGTACCATATGGCTTCACTGCTGAATTTTATCAAACATTTAGGGAAGACCTAATACCCATCCCCCTTAAAGTTTTCCAAAAAGTAGAAGAGGAACGAATACTTCCAAACTCATTCTAGAAGGCCAGCATGACTCTAATAACAAAACAAGGCAAACACACCACAAAAAAGAAAATTACAGACCAATATCCCTCATGAACATAGATGCAAAAATACTCAACAAAATATTAGAAAAACAAATACAAAAATACATCAAGAGGATCATACATCATGATCAAGTGCAATTCATCTCAGAGATGCAAGGATGGTACATTTGAAAATCCATCAACATCATCCACCACAGCAACAAAAAAGACAAAAACCACATGACCATCTCCAGAGATGCTGAAAAAGCATTTGACAAAATTCAACATCCATTCATGATAAAAACTCTCAACAAAATGGGTATGGGGGCAAGAACTTCAACATAATAAAGGCCATATATGACAAACCCATACCCAACATTATACTTAACAGTGAGAAGCTGAAAGCTTTTCCTTTAAGATCAGGAACAAGACAAGGATGCCCACTCTCCCCACTTTTATTCAACATAGTTCTGGAGGTTCTAGCCACAACAATCAGACAACACAAAGAAATAAAAGGCATCCAGATCGGTAAGGAAGAAGTTAAACTGTCCCTGTTTGCAGATGACATGATATTCTACATAAAATACCCTAAAGAATCCACTCCAAATCTACTAGATCTAATATCTGAATTCAGCAAAGTTGTGGGGTACAAAATTAATACACAGAAATCTGTTGTATTCCTATACACTAATGATGAACTAGCAGAAAGAGAAATCAGGAAAACAATTCCATTCACAATTTCATCAAAAAGAATAAAATACCTAGGAATAAACCTAACCAAGAAAGTGAAATACCTTTACCCTGATAACTATAAGACACACATGAGAGAAATTAAAGAAGACACCAATAAATGGAAATACATCCCGTGCTCATGGATAGGAAGAATTAATATTGTCAAAATGGCCATCCTGCCTAAAGCAATCTACAGATTCAATGCAATCCCTATCAAAATACCAACAGCATTCTTCAACGAACTAAAGCAAATAGTTCTAACATTCCTATGGAACCACAAAAGACCCCGAATAGCCAAAACAATCCTGAGAAGGAAAAATAAAGCTGAGGGGATTACACTCCCTGACTACAAGCTCTACTACAGAGCCACAGTAATCAAGACAATTTGGTACTGGCACAAGAAGAGAAACACACACCAATGGAACGGAATAGAGAGCCTAGATATAAAACCAAGAATATATGGTCAATTAATATATGATAAAGGAGCCATGGACATACAATGGGGAAATGACAGCCTTTCAACAGCTGGTGTTGGCAAAACTGGACAGCTACATGCAAGAGAATGAAACTAGATTATTGTCTTACCCCATAAACAAAACTAAACTCAAAATTGATCAAAGACCTGAATGTAAGTCATGAAACCATAAAACTCTTAGAAGAAAACATAGGCAAAAATCTCCTGAATATAAACATGAGCAACTTTTTCCTGAACACATCTCCTAGGGCAAGGGAAACAAAATCAGAGGTGAACAAATGGGACTACATCATGCTAAAAAGCTTCTGTACAGTAAAGGACACCATAAGCAGAACAAAAAAGCATCCTACAGTATGGGAGAATATATTTGTAAATGACATATCCGACAGGGGGTTAACAATCAAAATATATAAAGAACTTACATGCCTCAACACCCAAAAAGCAAATAACGCAGTTAAAAAATGGGCAGAGAACGACTTCTGGGAAGATGGCGGTGTGAGCAGGGGGGCAGAAACCTCCTCCCAACACTATATTTATCTACGAAAACACAGCAAATACATCTATTCCTAAAGAGAGACGAGAATACACAGGAAAGCGTACAGCGTGCAGCTACACCCAAGAGGACTCGGCACCCCAAGAGGCGGTCTTAAAGAGCCCAGCTGACATACGTGGCACCTATCAGTGACCAATTCTATAGCCATGAAAAGACAGAGGAATATGTTTCAGACCAAAATCAACCAGACAACCCCAGAGAGGGAGTCTGAAGGGATGGAAATGCACAGTCTTCCTGAAAAAGAATTCAGAATAAAAGTCATAACCATGCTGATGGACCTACAGAGAAATGTGCAAGAGCTGAGGGAGGAAGTGAGGGAAGTGAGGAAAGACAATGCAGAAATCAGACAAGCGATCGACGGGCTTAACAGCAGAATGGATGAGATGCAAGAGACTGTTAATGGAATAGAAATGAGAGAACAGGAGTACAGAGTAGCTGAGGCAGAGAGAGATAAAAGGATTTCTAGGAATGAAAGAATACTAAGAGAACTGTGTGACCAATTCAAACGGAACAATATTCGCATTATAGGAGTACCAGAGGAAGAAGAGAGAGAAAAAGGGATAGAAAGTGTCTTTGAAGAAATAATTGCTGAAAAATTTCCCTCGCTGGGGAAGGAAATAGTCTCGCAGTCCACCAAAGCCCACAGATCTCCCAACACAAGGGACCCAAGGAAGACAAAACCAAGACACATAATAATTAAGATGGCAAAGATCAAAGATAAAGACAGGGTATTAAAGGCAGCTAGAGAGAGAAAAAGATCACCTACAAAGGAAAACCCATCAGACTATCATCAGACTTCTCAACAGAAACCTTACAGGCCAGAAGAGAATGGCATGATATATTTAATGTTATGAAACAGAAGGGCCTCGAACCAAGAATATTGTATCCAGCACGATCATCATTTAAATATGATGGAGGGATTAAACAATTTCCAGACAAACAAAAGTTGAGAGAGTTTGCCTCTCATAAACCACCACTACAGGATATCTTAAATGGACTGCTCTAGATGGAAGCACACCTAAGGCTAAA